>VZQC01000816.1:98943-280652 GCA_009823505.1 Rhizomys pruinosus | reverse complement strand
CGTGCAATGCCACGGAGGTCAGAAGGGAGTGTCGGACTCCCCTGGAACTGGGGTAAAAGACGGTTCTCAGCTGCCATGTGGGTGCTGGGGAACGAACCTGGGTCCTCTGCAAGAGCAGTCTGCGCTCTTAACCACTGAGCCATCTCTCCAGCCTAAGGGTGAGACTCTTGATATCTTGATAGGGTGACCAGGCTCCAGTGGATAGGTATATGTATATATATATATATGTATATATATGAAATTTGGTGGGGGACTAGTAAAAAGGTGTGCTGATACAGGAGGGGATTTAAATATGATAAGATATATTGTATAAAATGCACAAAATTCAATTGAAAAAGGGAAAAAATTTAAAAAGTAATAAAGGCTAAAATATACTCTAGTTTTGTGTTATGCAAATATCATATTCTTATTTCACAGTGAGCTGAAAATAAATTCTGTTTGTTTAGCACTCCCAGTTTTTCTGCAAGATAAATGACCAGCAAGTTGGTTGTTGGCTTGTGTTCGATGCTGATGGCGTAGGAATAATTTGCCAGATGTGAGGATGTGATTTTTCTATTCTGCTATTATTCTTTGAAACTCTTCAGAGACTTAGCTTCCTCCCTCCAAAACCTTGAGATTCATATCTACTACTCATCAACATAGTAAGTCTCTTTCAGGATTGAAAAAATTTGAGTTAAATTTTCCCAGGCCTTAAACCAGCAGGAGAACTTAGCTGGAGACCAGCCATAAAGAATCCTGACATACAGGACTGTAGAGATGGCTCAACCATTAAGGGAGTGTACTGCTTTTGCTGAGGACCCGAGTTCAGTTCCCAACACCTACGTCAGGCAGTTTACAATGGCCTGTGAGTCCAGCCCCGGAGGGATCCAGCCTCAGGCATCTGCGCTCACATGCATGTGCAGACACACACATACACATACTCTAAATTAAAAATACATCTTTTTAAAAAGAATTCTGACAAACAATAAAATAAAGTATTAAAGTGTTTATGGAGGAGCAATAGCTCTATCTAGAATAAAGTAAAATAACCCAAACAAAGGAGCAGCAATAGCAGTAAGTATGATTAATTAGTAAGCCCCCTACCTCTCTGCAATGTCTGCACATCATAAATACCAAAGGAGGCAGCAGGGAGCGGCCTCGCCCCAAGCCCTGTGCTTATCGTGTGGCCACTATCATGCGTTGGGGATTTACAGTAACTTACAGCTGCACATTCTTGACTGTACAGCCATATGTTTTATTATTCAACCAGATGTAGGCCATAAAACTGTTTTATCTATTCTGTGGTTTGCTTAGTATTAATAAAATAAACTTCAAATGCCTAACTTCTTCGTGGCTGCTCTGCTATTGCAACACTTTGGCAGACAGAGTTTTGTTGTCTGACACCCTAAAAACATGCTCTAAACTCAAAGTATATTTGAGAAGATGGATCCCCACTCCTAAAGATGGTGCAAAGGCCGGGAAGATTTGAATGGATTGTGCTGTTTGAGCAATGGCTCGTTCTATTGATTTCCGGGCTGATGGACCATAGCCTTCATTGATAGCTCCTTTTGCCTTCCTCCAGACTAAAAAGGAAATGGCCCTGTCTGTGCTCTGCATGGAGCCTGCATTATTGATATTCTTTAATCATTATGTTGGAGCATAAAGCTGTTGTTAGGTTGCAATTATGATGTGTCTTCATAGAATGCAGTTAGTGAAACAAAAATAGATGACAAGGCAGGCAAGGCAGCCCTACCACCCCAGCAAGGCTCAGCACAACACACAGAGCTGGGAGGGAGCCCCTGTCAGTCCGGCTTTTCGGAAAGAGATGCACAAAAGGACTCTTTCTAAGGTTTTCACAAGTGTAAACACGTCTCCAGCATTTTAACCCAATGGGAGACCTGCTGAAAAGCTGAGTCCATTTTTTTAAAGCACTGTCTTCATTTTAACATTTTTTTAAAGCACTGTCTTCATTTTAACTCTTCTTTCTCTAAGTGCATTTTTTTTTTTTACTTTATTCCAAGTGCCAGGGATGGAACCCAGGGTCTTGTCATCTATGGCAGGGCAAGTGTCCTCCCACTGAGCTGAGGCTCTAGCCCCTGTCTAGATGCTCTTTATGAAGCTCACACCAGTTTAAGAAATCAAATAAGAGCATTATTTAGGAGAAAGTGAACAAAATTTTTGCCTTACTGCTAAAATCCTTTTGAATTCCCCACATGCAATTTTATCTAAATGTTCTGTCAACCTATTGCTGTTGAGATGCCTTAAGATTCTCAAAGTAACCATCATCCCAAGAGCAAGTACTCCTGGGCCTTGTTCTTTTCCTTTTAGTATGCAGTAAAGAAAAACGGCCTGGTGATCACTCCTGCTTGGCAAAATAGGTACTGCCACTTCTGAGTGCCACTGACTGCTGGAAGCTGTCTGTTCAAAGTCAGAACAGGTGGGGAGCTCCACAGGAGGTCGTGATGACTTCCTGGGTGCAGGTACGGGCGTTGGTGGAATAGTTGTTGCTTACTCCCTTCCGGGGGCTGGGTGGCACCATGTGACCCACTCTGGCCAATGTGTGGCATATTGAGTGACCAGCTGCTTCTGAGCCCTGCGTTTCTCAATACACGTTCCTCCACAGCCTTGAGTCCAATACATGGCTTCCACCTGCCTGGGATACAGAAGGGCAGTGCTGCCACCCAGGATAGGCATCAACCTTTGTTATGTAAAGCCATTACTAATTAGAGGTTGGTTCTTAGTACAGAGTCATGGAGCCTATTCCAACATTTAAAAACAATTTGTTGTAATTAGTTGAACGGATTCATTTTGCCTTGTAAATGTATGTTTTTACATTTAAAAAGCAATTTTCTATGTAGTCTTTTTTTATAAACAAGGGACTAAGAATGCCTCCAAGTTCAGGTGGGACACCCACACGATGGACATTCACCTGTCTCCAGCTCCCTTGTGTTTTACAAGAGCAATCTGGTTAAAATGAACTTTAGAAGTGGCTTTGAAGAATAAAAGGGGAGGGTGACACAATATACAGCCCAAATCAAGTGTGGGGCAGCAGTACCACTATTAATGTACTCATTATTTGTGTATAGGTTTCAGAACTTTGATTTTTCTTTTAAGCAACAGCTGCATTTTTATATTTCTTCCACCTACTACTTCCTGGTCAGGAAAACTGATTACTACCGCACATGGGGTGGGTCGTTTGCTTTACCCTAGGGGACAACAGGAGCAGATGGAGATCAAGATGAAAAGGCAAGGGCCTCCTGCCCCCACAGCTCCAAGAACTGAGCTTTTCGACTGCCGCTTCCCTGATGTGATGGTCGCTCAGATTTCCCTCTCTCACACAGTGTGAAGGTCATAAGAAAGTGTCCTGGATATTTTGAGTGTTCAGGAAATCCAAACTTAGAGTGGGTTTCTGTGCCATCGCCAGAACACTGGTATGATTTGAGATCCTTCATGTGGCCACCCTGGGTCATCCTTCAACACCTAGGTAGATTATCTTTCAATCTGTGGCAAGGTAAAAATAAAAATGTCTCCCTCTTAAAATATCAGTATTGAAAACACCTGGCTTGTGGCATTCTTTTAAAGTTTGTTCTATGAGCTTAAATATATGTCGTTAAACAGAGTGATTGATAAAAGGCTCTACATTGGGTTGCAAGGCAGGGTACCCTCTCATTAAATATCTACATTGGGTTGCAAGGCAGGGTACCTTCTCATTAAATATCTTTGGGGAGAAAACAAACTGAAAAAGAGTTGACTCTTCTTGAAGAGAGTGCTCCCAATCAGCAAAAGTATCTGTTTCCTTTTCCAAGTGGCAAAATGTATTCAATTACTGACTACTATATTTAATTACTCTAAATCACTCTCCCTGTGAAGACAAGGTAAGCTTCTGAGAGCCTTTAAAGGGAAGCTGTCTGTAAAATGTTTGTCTGTTTAAAAAAAACACTGAATATTTTCAGCCTAGCTTTCCACATACCACTGGTTGAAAGGCTGTGCTGTTGATGATGGGACAGGTGCCTTCCCAGGACAACAACATCTGCACGGGGCTGTCCTCAAGGTTGTGATAATGTGTGACTCGCGGCCTTGTTAGCTATGTACACTCAAAGTGACAACAGATGAGCAACCATTAAGACCCCAGGACCTTTCAACTCCAGAAAGGAAACTCAGGCTTGACCTGTAGAGACATTGACGGATCACTCTTCCACACCCCCAGCCCCTGCTGGGAACTTCTGCTGCTGCAAGACAAATATCCAATGGTTGACCACATACAAACCAGCTCAATGGCCTGGTGCAATGTGCAACATTTTATAGTGATGTCTTTCCTAAGTGGGACAATAAACTAACCTGTTTCTCTCTACCTAGAAGGCTACAATGTCTTCCTTTCATTTCCTAAATTTAAGGCTCTTTTAGTTACAATTTAGATAGAGGTTTATATAATGGGAGGGATTTTATTATCGTGACTGAAAAACATAGGTTTTAATCAAAGCCTTATTTTTTTTTTTAAAGAATTTGCTCCTTCAGACATCTTTCTACCTATTCCCTTTGTGGGTTATTTTTTGTTCTTGTTGTTGTTTTCTTTTCTTTTGTTTTTTTTGTTTGTTTGTTTGTTTGTTTTTTCTGATTGTTACCGTTTGGAAGTGAAATGCTCCCCCCCTCCCAGCACCCACCCATTTGTTTTCACACTTGGTTCCTAGCTGGTGATACTGTTTTAGAAGGCTGGGGGACCTTGTATAGTTGTGGAAATTGAATTAGACAATACAGACCAGAAGTTTGCTAGGCAAAAGTTCAATTAAAAAGTAGCTATCGTGGGCTGGGGAAATTGTCCAGTCAGTAAACTGCTTGCCCTGAAGGAATGAGAACTTGAGTTTGGTCCCCAGCACCCATAAAAAAATGAAATTAAAAAAAAAAAAAAACTGAATGCGGAGGTACATATTTGTAATATCAAAGTTAGCAAGCCAATGTAGACTAACTAGCAAATTCTAGGCCAGTGAAGAACTTTATCTCAAGAAAATGAAAAAATAACAAAAAATTAAATAAAACCAAGGTATTCAACTGCTGAGGAAGTATATTCAAGATTGACCTCTATACACAGAGACACAGAAAGGAGAGAGAGAGAGAGAGAGAGAGAGAGAGAGAGAGAGAGAGAGATATTATCCTTTTTTCCCCAAAGATCTTTGACTATCTGGATCATTTCTGAATATAACTGAATAGATAGGGTAACCAATCTTTATTGTTTCTTATCAAAGGATATATGATCTTGGCCTTCAGTTTCTTTCTCTGGGTGGTTTTTCTTTGAGATTTTGACTTCAAATGATACAAACTTCTCCACTGTTCTAAAAATGAAGAGTCTGCCTTTGGTCTTGGTTGGTGGTTTTTAATGAAGTGGAGACTAGAGGTGCCTCTCTGGTTCACTGTGACAAACCAGTTACATGAAAGAGTCCCCTTTTAATGCACAGGACATCGTTGCATATAAGATCATTAGCATTATAGCCAAATACCCCAAGATCTGCTCAAAATTAGCGTGAAAATAAAATTTGGTTTTATTTATTTAAATCTAAATTTATCTAAATCTAAAATTTTATTTATTTATTTATTTATTTATTTATTTATTTATTTATTTATTTTGGGTCTTTTTGAAACAGGGTCCCCCTGTAGCTCCAGCTGTCCTGGAACTCGCTATGTAGACCAGGCTGGCCTTGAACTCACAAAGATCCGCCTGCCTCTGCCTCCCAGGTGCTAGGATTAAAGGCATGCCACACCCAGCTCCTAAATCTAAAATTTTAAATAATAGCCCATGCCTGTAGTCCTAGCTACACTCAAAACTAGGGAGGAGGCCTTAGCCCTGGGAGTTAGACACTAGGTTGAACAATACAGTAAGACTCTGTCTCTAAACAAATAAAATTTGGATGAGTGAATCACAAGGGTGCTCTACAAAACACAGCCCTTAAGCCCCTCTGCCTTCTTGAAACCTTGGCTGGGCAGCCATTTGGCCCTGGGCACCCATGCTCTGCCATGCATCCTCTCCATTCCCATCAAAATGACTCCCTCACATACCACCCTTTGTCACAATCTTTACTTGCTTCTAAAATCCATAAAGATGTAAACCTCAGCCCCATATCAAAACACTCAAATATTTTACATCCTGCTTTAATAGAGTCTTAGCCCTAATCTGAAGGGGGAGGCTACTGTTTCAACATCAACATTGCCAAGTTGGAGAAACAGTTCCCAGAAATATGTTCAGATTTTCACACAAAAAAAGGAATTTGTTACCAAAAGCCACCAGGATGAATTTGCCATTTGTAATAGGAAAATTTTATAAAAATAAAAAATCAAAATTGTATACATGGTCCCAAAGATCTAACTTACATGTGGTGTTCATTTCAAACCCCACTCTGCTCTTAGCTTTTGTATAGTGGAATGAAGTGTCCATATTTTATCCCATAAAATACAGATATAATACTGCCTTATGTATCTTGAATTAAACACATCTTTCTTTTTTTATTATTTTTTATGTGTATGAATGTACTGTCTGCATGTAGGTCTGTGCACCCATGTCGTGCAATGCCTGGGAGGTCAGAAGAGGGTGTCAGATTCCCCTGGAACTGGAGTTAAAGACTGTTCTCAGCCGCCATGTAGGTGCTGGGGATCGAACCCAGGTCCTCTGCAAGAGCAGTCGGTGCTCTTAACCGCTGAGCCATCTCTCCAGCCTCAAACACATCTAACTTTCAAACTGTGTCTTTCCAAGATGTAAATGAGGAAAATGTTGAAAATGTCAAAGTTTCTGGATTTGGATTTTTTTCCAGTGCTGGAGACGGAACCTGGGGCTTCACATGGCAGCTAAGGACCCAACACTTGCTCTGTCGCTCTGCTCTCGAATGCTTCTTTTCTTTCTACCTGTTTTGGCTTTGGATCTTGCTGTGTTTTTCACACTGGCCTAGAATCCATTATATATAGTCCATGCTGGCCTGGGTCTCTTGACACTGCAGCCTCAGCTCTCGGGAATTGATGCTTGAGATTTTCAAATGGATTGCTTTCAAGGTTTGGGTCCATTAATTCTGGTGGTAAGTGGTGATCTAGAGAGAGACAAAATGGAGCGGGTCCTCACTTTTAGTCTGACCTCTGCTTCCTCTGCAGTTGTTGGCACCTAGAAAGGCAAGTCTAGGGAGGAGGTGGCAGAAGGCTGGCACAGGTTCTGGGTCACCATCCCAGAACATAAGCAAAATGAACTGTGGACTGTTTTCCTTTGTTGAGAGGAGAAAAGACATTCCAGAGGAATTTTGGTTTTCCCACCAACTTCAAAATACGAATATTGCCGGGCGTGGTGGCACACGCCTTTAGTCCTAGCACTTGGGAGGCAGAGGCAGGTGGATCTTCGTGAGTTCAAGGCCAGCCTGGTCTACGGAGTGAGTTCCAGGACAGCTGGGGCTACAGGGAGACCCTGTCTCAAAAAAGATTAAAAAAAAAAATACTCATGAATAGTTGGATCTGTCTTAGTGATATGAGCTACAAAGACTAAATCTTCAGAGTTTTATAGAATCTGGGTGCAGAATACTAGTTCCAACAATGTCTGAAGCCAAGCTGTCATAAGTAGTACAAATTGACAGATAATTCTGCAGATAGACACCCAAAGCCCAACAATTAGTAGGTAGAGTCTTTATGGATGTATGAGCATTCAAAAATGGCAAGCCAAAGCACACCTTAAATCCCAAGGCTTAAGACCTGCATAGTGGGTCTACATAGTGGGTTCCAAGCCAGCTGGAGCTACAGGGAGACCCTGTCTCAACACCCTCCCACCCACCAAAAAATTCAAGTCAGAAACAACTGACTTCGAATACTTCCTCAAAAAAAATATGTAAAGTTGTAACACCTCTCCTTTTTATAGATCTTCATGATAAGGAAGATCTTGCAATTGGCAATTGCAAGATCTCAGTTAATAACTTGATGCCTGTAGAGCTCTCAGAAGGAAGTCTAGTAAGCACTGTATAAATGCTCTTACTCCAACCAGCTAGCATTTGGGGATGAGAAGGGGAGAGAGAGAGAGAGAGAGAGAGAGAGAGAGAGAGAGAGAGAGAGAGAGAGAGAGGACTCGGACACCAAGCCACACAAATCACAGTGTCAGGCCAGGAAAAAGTTTGGCCCAATGGAAACAAAGCCCTCCAACAAACAGAACCATCAAATTGGCCAGGTCCAGCCATGGGGCATTCCTAACTAATTCAGCTCCAGAAGAGCATTTCTGTCAGAGTGGGTGGAAGGTCAGCTGGCATATTTACCTCTTCCCTGGCCACCTGCGTACCACCTCATTTAGTCAGCAACCCAAAGATGAATATTTGTGGTATAATAAGCACACACATTCATAAGTAAAACTAAGGTGAGAGAGGCGGGAAAAGTAAAGAAGAGGAAGAAAAAGAGGAAAGAGAAGGAGGAGGAAGGAGAGAGGGTCTCCCTGGTCAAAAACTGGAGTGTCTTCATTCCACAGACTGCTGGCTATCTTATCAAAAGTTGAGGCTTTCTTCTGTGCCGACAGCAACCAACAGTTCCCTCCAGGAAACTTCTTCACTTAGTAGGGAAAGATTCTTCTGGGGACTCAGATAGAAGAGAAGATAATCTTATAATAATCAGTGTGTGTGTGTGTGTGTGTGTAGGCAAAGCGTACATTGATAAATTACCGAGGTTCAAGAAGTCTTTGTGAAAGAGAAGACAACATACTCTTTTTTTTTTTATGGTCTTTTCGAGACAAGGATTCCCTGTAACCCCAGCTGTCCTGGAACTCACTCTGTAGACCGAGCTGGCCTTGAACTGCCTACCTCTGCCTCCCAAGTGCTAGGATTAAAGGCATGCACCACCGGGCCCGACAACATACTCTTTAAACCATTCTCCATACTCATCCAATAAAACACTTCAAAGTACAAAGTGTTGTCTTTGTCTGTTTGTGCTCCTAGAACAAAAGATTCCCGGCTGGGTCATTTCTAAGAACTGAAGTTTATCTAGTGCATGGTTCTGGAGGCAGAGAAATCCAAGATGGAGGGTCCAAACCTAGTGAGGTCTTCCTGTGGCCATAGCTTGTGGGGTGGGGGAGGTGTCACATGGGAGACAGCACTCAAAAGAGAGAGGATGGGGAGCCAAGTACATCCCTTTATCAGAACTCACTCCTGTGATAACTAAACCATTCCTAGGATAATTTTAACACAGCCACAAGGACAGAACCTTTTGGGCCTAATCACCCTTGAAGGTCTCACTTTTTGATACTGTTGTTTTAATGATCAAGTTTCTCACAAAGGGACTTGGGGGGAGATCTCCAAACCATAGCAAGAATTTATCCCAGGAAGTCAACAGTAATAGTGGCTTGATTAGTTGACAAGCTAGCCGTAGGTGGTTCTTGATGGGGTGTTTGTTAACCCTGAGGGGCTACCTATTCAGCAAAAGTCACCCTTGTTTTTCTTGACAAAGCTCAGGGTTTAAGTCTGCCAGGGCATGAGGAGAGTTTGAAACAGAAATCAACCCACTGGAAAGCCTTAGGATTTCACATTTACTTGCCAAATTTAGAATCTACAAGTGTCAAAATATCATTTCCCTTGGGGGATTTTTTGTAAAGAACAAATTAGATAGATAGATAGATAGATAGATAGATAGATAGATAGATAGATAGATAGATAGAATCTTGACATTGCTTATGGGGTAAACTGGATTCACCCCAGAATCTGCAGGTTGAAGTCCTAGCCCCTAAAATTTTCAAATGTGACAATTTGGAAATAGGACCTTAAGTAAAGTAAGGCCACATGGCTGAGTCTGAGGAAAAGCTTAGTTTCATCCTAAGAAGACATTAGGAAACACACACACACACTCAACAAGATGACCACCGAAGATGTAGCCATCTAAAGCCTCAGAGGAACCCCGCCCTGCCAAGACATTCTCATGTGACTAGCTGGACATCTTGTCTACAGAGCCAAAACCACTGTGCATGGCCTCCTCTGTTCTGGGGCAATCTATTGGGGAAGTCCTGGGAAGTCGACAGAGCCTGCATTTGGTGTCCAGGAAACTTGGCTTCAATCCAGATGGACCAGGTCGATGGCTGCTCTGTCACCAGGCCTCCTCCAGACCCAAGACGCACAGCAGCTGAGCCACTCTTTGTAAAGTTCACTTCCTTTTTCTGGTTTGCATCTCTGTACCCCAGAAATCCAAGTACTTGGTGCTAGTGAGAATTCAGTAACAGAGAGGAAAGAGATATGGATGTTCCGCAGTCCTGTGGCAGTTTGAATGAGAGTGTCCCTAACAGGCTCCAAGTATTTGAATACTTGGCCCCAGTTGGTAGCACTGCTTGTAAAGGTTTAGGAGGTGTAGCCTTGCTGGAGAGTTCATAGTCTTGGCTGCTCTCTCTCTCTCTCTCTCTCTCTCTCTCTCTCTCTCTCTCTCTCTCTCCTGTGCCTGCTTAAAGATGTGAGCACTCAGCTTTCTGCTCTGGCAGCCTCCCCACCACACCATGATGGGCTCTTATCCCTCTGGAACGATAAAGCAAACTCTTCCTTCTGTAAGTTTTGATGATGGTGCTTTATCACAGCTACAGGAAAGGAACCATACAAGGCCCAGCTCATGGCAGCCCCCTACAGGAAATCACATTTCTCTGATTCCACCAGACCTGTGAGCCCAAGACACTCCTAATAGCAACCCTTCCCATTTGGAGAAGCAGATGAAGATGTACGTACCCCCCCACCCCCACCGCCTTCATTAAGAGCAACTGGAGCCATTGAAAACACCAAGGCATTCGTCATAATAAAGACTTAGCGATAGTTGCTAAAATAGTAGTTCTTTAGGATGCCTCTTTCTGAAGCTAAACAATAAACGTGACAAATGGGGACTGAGAGGTGGCTCAGTGGTTAAAGAGCTTGATTGAATAAAATTCTTGTATTTTCTTGGATTATATTCTCTGTTATATTCCAATTCCTTATTTACAAGCCAAGCTCTAGATTGTGACTAATAATTTTGTTTCTGTGTCCAAACATTTGATTTTACCAGAGTTATAAATACCATCTGCAACTTGCCATGGCTTATTTAGATGTTACCTACCAACTTTTGGTCCATGATTGGTTTCTCATGCCTCCTGTTGGTTAATCTGTGTGTCCAAATCTGGCAGTCCAACTGTGGCAAAGCTCTTTAGTCACCCTACTGAATTAATGTGATTATAGGCCTTGTCTCTAGAATTTTCACTTAGGCGCTTGTGGTTATAGCTGCCTTCTCTTCCTTGATGTTATTGTTAAAAACCGCATTAAAGAGAGAAAATCTTTAAAATTGTAGATTTATTAGTTATTATCACCTTTGGTCATCTTTGGCAGGCCATAGGCAGGAATATGTAAAATTTCTTGATAGTTCCCTATATATGCTAATTTTTAGCTAAGGTATTTCCTCAAAATAATGAAGCTTTTTTTTCCTAGTGTTAGGAATCAAACCTAGGGCTTTGCCCGTGACAGCACACATTTTTTTTTTTTTTTATATTTTTGAGACAGGGTCTCCCTGTAGCCCCGGCTGGCCTGGAACTCACTTTGTAGACCAGGCTGGCCTTGAACTCACAGAGATCCACTTGCCTCTGACTCCCAAGTGCTGGTATTAAAGGTGTGAGCCACGATGCCGGTCAATAGCACACACTCTATCATCAAGCTAAATCCCCAACTGCTTCCCTCTTTAACTTTTAATTTTTATTTTAAGAAAAGATCCTACCACGTCACCCAGGCAGGCCTTGAAGGTAAAGTCCTTTTATTTTATCATCTCATCCTGGATATGATTATAGGTCTCTACCACCAGGCCTAGTTCATAATAAACTTTTAATTTTTTTTGAGACAGGATCTTACTAAGATATCGCTGTCTGGCCTGGAACTCACAGAGATCCCCCTGCCTCTGCCTCCTAAGTGATAGGGTGCACCACTACACCCAGCTCACAATAATCTTTTGACATAACTATAATTATCACCCCCATTTTACAGGTGAAAAAAAATCAAAGCCTAGAAGTGAAGGTCACTGTTAATAAACGGTTATGTTAGCAACCAGCATGAACAATCCTCATTCCAGAGTGTGACCTCTAACCCAGTAAACTCCACATAGTGTTTAAATGAAATTACTGCCATTTTCTTAAACAGTTTAAGTTTTATTATATCTAGATGGCATATATGCTCAGAAAAAAAAAAAAAGTAGATTATAATCCTCCTATGAGGCCTGCTGACTCAGGGCACATTCGTTACCAAGGAAGTTTGTAGTGTTAATCTAGAAATCTCCTGCTCAATAAACATCAAGAGCAAATTCCTCATCCCCAGGGCTTTTTAAAATGATGATTTTTGAGGTATTAACCAACACCTTAAAATACAGAAAAATATACATGTATTTTTTTTTCCAAATCAAGTTTCAAAGCTGCAGGTGGTAGTTCACAACTGCAGTCCCAGCACTTCAGAGGCCAAAGCAAAAAGGATGAGTTACAGGTTACATAGCCTACATAGGAAGACCTTGTCTCCAAAAACCAAATAATAAAAATAAAAAGCTCCAGTTTTACAGCCCCATGACCATATGGCTAACTCTCCAAAGAGAGGGCACTGTTTGGTTTTGTTGTTTTCCTGTCATGTGTCCAGGACTGGCTGGTTGGACTACAGGATGCAAATCAAGTTTGCCCAGTGCTCTGCTGAGTGGGTGTGTAGAGCCATTCTCCTTAGCTGGGAGTGGTTTCCAAGGAACATTGTATCAGCAGAATCCCCATTGTCGGTGATCTAGTTATGAGATAAGCGAGTCTCTGAGCAATACAGGGAATAATCTACTCTGTGTTATAAACAAAACTCATGCCGGCCTTTGTTACTTGTTTCTTTTTCCATTTCCGTGTGTGTATATATGCATGTTTTGCAGGGGCCACCCGAGGTTGATATCAAGAATCATCCTCAGCTGCATTTCCACCTTACTCATTGAAGCAGGGTCTCTCAGTAAAACCCAGAGCTGGCCAATATCCCTATTCTTTCTGGCCAGCTCCTCTGGGGATCGATCCCCCGTCTCTGCCTTCTGAGCCAGGAATTGCAAGTCTGGTGGACATAGTCATCTGACATTTACATGGGTATCTGATCTGACCTCTGGTTAGACATCTTTTCACTCATAAAGAAGCTCTAATCACCTATAATACTTAATTGCACTGTTCACATAGACATATATAACTTTGGAATACTTTTGATGTTCATGAGGCCTAATTATTCCAAACACATTGAACCAAAACACACATACCCTTTTATAGCAAGCAGAGAACTCCAGTCCATCCACACACATTTGGGAATATTATCCATAAAGTGCCCTGCAGAATAACAAACTGACACATTCCAGGAGAGCTTCCCACCCAGCAGTCTGGAGCAAATGCACACAGCACTCAAAGGCTTTGAAGAGCAGCCAGACTCCTTGAGACATCACTGCTACCTAGATTAGGTGCCTTGTGATTTTTTTTTTTCAGGGAAAAACAGTATACACCAATAGTGGCTCTAACATGGTCTGGCAGATAAATAAGTGCTTTCTCTCTGGGTCTTAGTCTCCATAGATGAGGCTGGAACCTGATTATCTATATTTCCATTTCAGTCCTGACATGCCCCAAATCTTTGGAGAATAACTTGCCTTACAATAAATATTAGTTTCAAGAATGAGTGAATTTATGTTATGCTTACTGCTCTCTGTATAATATATAAAATTTCCTACTTAAAAATGAGTCCCACTTTAGCTTTTATCAAATCTAACACATTTTTGCTACAGAACATATTTTTCATAGAATAAACTTTAAAAATACATAATTGTGCTTCTTTGCTTTGATTCTTTAAGTGCACTGATGTTACATGGACTAAGTTCATTGTAACATCCTCAAACTAACAGTCTATGGGTAAACTTAAACTGGATCTTATTCTCTTAGGTATCACCTAATTTAAAAAAAATGGTTTAAATATTTTTAAGGGTATCTTACATAGACCTCATTTCCAGAGGATGACTTTCAAGGTTTGGAAGTCCTGAATTCTCTGCCTTTTAAGGGTAAGAAAGGAATGAGCATGGGATAGACAGGCGGCCAAGATAGACACTCAGGCCTGCACAGGAGAAGGAGAATTATGGAGGGAGCTATATTGGGCAGTAGTTTCCACTAAATGGATGTCTTGGGCTTGCCATCTTTCACTGTAATTGCTGTGTCCGGGAAGTTGACGGTCTCTAGAGATTAATCTATTTTAAGTTTAATGGATCAGTAGACACTATTGAAAGACCGGTACAACTCTTTCTCCTTGACTTTTCCAGTCCAAATGAAGACACGGGCTTAATGCTATACGGGTGCCGTACACACCAATATTTCACCCCACCCGACCCCACCCCTAAAAAGAAACTACCTTCTGCAGACTTTGTGTCTTGAAAATATTTTAGATTAGGTCACTTGAATTTATTAGTAATAATATTTTTGCCTTCCTTCGACAGTCTCTTCCAATCAGTAAAATGTGTGCACTTCCAAACTGAACTGACACACCAGGAAAGAGGGAAAATACGCACTTACTCAGTCTCATATGCTATGGCCTTTATTGCAACCAAACGTGCAATTTTCATGAACTTTTATTTGAAAGAACCTTGGCATTCAAAGATATAACCTTTGTGGATAAAAAGTCACCATAAATGTCTGTGGCATGTAGTCATTAGTGATCTTTCTGAAGAACAGATGAAAATTACTCACCACTATGCGGTGAAAAGCCACAAAGCTGAGGAGGCCCCTAACCAGTACCCACCTTCCATCTCAGAAGTGCTGTTGTTCTCTACTTGCTCTGCTGGTTGTTGTCCATCTAGAAACAGGCATAAGATTATTCTAAGACCTTAAGTCCCTCTTGAAAAAGCAGGCCGGGCGTGGTGGCACACGCCTTTAATCCTAGCACTTGGGAGGCAGAGGCAGGTGGATCTTTGTGAGTTCAAGGCCAGCCTGGTCTACAGAGTGAGTTCCAGGACAGCTGGGGCTACAGAGAGACCCTGTCTTGAAAAGACAAAAAAGAAAAAGCATGGTACCCAAATGGAAGTGAAAGAGGACTGGGGAAGTGATGCTTTCTAATTCATCATGTTCCTTTATAGATGTTGAGATCTTATCTACAGGCCATACATAACAGGGGCGATGGGGGCACGGAGATAAGCAAATTATGTGTGGTCTCAGTCCTCGTGCAGTGGCCATCGATGCAGAGGAGGAATTCAAGAAAAAAATCAACTACTAAACAGAGAATTAGCCATTGTGGAACGGAATCACACATGCAAGCACAAGGCATCACAGGCCTAACTCACACGGAGGCATCAGGGATTTCCTTCTTGCAGAAGCTTTATTTTTTATTCATTAATTTTATTTTATGTGTATATGTGTATTGCCTGCATATACATGAGTGCATCCATGTCATGCAATGCTGCTGAGATCAGAAGAGGGTATCAGGTTCCCCTGGAACTGGAGTTAAGGATGGTTCTTAGCTGCCATGTAGGTACTGGGAATTGAACCCAGACCCTCTGCAAATGTAGTCAGTGCTCTAAACCTCTGAGCCATCTCTTCAGCTCCCAGCAGGTTAAATACTTGGCTGTATTTAACCAAGTCCTGAAGGATGGACAAACAAATGAACTAAGCAGAGGGTGAGGAAACATGTCTTCTGCATGGAAGAAACACACTCAGGAATCCCACATGGTCCAGGAGGCTGGGCTGTGTCTCTCCAAAGTTCATACACTGGAGTCTTGGCAGTCCAAACGAGCATGACTTTGGAAGATTTGGGAAATACAATTGACACATCTCAGTGAAGGACCAAAAGTAGGCTGATGGATTGTAGAAATGGTGACTTCAGAAAGGATGTGGGGGCTCTTCCTTCACACAACTGGGTGAATGGTGTTACCTTGGGAGAGTTTGTTTAAGATGGATGGCCAAATAAACTTCAGAAATAGTCAATTTGAGATACCTATGTGGTATAAGCATAAGTTTTAAGTAGATAGGTAACCATCTAGACCCATAACTCAGGAAACAGAGTTGTCTGAAAACATAGGAAAGAAGTTGCTGGTACAAATGGTACCTGGAACAGTGGAAGGATGTGGCAGGCTATATTTCTCTATCCAGGAGAAAGGCTAGGAAAAGAGAGTCCAGACTGGCTCATGAGAGTCCCTGACACAAACGACTTGGTTCATCGTTTGTGCCACCTGGTGATTCTGTCCACTGGGCATCCCCTTGTGCATCCAAAGTCGCAGCTCCCAACGTGTTAGCACAGACTCCTCCATTATAGCAACCAAAAATGTCTCTAGCCATTGGGCAAAATCCCCCTTAGAGGCTGAAATCACACCTGTGTGAGAACAACTAGTGCAGAACAAACTGGCAAAGTAGAAGTCTAAGGAGGAACAACAGACAGGAAGCAAGGCAGAAAGGTGGCACACATCAGAGAATGGAGGAAAAGGGTCTTGGGATTAAGCAATTCCCAAATCACGGCAGGAAGGTCCAGCCAGACGCTTCTGGGAAGGATCCCACAGTTTTAACAATGGGGTCATAGGTGACTGCAGCAAGAGTGAATTTGATGGCTGAATAAGAGCAGAAGTTGAACTGGAGCAGTCTGCAGTTAGAGTTTATATAAGCAGTATATATATCCAGACTTTAATATTCGTGGAATTGTTTGGTTTAATGTGGGATATGGATGTTCGTTGTCTACTGAAAATGTCTTTGTTAACAAAACATCAAATTTTCACACAGTGAGCAGTATGCACATAGGAAACTCATCTGCATAGCCAGTGGTAGCAATTGGCAGATCTGGTTAAGGGACAGCTGTACAGCACAAGTGTGTGAATTTTAAAAAATGACCTGATGCCGGGCATGGTGGCACACGTCTTTAATCCTAGCACCTGGGAAGCAGAGCTGGGCGCATCTCTGTGAGTTCAAGACCAGCCTGGTCTACAGAGTGAGTTCCAAGACAGCCAGAGCAACAGGGAGACCCTGTCTCAAAAAGATCAAAAAAAAAAAAAAAAAAAAAAAAAAGCCCTGAGAAGAAATCAAAGCCACCAAACATGTTTTCTTTCAGACACCTACATCGGGAGGGACACTTGTCTTCCTTTTTTGGGTGTGGCCTCCCAAAATTCCTGGACAGTTTGGGCAGATTTGTTATGATTTTCTTCTATGCTGTGTGATAGCAATTCGGGGGGGGGGGGGGACTAACTAAAGGGCCAGAAGAAACTGAAAATAAGAAGATAGTCAGAAACGTGTATCAGCCAAGAAAGCCTCAGGAGCGTTAGAAGTTTCAACCCTCTTTTCTGCCTCCTTCCACTGTTCTGATTGGTTGTTTGTATCTGCTGCTGCTCAGCCTCTTGCGCATGCTCAGCCTCTTGCACACGCTCAGCCTCTTGCGCATGCCCTATGGTAAACAAACTCTAGACCTTCGAGGTCTTCCATATTCTCTTAGGAACCAGGGTGGAATTCATAGTTCACCATTTCAGTTTTTATTCATTTTTTAAATTTCATTTATTTTTATTTTACTTGTATGAGTGTTTTGCCTGCATGTATGTAAGTGCAGCCATGTCGTGCAAAGCCTTCAGAGCCCAGAAGGTGTCGGATCCCCTGGAAGTGGAGTTGGGGATGGTTGTTAGCTGCCCCGTGGGTGCTGGGAATTAAACCTGGGTCCTCAGCAAGAGCTGCCAGTGCTCCAAACTGTTGATCTATCTCTCAGCCCCACCGTTTCCTCTTTTTTACCAAAATAAAGCAAATGGGCTGCTGTTGCCTCTTGGCTCTTGAGGTCCGTACACCCTTCCGGGGACTCCTCCCCTTTCATCTTCCCTGACTTTCTTGTCTCTGAGCTTCACACTCTTGGTCCTCGCTCTCTTTCCTCTACCGATAGCTCAGGAGGCACTGATTCTGATGTTTCTGTGAGCCTTTAGTTTCATACTTCATGACCTCCAGTGTCATCAGCTCAACCCCCCTCAGCACTCACATACTTGGTCAAAAACTGGACCTTAACACCGCCTGAAACCACTCTCCCTCCAAGGTGTGAAATTCAGAAATTCTTCTTTCCTTCAACCCCACTGCTCCTTCATTCCTAAGATGCCTCCTCATCCTCAGTGTGATCCTGACCTCGTCCATCCCCCACGAACTCCTTAAGTCTCTTTCTTTTTTAAAAAAAATTTTCATTTATTATTTTTATTTTATGTGTGAGTGTATTGTCTGCATGTGTTTAAGTGCACCCGTGTTGTGCATTGCCCTCAGAGGTCAGAAGAAGATCTTGGATCCCCTGGAACTGGAGTGACATATGGCTGTTAGCCCCCAAGTGGGTGCAGGGAACTGAACCCAGGTCCTCGGCAAGAGCAGCAAGTGCTTTTAACCACTGAGTTATCTCTCCAGCTCCGTAAGTCTCTTTCTTGATGCAAAGCATGACTGGCACTCCAAAGAAACAGGAAATAAGGCATTATCACTATTTACCATGTCTTAATAACCCAGTCTGAGACCCCTCTTGTTCTTTCATTCCAATGCAACTTTTAGCTACTCTCAGAATCCCACAGCTTCCAGACCCACCTTGTCAGAAGCCCAGCTCAGGGCAACTTATCCCGAGCATGCCCTCTCCTGATTCTAAGCTGTGGAAACTGCAGAAGAAAATTAAATGACGTGCACAGGCCTATATTTATGCTACAAAATGTGTCTGGTTTGCCTGTGGTCTTCCTCCTGCTCAGATTCGGCTTGGGATGACTGCTCTGGTGGTCACTTACTTCCTGATGGCCTTCCCACTTCTTTCATCCTTTACCTATCCTTGAGAGTCTATAGTTAAGGCCAGGGAGAGGAACCACTCTGGGGGGAAAGAGCAGGCCATGAGACCTTACCCTCCACAAGAGGTGGCTCAGGTCTTTCCAACTCTCTAGATTAGATCTCTTAACCCATCATACGAAAGCTGAGATATATCTCTAATTTTTTTGTTTTGGTCTTCTTGAGACAGGGTCTCCTTATAGCCCCAGCTGTCCTGGAACTTACTATTAGACCAGGCTGGCCTTGAACAGAGATCCACCTGTCTCTGCCTCCTGAATACTGGGATTACAGGTATGCGCCACCACTCCTGGCAATCTCTACTTTAATATCACCTGACTTCAACACATTTTTGATACCTTACATGGGGATCGTATCATCACTTCCTTCTAAGAATGTGTTTGATACATTCCATGGGAAGGGTTGAGGCATTCAAACATTTATCTAGCCTGTATTTAACAGTAAGGGCAAGGTGAAACAGAATGGTATGACTTTGTGCTGACCTTGATCTCAGGAACTGGGAAAGTTTCTGTCTCAGCCCCTGTGACTTTTTACATCATAAGTATCTCACTCACTATAAGTAAAATTCTGTTGTTAAGAGAATTCAAGGCGGGAAGATCACTTGATCTCAGAAGTTCAATACTTCGTATAAAAAAGGATACATATATGCAAACCCATCCATACACACTTACCTCTGTATTGTACATTTCACTGGATATGTTCCTTCTATACCATCCAAGGGTGTCATATCACCCTTGGAACAGTGCTCTCTCTCTCTCTGAGTCCCAGTACTAAGATACTATCCTGGTTGGTTTTTGTCAACTTAATACAACCTCCAGTCACCTGGGAAGAAGTAACCTCAATTAAAGAATTTCCTTGATCAGACTGGCCTCTGGTGCGAGACAGGGTGCAAGCCAGCAAGCAGCATTTCTCTCTGCTTTGGGCTTATTTCCTGCTTCTAGCCTCCTTCCTTAATGTCCCTCAGCAAAGAACTATTACCTGGAAGTGTAAGATGAAACAAACCCTTCCCTCCCTGAGTTGCTTTTGTTCATGTTTATCACAGGAACAGAAAAGCAAACCGATACGGACACACCGAGAGATGGTGCGCACACTCACATGTTCCTACTGTGGGGATTTGTCTTGAGAAAGAAGGACCACACACGGCTTCTGTCTTATGTGCTGATTTAGACTCTTCAGTAACTTTTATCTCTTCTGTCTCCCACCAGGAATAGGTTGGGAAGAAAGGAAGTGAGGATGGTTAACTGCTTCCTCCTAGCTGTGGGCTTCTTCCAATTACCTGGTCCCAGGGGTAAGCTCAACATCACTTCCTCATGGAAAATAGACTTCCTCTGTCCATCCAAGTCCTGCCGCCCATTCCATGATCAGCTATAATCACATCTTAAAGAGGATATAGCGGTGCAGTTCCTGAGATTCTTCCTAGTCCTCCTCAAGAACGGGGTCATTCTATTCTTTTCTCACTCTCTCTTTGAGGGCGCTTCTCCCTTCCCATGGCTGGCTGGTTCACCCTCCTTGTACAATTTTTTTTAAAACCCTTTAATGTGGAAAAGCGTACACAACATAAAACACCTTTAAGAATACGATTTGGTGGCATTAAGTAATTCACAATATTGTGCAACCATGGTCACCATCCATTCCCAGATCTCTTTATCATCCCAAACAGAAGCTTCCCATCAAACATTAACAGACCGCTCTTTATGCTTTTGGGTGCATAAAACACTTAGGAGACTAGGGTCATAGAGACCGCTCAACAGTTAAGAGCACATATTGCTCTTGCAGAAAACCTGGCTTTGGTTCCCAGTATCCATATCAAGTGGCTCACAACTGGCTATAATTCCAGTCCCAGGGGAGCCAACGCCCTCTAGACTCTGGAAGACACCTGCACTCACTTGGTGCACATGAGGTCACACAAGCACACATGCATACATAAATAAAAGTAAATCTTGAAAAAAGAAAACGATGACACGTTGAATTCCTCTCGACTGGTGTACGCTTCTAGGTATACTTGTTTCTTTTCTCTTTGCTCTGTGACTTAGGGGAGGAAGGGCTTCTTTGGGCTCTCAGTTTAAGGGTACACTCCATCACGGAGGGGAAAGCATGGACGTAGGAGTGTGAGGTGGCTGCTCACAACGCATCCACAGATAGGACTACGAGAGAGATCAGTTCTGGTGCTCAGCTCACTTCTTCCAGGACCTGAGGCCATGGTGGGGGGGGGGTCTTTCCTCCTCACTCAACCCTTCACGCAATGCCCTGGTAGATATGTTTCTGTGGTAATTCCATTTTTTTTTTTTGACAGGGTCTCACTAGGACACATTATGTACACCAGACTAGCCTCAAATTCATACAGATCCAACTACTTCCTAAGTGCTGGGATTAAAGATATATACTACCATGCTGGGCCTTCCTGAGGATTAGAAGTACAGTCAAGTAGACTGAAAGTTAAGCATCTCGTTTGGTCTATCGGCTTTTTGCTTTCTCATCCGAGGCTTGTTTTTCTTTCCTCTGCTTTGCTTTCAAAATCTTTTAAAATCCATCCCCCAGTTTCATTTCCACTTGTCCAGCAGAAGTCTTCTAAATTTGTCGCCTACTTTGTCTGACCATTAGGCTGCGTGAACCCGCCTCCTCCTCATCTCTTTATCTTAATTGAGGTAGGGAAGAGTCCAGAGGCCAGGCCCAAGCCTTTGATACTTGCAGACTCTGTACTGGGCATAGCATCTGCACAAAATAGACTGTAAACCATTGTTAGGTGAATATTAGAAGAAAGCAGTCATGAAGGTGTGAGAGTGCTTGCTTAGGACCATGATAAGCCATCCCAGACAGAGACTGTTATTAACCTCATGAGGTTGAAGCAATTCACCTATGACTTGGTGAAGCTAGGTCTGCTTGCCAAGGACGTGGACCCCTGAACTCCTCCCCGCTCTTTTCCATTTCTACATCCACCTTGATAGAATCTAGTCTTCTCATGAGAGTAACTTTCAACGTCTCAAACTGCAGGGAAGATCCTTACATTCCCACTCTATCCTGTACTTGTTTTGTTGTTGTTGTTGTTTGTTTTTGTTTTTGGTATTTTTGAGACAGGATCTCCTTATAGTCCCAGCTGGCCTGGAGCTCACTCTGTAGACCAGGCTGGCCTTGATCTCACAGAGATCCGCCTGCCTCTGCCTCCCAAGTGCTAGGATCAAAGGCATGTGCCACCATGCCTGACTATCCTGTACTTGTTTAACATGACCTATCGCACGTCCAGCATAACCAGCATTTGGTGTGTCTGTTTAGACTGAACTCAGTTTCCTAAATTACCATCAGAGGTAGAAGAGAAACTACTCACTGAATCCTAGGGGCAGGGGCTGTGAAGGGAAAAGAAAGGAAGCTACTATTTTCTTTCACAGTTTCAAAATGTCTCTGTGCATGATTACACTTAGCAATTTCTTGTCCTGTCGCAGGATTGTACTCCTCTTTCACTGACATTCAGGCTTGGTCCTGTGATTTGACTTGCTCATGTCCCACCCATGCATCCATGCAGATCAGATCCCCAGTGAAGCAGTGTCATAGAACAGAGCCAAGTGGGACTGCTGCAGTCAATATCCAGGCTGAATGAGAAGTCACTTTTTACAGGAAATCCTTGAGATGCTTTGTTTGTTTGTTATCAGGCATAACTAGTGAGTGCTGACCAATACACATTATAGGTTTCATTATGCCCAAAAAAGATGTTGAAATCAAACTTCAGTAACTATGAATATGACCTTATTTGTAAATAGAGTTTTGTTCTTTTTATGTGATCTAGATGCCTATGGTGGCCTCTAATCTAATGTTATTGTCCTATAAGAAGGGGAAATTTGGACAAAAGGAAACATGAAAAGGGAAGATGATGATTTGAAGAGCCAATAAAAGCCCCAGAATCCAGGCACAGAGTCCTCATAAGCCTTGACCATAGAGCACAGCTCTGTTGATAATTTTGGATTCCTGGCCCCTAGAACTGCAAGGCAACTATTGTACGTCAACCAGTTTGTAGTTCTTGCTAGGACAGCCCTAACAAACTGTACACACATTCGTTCATCCCCAATGATAAAAATCTAGTGGGAAAACAGAGCTTTTCACACAGAATTCAAATCAAAAGAACTTTCTAAAGCTGTTCCTTCAGTAGAGTTGCTGAGAGCCAGAAACACCACTAAGGTGAAGCTTTCGACTTGCACGACTCTCAAATTGTTTGGGAAAAATGTAACAAAATGGAGATCTTTTTTAAGATTTTATTTTGCATTTATGTGGGGGGGGGGAGCAGGTTATGTACAGGTGAATGCAGTGCCCACGGAAGGCATCGGATCCCTTGGAGCTGGAGTTACAGGAGGTTGTGAGCTGCTCTATATGGGTGTTAGGAATGCAGATGCTCTGGAACAGCACCAAGTGTTCTTTTTTTTTCTTTTTTTAATTTATTTATTTTTATGTGTATGAATGTACTGTCTGCATGTAGGTTCGTGCACCCGTGTCCTGCAGTGCCACAGAGGTCAGAAGAGGGCTTCGGATTCCCCTGGAACTGGAGTTAAAGAAGGTTCTCAGCCGCCATGTGGGTGCTGGGGATCGAACCCGGGTCCTCTGCAAGAGCAGTCAGCGCTCTTAACCTCCAGGCCATCTCTCCAGCCCCACCAAGTGTTCTTAATGCTAAGCCATGCTCTTAGCTCCCAAAATGGAGCTTTGAAACATTGGGTAGAAAGAAAGTACTAAGTCAACATAAGATTGATTTTTACCCAAATACTCATATCAAAGTCATTTTCATATTTTACTTTCATACACGAAATGCTGTACATTGTAACTTCCCCCCTAACATTCACTTGGAATGTTTAGGATTGGTGTAAATAAAATATAACCTGACTGCTGATCCCCTCCTTCCCTGCTAGGATGAAAAGTCATCTTCTATAGATCATGAGTCATATGTAAAAACCATACAGTCTTTACAAAATACTTTAAAACTTGAGTGAACACCCTGAGCCTTGGTGAAGCTTCTTCAACATTGTTTTAAAGGTCTATAAATCTGTCTGCAGCTGTACCTTGTATTTCTCAAGCCTGGCCCTGCGTGTAGGCTGACCTATAAATGCAAAGCTGCATTTGTTTGAATCACACTGAAGCTCCCTCCACACCCGCTTCCCCCAGAGCTGTCCTGTAGGCTGCCCAAGCCTGATCCTTGGGAACTAATTGTATAACATTTAAAGTATTACACATTTGAACTAGCAAAGGAAGAAGGACTGAAAGATCGATCCTTCTTTATTAGCCAAAGCAGATTGTGGTGTATCAGATTAGCTGAGCTCTGCAAAAGATATTTTTTTCCCCAGGTGGGAAAGTGGAAAAGGTATTAAAATTCTTCAGTGTCTCCCCAGAGCCTCAAGAGAAAACCCAATTTTTAGCAAGACAGACCTGAGCCCTAGGAGAGCTGGCCTGATTTCCTCTCCAGACTGGTCTGTCTGAGTCCAGCAGCTCTCCCTCATTTGAGGGCGACACTTGAGAGTCCCCTTCTCTGGGCAACTCCACATCTCCTCATTTTCCATGAAGCCTAAGTTCTTATAGAGATAAGGGATGCCGGCGAGAACTGGGAAGCTGAAAAGTGTCCAAAGGCTTCCCAGAGAGTAGGTGAGGCTGGGAGGGAGCTCACTGTCATCTGCTGGCTCACCTCCACCATGCTCATCACCTGCGGCATGGTCTCCATGCGTCCCCCATGAGGGAAGAGACAGAAGTAGAAAGTTCCCTGCTGCTGGCCTGGCCCTCAGTCCCTCCTGCCATGAATTGGCTATAGTTTGTCACAAGGTCCCAAACTGGCTTCAGTGAAGGCTGGGCTTGGGAGGGGAGACCATGATGATTTGGGGCACACACTCCCCTCCTGGTACCTCCTCCTCTGCTCATCATTCCCACCACTCTGTGTTGCCAACATCTATGATGAGTGACCTTTCATCCACATTAGGTGACAAATGCTTTAAAGTTGGCTCTGCACAGTGTTTGTGGCTGTTCCCAGGCCTTCCAGCAGCTTCCCTGTCACCCTACAGGTGATAGATGAGTCATGTAACATTAGGTATGGTTGTGAGACTTTTCAGCACACACAGAGAATTTGGTAAGCACTTTACTTTCTTGAAAACTCTTGCTATGACCAGAAAGTATTCAGCATCAAAAGTCTTGACTTCCCAAAGTAGAGCCTGGGAAACAGAATGACATCTAGTCTCTCCACATCACCTGAATAAGGAAGGGCCTCCTTTGGAACTTTCACAGGAGCCTCGAATGCAGAGAAGCAGATCTGCCATTTTTTTCCCCAGGAACAAGGTGAACAGAATCACATCTGATCATCTCAGCCATGAGAGAGTCTGTGTCTCCCAAGACGAGTTCAGTGAGGGAGCAGCTCAAGGTGATGGCGACAGCAGACCCACAGAGTGTGTCCTTAGGGAACGTCTGTGCTGTGTGCTGCACATCGTCCCACGAAGTCTGGCCTTCTGTGAGGCTTGCAGCCTCAAGATTTCTGTGACCTCTTTACTATGTCTACTTTACAGTGGGTTCCCACTGCATGTAATTAAGAACCTGTTGAAAAGCCAGGCACGGTGGCACAAACCTGTAAGCTCAGCACTCCGGAGATGGAGGTAGGAAGAATGTATTAGTTCAAGGCTAGCCTGGGCTGCACAGGATCATCCAGGGCTGCAGAGCAAGGTTTTGTCTCAAGCAATCAATCAAGTTTTAAAGAAATAAAGGGCTTGGAAAATATCTCAGCTGGTAAAGTGCTTGCCTAGCAAGCGTGAGAACCTGAACCCCAGCAATGAACAAAAAACAAGGTGGATGAGGAACAACAGGGGGTTTCCCCTAGTCCCCACATGTGTACACATGCACCAACACCTACACACGCATGTGCACCCACAAACACACAAACACATATACACACACAGAGGAAACTGGTGTGAGATCCAAGAAAGGACCACAAGGCAACAGAACATTGGAACTGAATGACAGGGTGTGTGTGTGTGTGTGTGTGTGTGTGTGTGTGTGTTTGTGTGTGAGAGAGAGAGAGAGAGAGAGAAAGAGAGAGAGAGAGATGGTATGTATGTGTGTATGCATGTGCATTCGATGTGCATGTATGTCCATATGGTGTAAATGTCCATACATTGTGCATGTGCACGTGTGTATACAGTGTCCAAGTGTGTGCTTATGGTGTGCATATGTGTGTGTGTGCATGTGTGTTAGGAACATCAGGGAAGCCAGCAGCAAATACAGACTGAAGATAATTTTGTTGGCTTAGGTCTTTCTTTGGCTCCAGTGAGACATTGCCAGTACTTCACATTGCAAGCACTCAAGCACACTAGTCCAATCATACTTTAACGTTTTTATTTTACTTATTTTATTGAGACAGAGTCCCACTATATAACTCTGGCTGGCCTGGAACTCACTATTTAGACAAAGCTGGCCTCAAATTCACAGAGGTTCATCTGCCTCTGCTTCCCAATTGCTGGGATTAAAGATTATGCACCTGATTCCCCCCCCTATATTTTACATATATATCTTGTTTCTTCAAACCATCACTAAAATAAATACCAAAAAATCCTCGAAATTGTGCTTTACATAACAACACATGCCTTCTTTGCTCTTTCTATAAAGGAAAAACTTGAGAGCAAGCCTTGCAGAAATGAGGCCCAGGAAGTTCCACTGCCTGGATGAATCATAGACCTTTGCTCCATCTAAGGCCTTATCCAAGTGGTAGAACTGTAAGAGAGAAGTGCAAGGCTGTTCTGAAGCAGACAGCATGTCTGCTGTCCAGTAACAGAAAAAGCTCTGTGTCCTGATAAATATTCACTCAAGAGGAAGAAGTTGACATCTTTTGGAAGGGACAGTTGACTAAAAGGGAATTTGGAGTTTTGCCAAAGAAATTTTTACTGGACATTGGCTTGTTTTTTTCCATAAAATATTTATTTCTTTTAAAAGCTTGTGGACTACCAAATGTTTGTTTCCTGAGAGACTGATTTTTTTTATCTATCTGCTGATTCTTTGACCACTCAAGCGTGCAGTGCCAATGTTTTGTTTGTTGTTTTTCTTCTTTTTGTTTTCTTATTTTAAAAACAAATATGCTTTCTCTGAATTAAAGTGGTGTTAAGTTTGGAAATTCCATGATAAGGGATCTTTGGATGTGAAGGCGGCAGGCGTGCCTAGGAGGTAATTGACTCTCACTCTTCCTGGGAATGATCCCCTCTGTTGACAGACATGTCACTGCAGCTCAGTGCTCTCCAGGTGCTGAAAGGCCTGGCCGGAAGTGAAGGGCTGGCCCTCTTAGAAGAAAGAGAGGTGTTTTTCAGGTCGGTTTTCAGGCTGTTGTTCCCTGTTAGAGATCTGGGTGCACGGCTGACAGCCAGAGCACAATGGGGCTGCAAGGGGGCCCGCTGTCTCTTCTGCATTAAGCTGCTGGAAGACCTGGACGCCAGCGTGTCAACACAGAACAAAGCCCCCAGCAGCCCCTAGCTGATTTCAGACCTTGTTGGAGAAAGGTGGGAAGAAACCGGCCTGAGTGCTTTTGTTCCACTGTTTGGGGATTTGGTGTGGGGCTGGAGGCTGGGAACTTCGATGGAGTTGGCAGAAAGGACACCATTAAGACTATTCATTTTGTTTAGGGAAAATACCATGCCCTTCATCCCAGAGGGTCTTGATCTCTTTGTTACACTTTGTTTGGAAAGTTTTCTTTTAAATGTCATTCAGGAAGTGCCACTCCAGAGGGAAAAGAGAAGGGACAAACAATTGAAAGATAATTAAACCACACTTTTAAAAAAAGGAATATTTACTTAAATTTATCTTAGTACTTATTATTTAATCAATTCTAAAAAAAAAGTGCTTTAATTACAATCAAATTATCCATTATAAACAAAGAAAGTTTGTAAAGAATTAGTAACTTTTTCTAAAAGCGTCTGTGAGCTTTCTCCTTTATTGGCGTGTTGAAAACAAGGTTGCACCAGATGGCAGGCTGAGTGGTTCTGAAAAAAGAAGAGATGGGGCATGATAAAATAATTATGTCTATAATTAAAACTAGAGCAAACAAACACTGTATATTTGGTAGGTATGGTGATTTCACAGATAAAATGGTGTATTCTGTAATTTGGTTCTTAACTGATTTGAACTTCCGATTTGATCTCTGTTGTTATAATCACTTCTTCCTGTGCCCCAGCTGCATCAGAGGGTATGGCTCAGGAAAGCAGAAGCAAGTGAAGTTAAAACAACGCATGTTTGAATTGAATCGTTAAAGAACGTGTTCATAGTAACAGCATAGGTTTACTGCAAGTGCTGGAAGAATGATCCTTCTACCCTTTCTTCCTAAAAGGTAGATATATAAAAGCTAGGTCTTTCAAGGGTATAGGGGGTAAGCCTAGCACATAGTGCTTTAAAATTGTGACCAGTTTTTAATCACCTGGAAATAAATGAATGCAAAGAAAAGCAATTTTGATAATTCAACGTTCTGAATAATCCACAGAGTTGGGTCTTTTATTGGTTAATGAGCTGCATGTCACCTGCTTGTCTTCTTCAGCCCTGTTGAGCAGGGAAAGAGAATACAGGGCAAAGAGCAAAGGAGAGACAGTGTTTCTATAATGAATTTGACACTGACTTTCCAAAGTTCATCTGAACTACAGATTCAAACTCAAAAGTTAGATTAATAACAGTGTAACTCACATGCAACATTTTCAATTAAAACTAGACACTAAAGTGAATCAAATATCTTGCCTAGAGTTCCACTGTATTCCACAGAAAGTATAAAATTTCTCTTTCTCAGAGAAAGTAATATTCTGTCACATAATCAATTCATTTAATAACTGAGGAAGTTGGAATTATTTCCTCTCTTGGCATCAACAAGGTTATTCATCCGACTCTAAGGAATGTGCCATCACAACAGATTGTATTGATCATTAGAACCATAAAAGGTAGGCAAGAAAATCACTTCCATTCCTTAAAAAAATAAACATAGGAAGAATTTGAGCACAGCATACTTAAAGTTTTGTAAACTTTTTGTTGTTAGGAAAGACCTAGAATTTCAGTTTTTAAGTAATCAAAAATTTTATGATTAATTTACCTTTTAATTTAAAAGGTTTCAAATATGTTTAGATTCTCTTACCATTTGTATATGTGTATATGCATATGTATGAATGAAATATATAGATACTTCAACTCTGTCTTTTGTTATTAAAAATAGCTAGCTCTTTATATAATTATACAAAGTAAATCCTTAAATGTTCAGCGTCCACATGTGATTCCATGAGGGGCTGTCACTTTGTGGAGAAATTGGAATTTTTTTGTTTGTTTGTTCAAGACAGGGTCTCCCTGTAGCCCCAGCTGTCCTGGAACTTGATATGTAGACCAGGCTGGCCTTAAACTCACAGAGATCCACCTGCTTCTTCCTCCCAAGTGCTGAGATTAAAGGCGTGGGCCACCACACCCAGCCCAGAGAAATCAGAATTTTAAATCATCTTTTTTTTAATTATTTGAATATTTCTATATACTGCAAGTTTTTTTGTCAGTGCTACTAAATGTAGTGTATTTTATTCTAAAAAAAAATTAAAGAAAATAAAAATAGCTATTTAACCCATGACCACTTTCTACAATAACTTTTTCAAATAGCCTGAAATGTTGAGAAAAGAAACATGTTATATATGCTTCTTATAATGCAAAAATTTCACACTACTGGTATTAAGAATTTTTAGCAACTACTTAAACATGGTCTATGCTGCGCTGCATAAAACACTATGTTAATTAAAACAACTTAGTGAAAAAAAAAGTGTCAAGGGAAGAATGGCATCTCCCAAAAGTCAAAGATACTCTTAACATAGACTCTAAAGGATCTCATCCCAGCAGAACCCAGCTGCATGATCCCCACACTGAAACCAAACTGCTTTTCAGGATAACGATTATAAATTTTTGACAGCAAAGGTTGATTTTTCAGGAAAGTTACTAGAACAAAAAAAAAAATGCTATATACCTATCTAAAAATAAATTTTGCAGAAAGGCGTTGGAACAGAGAGCCCTTGTAGGCCGCGGATCCCTACAGAGCAAGGTATCCAGAATGCTAACACCACCTCGCAGATTCGCAAGACATGCAGTCACCTCTGAGAGAAAAGGTGGAACTGGGAAGTCTCAAGAGCTTGAATAATAACATCAAATAAATTGTAGTGATTACCCATGTGCTTTTTCCTGGGGATGTGTTAGTTAAATCCTGCCTGGAAACTTCAAGAATGAAAGACAGAGGAATGTCCACTTTATGAAATTGCTATTAAAAGGCGACCTAGAGTTGAAGATGAGGTTAATTATTGGTTTTTAACTGAAGTATCATTCCAGTTTAATATCAGTACTGGGGTCTTAAATATTGACGCAAGTCTCATTTTTCAGCGACAATTGCCTCTGAATGAAGAAAGGCAGGGCTCGGGTCCTTGCTGACCCTTACAACTCCTGCAGTAATCCGTGGCAACTCTGTTACCACGACAACCAAGGAACACGCACAAGAACAGGATAAGACCGTGAAATCTGATGTCATACTTTCATCAGATATAAATTGCAAATGGCATTCTAAAGTCAGTTTGTTAAGCGTGTGATCTAAATTCTAAATTAATTGGAAGTGAGCGCGGAGCTCTCACTGGGACTAAACGTTAAGGGTCCTGTGTTTACGGATCCAGAAAACTTTTTAGTCATCTACTAAATGTAGTATACAGAGATGAATAAGACACTGTTCCCCCGGCTCTTTCCTTCTCCGCCCTCACCACTTCGCCTAGAAACTTAGACTTTACTGCCATTCTTAGAAACAAAACACAGTTGATAATTTAAGGTATTTCTATTGGATTGATCAATATGAAATCCATAACTACATCTCATTAGTCATAGAAATTATACAGATGTCATCAAATTTCCACAGTTTTTCAATAGTAAAGTTTAGCTAGCATTCAGTCTTACTTTCTCATCTTAGAAAAATGACTTCAGCCTTGGTGGATGGAGAGAGAGCACTCTGGAAATAAAAGTCCTAGCTAGTTCTGTTCCAGTGAAAATGCTTGAGTGTTCGCAGCAAATTTCATCCAAGGCTGCTAGTATTTCATCATTATCACACCTTTGAACAAGAGAGTGATAGAAAACACTGGTATTGGTCTTAGTTTATCATAACTTTGCAGTTAAAGTACAAAAATTCCCTGTGTGAAGGGCAAACATGAATGTATGTGTTCCTGAGTGTGCTCATGTATGTGCAGGTGTATGGGACCCAGAAGTAGGTATCAGCTGTCCTCCTCAGTGGCTCTCCACTTTGTTTTTGGAGATGAGGTCTCACCGACTGTCTACGTTAGCTAGCCAGAGAGACCTAGGAATCCTGCATCGGCCGCCCCAATGCTTGGGTCGCAGGTGCCATGTTGCCATGCTTGACTTTACCTGAGCACAGGTCCTCACACTTGCTGGGCAAGCATTTTGCCAGCTGACCATGTCGCCAGTGCCCTGTGAAATGTCTCTCTTGGAGCTGAAGAGATAGCTCAGCACTTAAGGGCACTGGCTGCTCTTGCAGAAGACCTGAGTTTGGTTCCCAGCACCACATGGTGGCTAACAACCATCTGTAACTCCAGTTCCAGGGAATCTGACATCTTCTTTTGGTTTTCTTTGGGCACTGAACACATGTGGTGCACATAAATACATGCAGGCAGAAACACTCATACAAATAAAATAAAGATAAACACGGGCAGGAGAGATGGCTCCATGGTTAAGAGCACTCTTAACCTTGGGCTACTCTTGCAAAAGACCTGGGTTCAATTCCCATCACCCACATAACAACTAACCATCCATAAGTCCAGTTCCATGGGAATTCAACACCACCTTCTGACATCCACTGGCATTGTACAACATAGGCACACTTATACACATGCAGACAATACATTCATACACATAAGATAAAAAATAATAAACTAGCTTGGCGTGGTGGCGCACGCCTTTAATCCTAGCACTCGGGAGGCAGAGGCAGGCGGATCTTTGTGAGTTCAAGGCCAGCCTGGTCTACAGAGTGAGTTCCAGGCCAGCTGGGGTACAGGGAGACCCTGTCTCAAAAAAAGACCAAAAATAAATTTAAATAAAAATAAACTAGTTCATAAATAAATAAATAAAAAGAATAAAAAATAAAATAAAATGCCCCTCTTCCAATACTAGGACCAAATGCTAGAGCTTAACATTGAATTTTGCATTAAGCCTCACTTAGGGTTTTTTAGAAAACCTAAAAACTTGGCGCTTGCCACAGCAATGTGATTTGGCGCTAATCTCACTTCAAGTATCAGAATCCATTGTGACTTTGGGTTAAGACTCATGGCAACCTGGACACACATACCGCAGTCATTCCTTACATTTGCAAAGTCTACAAAGGTAACTATGCATACTCTTGGAAAACAGGAAAAAATAAACAGCGACTTGAGACAACTATTCTCCCTCTTCTTGGCTGGGCCTAACTGTTGCACTTCCCAGCTCCGCGGGGTCTCCACTGTCAGTTTAACTGTAATGCACTTCCCCATCTAACCACTGTAGACAGACCTCCGCAGAACAAATGCTCTGCCCCACCTCTTTCCTGGTTCACAACTGAGTAGCTCTTTCTTTTCCTTTCAGATCTGTTTATATTTTCATATTGCAAATACAACCCCAAGTCACTTATTTAAGTGGACCGTATTTACACTTCTTAAGAGTTTGGATTCAGGAGACAATACTTCTATCTCAGAGATGGTGTTGTCCTTTCATTTACTGGAAGAAAGAAAAACAAGCATACACTGACCACCTATTGGCTAACCAGGAGTTTATTTATTTAGAGGCTTAGATGTCTTAAAGAGACACAGTCCTTGAATAAGCTCACAGTTTATGGAAGGAATCACACATGAGACATCTTTTTTTTTTACATGAGACATCTTTACATACGACAGTTACCAGAACTATAAATAAGGGATGCAGAGCCAGCCACAGCAGATCTGCGGGATGCTCAGCTAAAGCTTTTTTGAAGAAGAAAGCCTTACCTGAGCATCCTACGGAGAACGTGAGAAAGCATTTTACCTAGACAGAACAGCATATGTGCAGTGTGAGCTGGTAACCATGATTTTGGGGTGGGGGCTGTTGGGAAGGAGGCATGGATCATGGCAGCAATAGCTATCTTTGTGGTTTGGATTCTCTTTCTTTTCCCAAATGCAGGATGTATGTTACAATGCTCTTTCTCAACTGTCTCCATACAGAGCTGGTCAGACAAGCAGCAGTGAGCTGTGGGAGCACTGCTCCAGTGGTGTGCTGTAATAGCTGTCTATTGTCACATAATGGGTTACTCCCAAAATTTGGTTTCTTAAACAGAAAACACTGATTATTTCAGTTTTAGTGGGTCAGGACTCCAGGTGTGGTTCCGTTGGCTGACTCTAGCCAAGCTTACAGTCAGTGTGGCTGCAGGAATACTGGAAAAAAGATGAAGGGATATGTTTCCTAAGTCATTTCCACAGAATCCTCCTTGTGAGTAGAGGTGACCCCACCAGCTGAATAGCCCAAGGCAGAAGATGTCCAAGGCAGAAACCACACTGTTTGAAGCCTCACCTCAAAAATGGCATTCCACGACATTTGCCATTTTCTCTTTGTTAGCTGAGAGCTCTGCTTTAGACCACCTAGCACGAGAGCCAACAACATCCTTGCCTGTGAGGCTGGGATTACAATGCAGAAGAGCCAAGGACAGTGCAGCCATCTTTTAATTGCATTAATAATTCCAGGTAACCTTTACTAGGCAGTTATTAAAACCCCGTTATAGTATTAAAGTCATTGTTTACTTTAGTTCCTATAGCAACCATGTGAGATAGAAATATTGACTCTGTGTTATACATGGGGAAAGTATAATTAATTTGTCCAAGGAAAGCCAGCCAAGAAATGTTAAGACTACCCTTGGTCCTGGGATTCAGACCTGAGTCCAGTGTGTCTCTCGCTAAATCTCACTCATTTAACTCCCCTACATGACCCCTACCTCTAGTATCCTATCTGCTTCTGTGACCTTATTTAATTACAGTCCTCCCAGGCAGTTCAGAACAAGGCAGAGAATCCATGGTGCTCTAGTGGAGGAAGCAATATGACAAAGAAAGATGCTCAACAGGACCTTAGAGCAGTATTCTACACATTCAAGATTAGCCCTCAGAGCACTAAGTGCTATTATTGCTGAAGAGTAGAGAAAATTGCCCATTCACAAATTGAATCACAGACCTGCCGTCCCAACCTGGAGCGTGTGATCTCATCCCAGCTCAGAGCACCGTTCTGTCAACCTTCTCTGTCCTCAGCATTACAGCATTGTGAAGCCTGCCCGACACGGTTGACAAAACTCGCTGTGCACAAAAGCCAACTCTCTGAGGACAATACACACAATTTCACTGAAATGCAACACAAAAATATAAAATTGACACCATGCTGAATAAACACTAAAATATAGAAATTCCCTTTAAGTAGTGGTCATTGTTAAAACTAAACTTGAGAAGCCAGGAAGGAGACCAAATGTTAGCACTGATTGCACAGTTCAAAGATAAAATGTGTTTGACTCTCTTCTGTAGTGATAGCTTTGTTTTTATTTACCCTAGGAACACAAAAGGCTTTGTGAAAGCACTTGACGCCCAAGAGGCAGTAGGAGATGAGTATATTATTATCAGTATTCTGGATGAGGGAGCAAACACTTCCTGTGCACCATCCCTACCGGTCATCTCTTGCCTGAACAGCTGTGCGGTATAGTCTCTCTGGCCCTGGTAGCTCATCTAGACTGCTGTGGGAGATACAGAAAACAGACAGAGGACACTGGGCACTGGGAGAGGACAGGTGCCACAACAAGACACAGAGAGAACACAGACGTGAAAGGGAAGGATTCTATCCAGGACGGTTAGAAAAGGCTGGCAAAGTAGAAGTCTAAATCAGATCCTTGAGGAATGTGAAAGAGAGAACTGTGTGCTAAGACAAGAGGAATGGCGGAGCTGAGCGCCCTGGGAGCACACTACAGGCAGGATCCAACCTCAGTCCAGTCACCGACCTCTCTGACCTCACCTTACCTCTCATCGCTTAGCACAGCATACACATCTGATTTTGTTACTTGCTTGTTTGTGCCATATATTTAATGTTTCTGTCCCCCACCAAAATTCATATATTGAGATCTCATCCCTAATGGGATGGTGTTAGGTGGAGCCTCTGGAAGAAGAGACCCTCAGGAAAGGGACTAGTGTCTCCATTAAGCCGGGCGCGGTGGCGCACGCCTTTAACACACCATTACTTGGAAGGCAGAGGCAGGTGGATCTTTGTGAGTTCAAGGCCAGCCTGGTCTACAGAGTGAGTTCCAAGACAGCTGGGGCTACATGGAGACCCTGTCTCAAAAAGACCAAAAAAAAAGTATTTTTAAAACCAGAGAGACCCCTTGCCCTTTCCAGTCATGAGGACCCCCATGGGATGGCACTATCATGAACCAGGAAGCTCTTGCCAGACTCTGAATCTGCTGGAGCCTCAGTCAAGGACACGGGGCTTCTAGGGCTGTGAAGAATATACCACTGTGGTCTACGAAACAACCAGTTTGTGATACTTTTACTCCAGCAGCCCACATGGACTAAAGACAGAAGGATTAGTGGTGTTATCTTTTCATTTGGTTTTTATTTCTAAAAATCTGTGACCTATAGAACGAAATATTGAGTTCTCTACAAAAGAATGCCTTATACAGGCTGCACACAAGAGGGAAAGCCATACCATTCCCCCAAAGGACATTCCCAGGATGGGAACCTGCCATTTCCTGCTGTTCCAGGAGGTTTGTCCCTCCCACAATGACTCATGACCCCATCATGGACGACGGTGGTCTCTACTGCTGAATCAGCACCCACTGAGTGCCTCCCTCCCCTGTTAGAGTTAGATGGGAAATGCCCTCCACAGGCTCAAGGGTTAGAACACTTGGACCCCAGCCGATGGCACTGTTTTAGGAGGCTGTAGACCCTTCAGGAGGTAGGATGTGGTTGGAAGAAGTGGGTGGGCCTTAGTCTCTCTATCTGCTTTCTAACCCACTTGTGGTGGTTTGAATGAATGTCCCCCATAGGCTTTAAGTATTCAGACATTTTGTCCCCAGTTGGTGGCACTGTTCTGGGAGATCTTAGAAGGTGTGGCCATGCTGGAGGAAGTATGTCATTGGGGGCGGGCTTAGAGAGTTTAACAAGCCTTGCCAGTCTCCAGTCTCTCTCTTGACTTCCTATGCTTAATTGCAAGATGTGAACTTCAGCTTTCTGCTCCAGCCGCCATGCCTCCCGCCACAATGGACTCTAATTCCTTGGAACCATCAATTGTAAGCTCAAATAAACTCTTCCTTTTATATTCCCTTGGTCATGGTGGTTTTATCCCAGCAACAGAAATGTGACTAGGGGCTGGAGGGATGGCCTAGCGGTTAAGAGCGCCGACCGCTCTTGCAGAGGACCTGGGTCCGATCCCCAGCACCCACATGGTGGCTGAGAACCGTCTTTAACTCCAATTCCAGGGGAATCCGAGACCCTCTTCTGAACTCCGCAGCATTGCACGACACGGGTGCACAGACCTACATGCAGACAGTACATTCGTACACATACAGAAATAATAAAAAAAAAATTTGAAAAGAAAATAAAAAAAGAAATGTGACTAATACACCACTTGAATGTGAGCAAACTCCCCCTGCCTTCCTCACCATCATAGACTATACCCAAGATACATGGAAAGAAAAATGCTCACTATCTAACTTTACCATCACAGAAATGGAGATAAAACTATGTGGAGATTGTATCTCACCTCCATAAGCATGACAGCCATCAAAGAAAAGAAATGCAAGCAAATGGGGACAGGAAGGTGGACAAAAAAGAATGATTAGATGTTGTCTGTGGGGGGATGTAAACTAGTTTAGCCACTATGGAAATCAGTATGGAGGTTCCTCAGAAAACTAAAAAGACACCTAGTATATGACCCAGATATAACACCCCTGGGTATGTACCCAAAGGACTCCAAGTCAACACATCACAGAGATGCTCACACATTAGTGTGGATTACAGCACTGTTCATAATAGCTAAAATATGGACCCAACCTAAAAAATACCAGAACAGAGAAATGGAAAATCACAATATAGCCTATATGCACAATGGAAACTTCTTCAGCCGTAAGAAACAAGTTTGAGCTGGAGGAACGGCTCAGTCAGTGCAAGCATGAGGACTTGAGTTGGGATCCTCAGTGTGGACATAAAAAGCCAGCAATTACAGGTCCCTGTAACCCCAGCCCTAGAGAGGCAGACAGGAGGAACCCTGGGGCTTGCTGGATAGCTGGTCTAGCCAGTCCACTGGTCAGACACTCTGTCTCAAAGATGGAGGTGGAGGACAGTTGAGGAAGCTAACCACGATGGACCTCTGCCCTCCACATGTATGAGGGTACATGTGCCTGTGTGCCCACATGTGCACATGTACACACACACACACACAACCAAAGAAGAAAGTTATGCTGTTTGTAGAAAAATGGATGCAAATGGAGGTAATTATATTAAGCAAATTTAAGTCAGGTTCAGAAAGGCAAATAGCACCTTCCTTGACTTTTAGGTCCTGCTCTTTATGGATACACCAAATCACATACAGATGTAAGAGCAAAGCTATCTAGGGGAACAAAGGAGAGTAATAGGGTGAGAGAGGGGCAGGAAAGAAGCTGTTCAAAGTACATTATATACTTTCATGAAAATGGCTTTCTTTATATAACCCAGCAAAATAAAATTAAAAGATCAAAAAAAAAAAAAAAAGTGAATCACTGTCTTTGGAGACAAAGGTCCAGAGCAGCCATTGTAAGATTTTTCTCTATTAAATGGTTCTTAAGCCTTCAGAACCTGCCAACACTTGCCTTTCTCAGAACTGTAAAAAAATATAAAATAACATCTGCTTCCACATGGAATTGTGAGTTTGTTTTGCGCTTAATCTACAACCACTTATGTGGTTTGAGAGAACACAGCAGGACTTCCCGGTGCTTTGCCACCTGAAAACCCAGCCCAAAGTTCTGGCCCCTCAGTCCCGTGTGGGCTCCGTGAGGCACCTTAACCTCTGTACCAGGTTCCCTTTGGCTCTCCCCTCCAAGCCATCTTTTGGACCTACCTGAAATTGCAGATCGAGTTTCATTTTCTTTGGGGCATTTTCCCTAAATATTAGACAGTCTCCACTTTGCTCTCATGGTACCTGGCACAGATCTCTTTCTACATCTTTCTATTTTTAACTTTATTTATTACTTCTATTTTATGCGTATGAGTATATTGCCAGCATGTGGGTAGGCACACCCATGTTCTGTAATGTCTGCAGAGTCAGAAGAGGACATTGCATTCTCCTGGAACTGGAGTTTGAGACAGTTTTTAGCCACCATGTGGGTTCTGGGAATCGAACCCAGGTCCTCTACAAGAGCAGTCAGTGCTCTTAAGCACTGAGCCATCTCTTGAGCCCCTATGTTTTTCTATTTTTAGACCAAGTTTTCATGTTGAAAATGTATTTGTTTATGTCTCTTCTAAACTAAATAACAGAAAAGACATTCTTTCCACTTCTGTTTTCCCCAAATTGTGTCAGCCAGTGCTTGCTGAACAAATGAATGAGAAATGCTGTGATTTGAATGTTTCCTGTTCAAAGCTCACATGGGAACATAAGCTCTATAATAGGCTAGTCTTGAGGGGTGGGCACTATGAGGGCAGAACTTTCATGAATGAGGTCAGCGACCTCATCAAACACCTCGAGGGAATGAGTAAAGCCCTTTCTGCCCTCTGCCCCTCCACATGTGAGGACACAGCAAGACAGCCCCCAGCCCCGACAGACAAGAAGTCCAGCCATCTTAACCTTCCACATCTCAGCCTCCAGCTTTATTAAAAAGATACATTTGTCTTATTTATAAGTTCCCCACAGGCTCAAGCAATGTATGACAAGAGCCCAGATGGATTAAAACAATGTTTAACCCTAACTCTGTCTTTAACCCTGACTCCAACTTCCATCTCAAGTCTACTTGTTTCAATATAAATTTAGTAGAAAGGAGGGACAAAGCGAAAGAGAAAAACACAGGGAAGGAGAAGGCAGAGGGAGGGAGAGGAGGAGGGGTGGAGAGATGGGGGTGGGGAATGGACAAAGGGAGGGCATCTGTCTGAATTTTGTCTAACAGCCTTGTATTAAATGGGCCCTAGCTTGAGGGATCAACCATCATTGATCAATGGATACTCAATACAATGGATATAAGTTGAGAGAATTGCTATAAATAACACATGTACACGCATGCACATATACTCACAAGCACACACTCCTGCATGCGCACACACTCATGTACACATACTCATGCACGCATGCATACCCATATAGGCATACGCATGAATGCATATATGCCCACATACACATGAATGCACACACACACACACACACACACACACACACACAGACACACACACGCACGAGGGAGTCTTGACTTGGCCTAAGAGGAGGTTTTCTTGGCACCGTATAATCACTGTAATAACAGGGAGGAACCAGAGTGAGCAGGTGGTGGGCCTGGGCTGGGGGTCAGTTTGCAGCAGGAAAAGGAGGAGATCTATGTTACAAAGCATCTGAGACAGAAGGAGGGGTGCGAGCAAGGCAGGGCATTAGTACGCAGACTGGACATTCTTAGGAGCCATAGAAAACCAAAGAAAGGTCTGAGCTGTGCTACATCATCAGCTTGGCATGATAGCTCTCTCCATAGGATGAAGAATGAAGAAGGCCCCAGCTCCAGTCTGGCCTTTTGAGGTCAGTGCTGCATCCAGCCTTCATCAGAGAAGCTTCAGACTGCAAAAACCCATAACTGGCCAAAGTGCTGATGATGAATGATGATGGCCTGCTTGGCCCCAAGTGTGACGGCTGTATCACCCTCCATGGCTCAGGGAACATCAGGACGGGGGTAGGGGCGGATGTGTCAGAAGACGAGAGATGTGCAGCAAAAGAAGGCTTCTGGACATGGCGTGTTCTTGCACTTCCGAACTCACTACAGCTGTGGCTATCTGCACAAGATCTGCACACAAGCTTGGGCCCCTCAGCATTTCATCTTGGATGGGGGAGTGATTATTGAGAGTTAATGGTTGGTGTAGGAGTTGATTCCATTTTCTTAAGTGACACAACCACCATTAACTTGCTCACACTTCGATACGTAACTTCCTGCCCAAGCTCAGGGGAGAAATAGATTAGACGCAGTGGGTCACGCACAAGAAGGTGGAGGTGGGGAGGGACGAGCCGAGATAAGGGTCCCAGTAGGAGAGGCGAGGGGTCAAAAGAGGGAGAGCGGACAAAAGGAATGTATGAAACTGTTGAAGAATTTAATTATTTTTTTTTTATGTGTATGAATGTACTGTCTGCATGCAGGTCTGTGTACCCGTGTCGTGCAATGCCTCGGAGGTCAGAAGAGCGTGTTGGATTCCCCTGGAACTGGAGTCAAAGATGGTTCTTAACTGCCATGTGGGTGCTGGGAATCGAACCCGGGTCCTTTGCAAGAGCAGTCGGTGTTCCTAACCACTTAGCCATCTCTCCAGCCCCGAAGAATCTAATTTTTTAAAAAAAGAGAGAAAGAAATCAAGAAGCCTACTTGTTCAGAGAGACAGGTAAAGGACAAATGGCAGAGTTCTGGTAAGGGAGGGTAGGGCCTGGACCCCAGCCTTGTAATGGGGAAAGAAGAAACCAGATGCAGGCAGGTTTTCTTCTCTCTATAACCTCCTGTGGGTTGTGCAGAGAGGTCGCTTTAAAGCCAGGCACAAGGACTCTGCCTGTAATCTAGTCATCTCTTAAAAGTCCATTCTATTCCATCACTCTGGAGGAAAGGACTGAAGCCTATGAGTTTGAAGAGGGGCATAAACTTTCAGACAGAAGAACAATCCCATCCTGTCCTCAACCAGAAGGCTTGAAGATATGCAAGTTCCTGTCTCCAGAGCTTGCTTTGCTCTTTTCCAAAGCCAGAACAGAAGGATGAGAGCTGCTCCAGCTACTGATAGTGATGGTTTGGGGAAGAGTCGGCATGAACATGGGAGTGGACAGGAAGGGTCTTGTTCAAAGGAGCTGGTGAATCCATGGTGCAGCACAGCTGAGACACTCAGGAGGGCAGGGTCCTCCTCCTTGACTGACCCACACCACAAAGCCGACTCTGTCATCAGGGTGAGAAAGTTCAGCTTCTGTCTGCAGTGGGAGAGAATAAAGCACTCTTGGCCTTAGGGCCTCTGTATTTTCACACCAGGAAGAGACCTGTCTCGGGTCTGGGCCTTAGAGCATGGTGCTTTGGGGCTCCTTCTATAAACATCCCTGAACCACGGCCCTGAGCACATGGGCAGGGGAATTCCTTTGTGCTTGGTGTCCTCAATGTTTCTACCCAAGTAGAAACTTCTCTGTGTCATGGGGCTGCCAGGGAAAATAATAGAAGGACTATAAAATTCCTTCCAAGGATGAAAGCATTTTGTAGTACATAATAATTTCGATGGTCATTAGTATTTTTTTCAGAGTTGCTTGGGAAGTGGTGGTTTACCAAAATCTCTGAGCTTGGGATAATTAAAGAATAATTAAACTGTCTTGCCCTGGGCACCTGGGCGTCAGTGTTACACAAGGAGCGAGGTTAAACTGAAATGCTAGTTCGCTCTGGAAAATGATAGGCTTGTTTTGCAAGGTGTAATGATTTCGTTGCTGCAGACTTGCAGACCTGAACTCTGCAGTGATGAAATAACAGTCCGCATCCCTCGTCAGTCCCACAATTTTTCTTTCATGCTGGATAGCTGTTAAAATCAAAGTCTGTAATAGCCCAGGAATGTTTAATTCTCTTCATATGGGTATTGTTATTTTTACACTCGTGATTATTTTCTTAATCTACTTTCCAGGCTTACTTATTTTATCAGCTGAAAAGCTGGAAAATACCCTCATGACTGAATACTTTGCTGTTTATTATTTCACTTATTTTTTCAGCCAAACCCTATGATAACATTCTAATTTGATAATGTTCCATTAAACACATTAATAGGAGATGGGAAAAATATAACAATTAAGGAATGTTTTAATTTTTTAGTAAAATGCATCCCCTAGCATAAAAGCATCTCTGTTTAGCTTTTTAGGCATTTGGTACATCTGTGATAAATGATTTATTCATAAGCTTCAGGGCTATCTAATGTGCACATTTAGAGAAGTAGAGACTAAAAGAGATGCCACAGGAATAATGTTCTGGAGCAACATGGGTCAGGCATAATGGTACCTGCTTACATCTCAGTACTTGGAAGGCTGAGGCAGGAGGCTTGCTATGAGTTCAAGGCCAGCCTGGATTCCATAACAAGACCTTGTGTTGAAATACAACAAAAACAAACAGAAAGAAACTCAGATACATCGCTGACATTTTTTTGTTCCAATCAACAAATCATTTCGCTTGTCTTCATTTCTCCATGAAAAGAGAAATGGAGGCAAGAATGTGAATTTGCCACAGTGGTGTCAGCCTGAAGAACTGTGCCCTGCAAAAGATACCGAGCAAATGGTGCAAAAATCAGTCAGAGCTCAGGTTCCAAAGACATTTCATACACAAATAAAACAAATACACATGTCATTTCATGTCTAATAAAACTGGATCTCCTTAAACATATGTTCTTCTGTCTTCCAGCCAGCCTAGCCTGCTCAGCAAGAAAAGGCCAATGAGAGACCCTATCTCAGAAAAGGTAGATGGTCCCTTAGGAACTACATTCAGGGTTGATGCCTGGCCTTCCATGATCACGTACAGACACAAGTATACACACACACACACACACACACACACACACACATGTGAATATAGGCTCCATAGAGTCACCCCAGTGCCTTCCCTGGTGGTCTCCAGGAGGCCCTCTGCTTGTAGGGGCAAAGAGCATGGGTAGAGACCTCTGACCACTTCTCTTGTGAACCTTAAGCTGCTCTAAAACAAAAAAAACAAAGGTTAATCAATTGAATATTTAGTATTATGTTTATTGTAGACATTAAAACTTTTATATAAAGGCATTCTAGTCTATATTTATATTTTCTACACGATGTGAATGCAAACAACCATCGAAACAGATGGAACTCTGTTTTTCCCCCTGTCTTGCTCAGCTGAAGGTGTCCAGAAACTTGTCTTCCTTCAAGCCAGAAATGTTACCATACTGAATTTTCTGAGTCCCGCTTTCCTGCTGACTTCTCCATGTGTTGGTGTGTTTATGTTGCCATTTTCTACCATTTAAGGATTTTGCCCTGTGCATATTTGAGATGGAAAACTTTCTTCCTAGCCCATTTGTTTTCTATGCCCCCCTCCTCTGCTTTTTATCCACACTGATATCTATGTTCCTAGAACAGAGTCAAGCAGAGAAAACACTAGTATGATCCTAGCCCTCAGTGAGGGTTCCATGTGTTTGAATGAATGACTGAATGAATGGTCGAGTGAGTGAAGAATCACATGATTTCCTCTCTGTTGATTTCCAGCCTCCACTCTCACTAATTCTTTCACACTGACGAAATGAGCACAAGTAAGCATTGTGTCCGCTCAGACCTCCAGGATTGTCCTGGTTGTACATGGGTCTGCAGCCTTGCTTCTGTGGTCACGTGTTTATCTCTCTGTGTGTCTTTGTCTTCACTTGATATTTCATTCTTTGCATAAAGGATACCAGTCCTATTACATTAGGACCCAGCTTAATCAACTCACTTTGAGCTATTAAAATCTGCAAAACTATATTTCCAAGCAAGGTTGATTTCACAGGTACCTGCAGGAAGGCCTCAGGCCTATCCCACCGGGGACACAAGCTCTAACAGGCCTTTCCTTATCAGAAGTGCATGTGCTTCCAACAATTCCCAAACCACTGTGGCAGCAGTTTCAACAGTAGACATCTGACGCAGTGAAGGCAAACAGATGACTGCCTGACGATGCTTAGAACTGCTTTCTTTTGCAGTAGGACGTCTTCCAAACAGGTTTACCAGTAAACTTAACAGAAAACTTCAGAAGAAATGTTCTCTTCCTTTAAAAAATTATAGACCAAACTTAGCAGGATTCTAAAAAGATATAAGAAGCTGAAAGACTGAGCACACAATAATTATCTCTAATGATGCAGTTAGACCTCCACGGCCAGAGGCCCTCCGGCTGGCCTGTGATTATCCCATGATGGAATAAGTGTGTGTGAGGAATGCTGTGCCGGCTTCAGTTTGGGCGATTTGGGCGATTTGGGATTCTATGCTGCTGTGCATGGAGCCTGTGGTCTGTGCAGTGGTGGGCGGCACAAGAGAATCCACACATGTACAGCATGTGGGGTTTGGGTGGAAGCAAGTAGAGAGTGGATCCTTCAAAGTTACAACAGCTTATTGTCTCTGAAAGGCCTCGCCATGGATTTTTACTCTGTTTCATTTTTTCATCTGTTCCCACTACTCAGAGAGAACAAAAACCAAATAATATGTGAAAGAAATACTCAGGGTCCTTCCCAAATTTAACTCTGTCACCAATTCATAGGGAAGGACAAGGTAGAGAGGAAGGTACAAGGAGAGTACCATGACATCTATCTCCATGGAGACAGCTCCAGACATCTATAGGCTCATCTCTCCCTATCCTAGATCCATGTAGTACCTTTCTAGGGATATGATACCTAAATGGATTGAAGGACACAGAAGAAGCATGGCGTGAGTACTGGTCAATGAGGACACAACTTGGCACTGGAAATGAGCTGGGCCAGTTGAAGAGTTTGGTTGTGGTAAAGAGGTGGACAGAGGGAAAGAGGAAGGATGTGAGCACTGTAGCTGGTCAGGAGAGAGGCACAGGCCTTTAAGAAATGTTCTGGAAGCGAGTTTTCCAAATACGACGGGATGCCACTGCAAGATGTTTATGAGAGGCAAACTCTGTTGTGCTTCACAGGAGTCACTCTGGCCAACTCTGGAGTCAGGAGTGGACAGTCAAGGAGTAAGACTGCAGAAGAGGGTGCTTGCAGGCATCTAGCTCGATAGCCTCACGGGAGCCTGCATCCCCACAGGCTAGAGCAGCAATAGAGATGAGATCAAGTTCATCATGGGCTTGGAGTTGAAATGGTGGGAGAGAATTATAGAACTCAATGAAAGAACAAAGTGCAGCCATTTTGAGAGCGAACAGAGAGCTATATAAGTAAACACCTCGGGTCAGCAAGCCTCAGTGACTGTCAAAGACACATAGGACATGCGGCCAAGATCACAATAAAGAGAAACTTCTGCTTCGGCAACTCAGAGGATCGAAAATGTCTGAGGAGCTTTAGTTTGAAGAGGAAATAAGGAAAGAGATAATTATGGAGGGCTAACTGCCCATCCCCCACCACAGGTCTGTGGAGACTGTCTGAGCTAAATGATATTTTTCAAAGAGTGAGACGCTGCAGAGATTTTCATAGCATGCTAACAACCATGCAGACCCTAAGAAAACTCATGCTGTGGACAGATGTGACTTTTAATTAAATCGCCAAGACTACCAGAGGGGCAAGGTTGGAGGTGGCAAGCAGTGTCTGTTTCATGAGTAGCCAAGACGAGAACGATGACCAAAGTGTACACTGTACTTTAGGAGGCACAGTTATCAAGTGTTTGTTCAAATGCATGGATAAGAGATAGGGAAAAACCAGTGGTCTGAGTAGGAGACAGACCAGAGTTGGAAGGCCATTACAGACCAATGTTGTTGTTTCTCTTGGCTTCTTGTTGCTTGGGTAGAAAGCTGAAAAGGTGAGATTCAGGGCCCATGAGGTGGAGATGCTTCGTTCAGCCTGACATAGGCTGAATCTCTGGACACTTAGCTGAAGTCATCATCTTGAGCCTGGTACATGGTATCATGGGGTGATGTGCAGAATCCACGGAACCATGCCTGGGGACACATGACCCTGAAGACTTCTGGCATTCAGAGACCCTGAGGAGCTTTTAATTATCCAAGATGCAGCCTGTGTTGAATGACTATTGCTAATGCACCAAGGGTTATTGGAAAAGGAAACAATGATTTGGAATACACCAACAGCTCATAATTCTAACACCCCCACTTTCCCACCACCCCCACTAGCCATCACACGGGAGGAGTAGCCTTAGGATATTCTCTCCATCTTACTCCTCAAGATTTCTGATTTCTGGCTGTGATCTAAAGTCACTGCCTTTGGGTGGCACTAGGAATGACAAAGCCAAAGTACTTAGTGTCCGTCATCAATGGGTTTATGTTCTACTAAAAGTCATCTATTAAGACAAAAAAAAAAAAAAGAGAGACCTTCAGGTGGCATCCCTTTGGTAATCACAGAACTAAGAGCACCCATTGGACTAAAAGCAAAACCCTAGAGATATATCCATGACAGAGTGATATTAACAAATCTCAACAGAGTTTTATTAAAGGAGTGGCACATAGCCTTCCCTCTGACCTCCAGCATTCCTCCAAACACCTATAAAGCCTGCTGGAGAGGCCTCATTTGTCTACCCTGTTCTTTTGTGTGATTTCCAGAGACTTCCTCCTGGACCAGGCACTTGGCAGGAAGGTTGGGACAGCAGCTTCCTTTACACATCTAGAAGTAAAATACATAAAGAAAGGAATGAAAACATTTCATCACTCAGCCCAGAGATAAAAGTATCTGACAAGTCTCAATGTATGTCACTTCTGTCCCTAAGTGTATGCTTGGATTTTCAGCTAAATGCCTGAAATTTGAGAATGATGTACTGATGAGGTAACCATAAGGGTTTGCCAGCCCTGACCGTGATGGAAGCTAAAGTTTCAGGCAGTGGAAAAAGAGGCAGGTGATCTATTCTGCATAATGAAGATGAGCCAGCTCACTGATGCCACTCAGATGAGCAGCTAGAATCCTGGAGGAAAACCTGGCTGTCTGCTTGGAAAAAAAAATATCAGGTGAAAGAGGCAACAACACACAAAGAGAAATATTATTACAAAACCCGTGGAGCACCTACAGGCAGAGTGATTTGCTTTGAATTTTGCAAAGTTCTAGAAAGTAACCAAACACACACTTGTAAAGCCACTACTCAGAATAAACACCTGTGAATATTTTATTATTGGTAATTTTTCTCAAATGTGAGAGTCTGCATGCACATGCTGTAGCACATGTGGAAGTCAGAGGAGAACTTCCCAGAGTTGGTTCTCACCTTCCACCTTATTGACGCAAAGTCACTTGTTCCTACCACTGTGCAATGCACTCCAGGCTAGCTGGCCTGTGAAATTCCGGCAAGTGCTCCAATTTCCACTTCCTATCTCACTGTAGGAGCACTGAAATTACAGTCAATCCAAGTTGCCAGGCTGCACACCAAGCACTCATCCCCCTGAGCCACCTCCCCAGCCTCTCATTTGAATTTTTAGAAAGATAAACAAAATGTTTTATGTAATGTCATTGTGTACCATGTAATTCTGTATATTGCTGTCTGAGCTTCAACATGACGTTTTTGACATCCATAGGCATTGATACACATCTGTCTTGTATTAGTCATCATTAACATGTTCCACTTAGTTGGAAGCCTATACATCCTTGTTTTAACTGTATGGTGTCAATGCATCGTTTTCTGTCTATTCGTTGTGCTGCAATGAACACCTCTGTTCACATGTCCTCTGCACAGCAATATGAGTTTGTCTGGGATCTCTGCCTGGAACCACAGATCTGGCACCTAACAACAATTACCACTGTGCTTCCCAGAGTTACTTAACCAATCTATAATTTCAACAAAATACATCAGGATTTTTTTGGAGATTTCTAACAAAAACAGAATTGGCCTCTCAGTTGGCTAAACCTTATGGTTGCCTGACAATTTAGAGAAGCAATTTTTAAAATGATGGATTTAAATAAGAGAAAGCCTCACGAAACACACAGCACTTGTGGCTGACTGTGTTATTGTTGGCCAGATACTCTCTCATGGCCCTCTCCAAAGGGCTCTTCATGAGCAGCCATCACTAGGGAAGCGCCGGATACCTTTCCCTGGTCCTGTGTACTTTTGGCAAGGAAATATGAATATGGTGTGTCATTTCTAAACAGGAGTTTCAAGAGCCAGCATGTGGCTTGCTGCATCTGTTGTTTTGCTCTGACCAGCAAATTGCCCAAATGAGAACTACAGTGAAAACCTTGGAGTGAAGGCAGCCAGGAGCAGAGATTTGGTCAACCCACAAAGGACTCAAAGTTAGAATAAAATGAAGAATTTGTTGTTGGCTTGCATTTAGATGATGGGGCTATTTGTTACTGCAGCATAGCCTTGCTTATTCACGCAAACACACACACACACACACACACACACACACACACACATAGATGCAGAATGACAGCCCCAGCTGTAGTGAAACTGAACGGATAGAATGAGCAAAAGAACAGCTGTGTGCAGAGAGAACTTGTTTCTAGGGCTGCACGGGATATTTGCTCAGTTTCTTTATCAGAAACCCAGAACTTCTGTGGTGCCTTCTTTTTAAAGACAATCAGTGTGGGAATTCACTCTATGTATTTCCTGACCCTGTTACACGTGCACAAAGATACAAATACACACATACACACACACACACACACACACACACACACACACAAACACACACCCCATGTTGTTGCTGAATTATGCAGGAAAAACCCAGCCTTCCAACCAGCTGGAAAACAAGAAAAAAATCTGCATATCTGGAAAACTTTCCTTCTTAAAAATTCTTTTTCTTAAAGCCTGAGATTTGGGATCTAAAGAGACATTTAATAGCTCTCTCCTCTCTGAATAGCACACCATGTTTTCTGTGTCCATTTTTTTCATAATTAAAAATAGGACAGGATTGTATCATTTAGCATTCTATTTACTATTGCTTGATAAAGGATTAAAAGGCCAAGGAAATGCCTCAGTAGGTAAAGGCCCTTGCCACCAAGCCTGACAACCTGAGTTCAATTCCTGGGACCCACATGGTGGAAGGAAAGAACTGACTATTGAAAGTTGTCCTCGGATCTCCACATGTGCACCATCACATGAGTATACACATACATATAAATAATTGTAATTTAAATATTTTCTCTAAGTTTTACTTTTTTTTTTTTGGTCTTTTCGAGACAGGGTCTCCCTATAGCCTCAGCTGTCCTGGAACTCACTCTGTAGACCAGGCTGGCCTTGAACTCACAAAGATCCGCCTGCCTCTGCCTCCCAAGTGCTAGGATTAAAGGTGTGCACCACCACGCCCGGCTAAGTTTTACATTTTTATTTTATGTGTATGAGTCTTTTTCCTGCACGTAAGTGCACCATGTGCATGCAATGCCTGCAGAGGCCAGAAAACGGCATCTGATCTCCTGGAACTGGAATTAGAAACAGCTGTCAGCTGCCATATGGGTGCTGGGAACTGAACCCAGGTCCTCTGCAGGAACAGTTAATGCTCTTAACCATTGACTCATGTCTCCAGTCCTTATTTCAATACTTTAAAAAAAGAAAAAAGTATTAAGATGCTCAAGGAATTTTTAAAATATGCGTCTCTCCAGCCTTAACACACTACCTCCCTAGATATTCCATCTGGAGGCTGAGAGATTGTGACACATGGTCCATCTTTTTGAGGACCCAGCTTTTTCTGCAGGCTTATTTTCAGTTATTTTTGAGATCTTAAAAAAATACTTTGGGGCTGGAGATATGACTCAGCAGTTAAGAGCACCGATTGCTCTTGTAGAGGATCCTGGTTCGATTCCCAGCACCCACATGGTGGCTAAGAACCATCTTTAACTCCAGTTCCAGGGGAATCCGACGCCCTCTTCTGACCTCCGTGACATTGCACGACATGGGTCGGATGCACCAACCTACATGCAGACAATACACTCAAACACATAAAAAATAATAATAGGAAAAAAAAATTTTTAAGATTTTATATTTTTAATGTGCATGAGTGTATTGCCTACATGTGTGTAAGTGCACCCATGTTGTGCAATGCCCTTGGAGGTCAGAAGAAGGTGTTGTATCCACTGGACCTGGACTTACAGACTGTTGATAGCTGCCATGTGTGTGCTGGGAATTGAACCCAGGTCCTTTGCAAGAGCAGTTAGTGCCCTTACCTGCTGAGCCATCTTTCCAGCCCAGTGTTTTTGAGATTTGTTTTATTTTTAATTATTCATGTGTGTATGCTTCTTGTGTCAGGGTTCCCAAGGAAGGGAGAAGAGGGTGTGGGATCTCTGGGAGCTGGGATTACCAGTGATTGTGATCTTGCAAATAACCCAACTTGGATCCTCTGGAAGAGCAACAAGCACTCTTAACCATCTCTCCAGCCTCAGTTGTAAGTTTTTGAAAAAGAATATTCTTTCTCTAGCACTATGTCATCCTTATTTTTAGTTTTCACTTTTAAAAAATGCTTTTTGTTTATAAAACATAGTAATACCTAAGATATTTTTGGTTTCTTCTTTGGGTATTATAATTGACAAAATAATTAGCTGGAAGTCCTATTTATAATGGTGATGTATAAAACACTAGGCTATTCCACTTGGAGTTATTTTAGAAAATAGCCTAATTAAAACATGAGAAACTGGAAATATGGGAAAACTACATTTTTTTTTCCAAAATTATAAGTCCTCGTAGCTTAGAGGCAGAGAAGATAGGGCCACCAAGAAAGAGAGAATGAGTAGTTCCTTGTGTGGAAATTCACCTAGCTACATCTCAAGCAATAGATATTTGCTAAGCTCTCCTAAAGTGTCAGTTACAGTATTGCACAAAAGAGAGACTCAAAAAGTACAAAACACAGCACTAGTATCTCCAGAGTTTGACTCTCAGGCAAGCTGAACACTTTACCCATAAGGAAGAGTCCCTTGTGGTCCACCCAAAGCCTTGGAAATGGCCCAGATAAAGAAAAGGAGACCATGTGCACTTGTTCAAGTTCCAACCAGCTTTGAACTTGGGTTAACTGTGAAACACACCTCTGTAATTCAGAGATTGTAAACTTGTGGTCAAAGGCCTGTATACAATGTACAGACTCGCTTTTATTGGTTTTGTTGTTTATTTGCTATTGCTCTTTGTTTTGGTCTGCTTTGAGTTCTTAACGTTTAGCAAAACATAGTGAAAATGTTCTCCTTTCTAGTGACTCCCAGCACACCTTCCCTCAGGCACCTGCAGGGGGAAGTTAGCTGATGGGGCCAGAAGGGCAAAACTGCCCTGTCCACCCATGGAGAATCACGTGAGCGCAAGAGCCCTGCACAGATCCCTCGGGCAGCCCGTCTCTGATTGGTTATGATGACAGTGTTGTATAGATGGTCACTGGCCTGGTTTGGTTCCCATAAGAAGCAAATTCCATCCAGGACTCAAGAGACAAAACAATAGTTAACATAAAAGAAATCCCACTGAATGCTTACAATTATAAAATGTAGGTCCCCAACTGTCAGCTGTCCCCCACGCTTCACCTGGGTCCTCACTTCATTTCCTTGGCACCCTCGGCTACCGCTCTACTAGTCTAATCTCTGTTTACAACCCTTCCTGTCACTCCAGCTTGATGCATGGGCCACCTTTCTCTGAGGGCCACCTCAGCTCTCAGCCTACCTCTGGCTTTCTTTCATCAGTCCCTCTTCCTAGCTCTTTCATAAAACAAACACCTTCCCTTCAGCCCCTAGCCTTGTTCCCTGGCCCCAGGACCTTCCCTCCGCTGTGCAGTTTCTCAGAGGGGCCACCATGTAGAAACTGAATAGCTGCTGTGCTGCTTCACTTTTGATTTTCGTGAGTTTCTGCTTGTTACTGATTATTTTATGCGTTGGTTTCGTTTGCCTGCTTCCAGTGCTTTCTGAAACAAATGATTAGAAGAAATACATAGTAGTGAAATAAGACAAGGAAACAAAGGTAGAGATAAAGAAAAGGCTGTGAACGATGGCATCAAGGGAAGAAATGGAGGGAACATGTGTCTAAAGGAAGGGAGGAGGAGAAGAGAGGGAAATAAAAAAAGAAAGAGAAAACTCCACATTTCCCCTCATTGAAATTTGTAGATTTTAACAACTATATGTGGGGTACATAAGCACTATTTGGGGGTGAAAAAGTAGACTATCCAGGGAGATGGGGAGGACTGGCAGGTGAAGATGAGCAAGCGAAGGTATACACACACACACACACACACACACACACACACACACACGAAAATGTCATGGCTGGGCTGGGTGTGGTGGCGCACACCTGTAATCCCAGCATTCAGGAGGCAGAGGCAGGTGGATCTCTATGAGTTCAAAGCCAGCCTGGTCTACAGAGTGAGCTCCAAGACAGCTGGGGCTACAGGGAGACCCTGTCTCAAAAAGACCAAAAAAAGAAAAAAAAAAAAAGGTAGAAAAGAAAAGAAAGAAAATGTCATAATGAAATCCATTATTTTGTTTACTAACAAAAAAGCACTAGAAGGAGCTAGACAGATGGCTCAGCAGTTAAGAGCACTGGCTGCTCTTACAGAGGGCCTGGGTTCAAATCCCAGCACCTACATGGCAGCTAACAACTATCTGTAATTCCACTTCCAGGGGATCCAATGCCCTCTTTTGACCTCTGCAGACACTACACAACATGGTGTACTTACATGCATGCAGGTAATACACTCATATACACAAAATAAAAATAATAGATAAGATATTTTTTAAAGTATACACAGATTAAACCATAGTAATTTCAATGATGCTTCAAATAGTTCAGAGCTTCCCAGCAGCCATAGCAAAAAATGAACAACAACAACAACACACACACACACACACACACACACACACACACACCCTGAAAGGGCAGAGGGGCTATGTGCTGTTGCAGATCAGGTCATTTACTGCTCGAGCCAAAGAATTTATTAGTGTAGTCAAATCTTTTTATAGCAATGAACTATTTTTCTATTTATCAAAGATAAATAAAACAGACCCTCATATCAAAGGAGACTTCTGATAGAAGGTGAATGAGTTCCCCTTTTTGAGAGCACATACATTCCCCCAGCATGGTAAATATCAGGTTGGCCCTGGGAATGAGACTATTGCTCACCCTCTGTGATGGCTCCAACTGTCTAATTTCGCTGAATGCTCCGACTTGCTGGCTTTAATTACCGTTTAGCACCTGGAAACTGATACTTTGAAGGCCAGTAAGGACAGCTTTCTGAGGTCCCGCTACAGCAACACTATTTTCTCTTGACAGGCCCATTGTGTGAAATAGACTCATCATTTCATTACCCTGTGATGCTGCATTGTTGGTAGCCAGAGACTCCCTCCCCTGCAGCGTGTCCAGGCCTGTCAGCTCCTACACAGTGTGAGTGACATCGCATTATCGCCGGCCACCCCTCTGACCTGCCCTTTGCCTTGCTAGCATCTCCGCTCTTGGGGGAGGCCACCTTAAACCCTTCCCTCCGGCCCTGTGAAAGCTGGTCTTTTAGAAGTCCAGTAAAGGCTGCCTGGAGAACTCCTTTAAACTTTTCCTAAATGGTCCTCCCACCATCCACCCTTGCTCAAAGATACTTTGCAAAGCAAAAGACCCCACCCCACGCCCCAATTCTCCCCTGACCTGGGAAGCTAGCAGAAGTGGATTGTGGGGAGAAATGGCAGGTTTTCAGCAGCCACAGACACACACCAACCTGATGACTACAAGACAAATGCCAGGCCTCACTTGCCAGTGTGAAGAAGGGGTCTTCATGTCCCTGGTTCCCAGTCTCGGCCTGCAACCTGGGCTGATAGTGTTTTTAGGGCACCGGCTACTCCAGGGAGGCAGTGGAGGGCTGTGGGCGATGGGGGCACCTTTCAATTAGCACATTGCTCTGCTGAGCTGCCTGGCCTTGCCAGTTGGCACAGGGGCGGCCTTCAGCTGCCTCAGACAGGGCGGCTCAGCCAACTATGTGAAAAAGAGACAGCAGTTAACACAGGTGAGGAACAAAAAACAAATCAGAGCAAGGAACTAGGAGACAGGTGGGGCGGAGGCTCTGTCGGGCCAGCCGTCCCCAGAGATGCTGCCTCAGGGGACAGGGAGAATGTGGCAGGAACTTCTGAGAAGTTCAGACCTGACTTTTCTATGAGGGCTGTGTCTCCCACCTTGGGCACAGCTGTCTGCAAGACAGGGTTACAGGGGCCAGGAGATGGCTCTGTGGGTAAAGTTGTTTACTGTGAAATATTGATGACCTGAGTTCAATCCCCGGAACGCATATAAAAAGCTGAATGCAGTGGTGCACATCTGCATTTCTAGCAGGCCTATTGTGAGGTGGGATGTGGAGACAGGAGACTTGGCTAGAGGTTTGCACTAGTCTGGAGCTTGCAGCAATGCAGAGAACAGCAAGAAAGACCCTGTCTCAGAAGGTGGAACACAAGAACCCACTCCTGAAAGTTGTCCTCTGACCTCCACAGGCATAGCGTGGCATGGGCGCACATGTATTTATACACATATCCGCCAAGGAGAGAAAGAGAGAAAGAGAGAAAGAAAGAAAGAGAGAAAGAGAGAAAGAGAGAAAGAGAGAAAGAGAGAAAGAGAGAAAGAGAGAAAGAGAGAAAGAGAGAAAGAGAGAAAGAGAGAAAGAGAGAAAGAGAGAAAGAGAGAAAGAGAGAGAAAGAAAGAAAGAAAGAGAGAGAGAGAGAAAGAAAGAAAGAAAGAAAGAAAGAAAAAGAAAGAAGAGAGAAAGAGAGCAAGAAAGAAAGAAAGAGAAAGAAAAAGGGAGAAACAGAGAAGAAGGGAAGGAAGGAAGGAAGGAAGGAAGGAAGGAAGGAAGGAAGGAAGGAAGGAAGGAAGGAAGGAATAATGGACTGGAAAGATGGCTTGCTGGTAAAGAGCACATACTGTTCTTGCAGAAGACCCAAGTTCAACTCCCAACACTCACATTGGACAGCTCACAACTACCTATAATCCCAACTCCAGGGGATCTAGTGCCTCTAACCTGGTGCCACACAGATACATTCATAGACATAATTAAAAATAAGATAAATCTTTAAAAATGAAAGAAACTTTTTTTTCTTGGTCTTTTTGAGACAGGGTCTCCCTGTAGTGCCAGCTGTCCTGGAACTCACTATGTAGACCAGGCTGGCCTTGAACTCACAGAGCTCTGCCCGTCCCTACCTCCCAAGTGCTAGAATTAAAAGCATGCACCACCACACCTGGCAAAAGAAAATTTTTTAAAGAAGAGGATAATGGTGATGAACATGACAAAAATACATTATATGCATGTATTAAGATGTCATAATGAGGGGGTAGAAAGATGTATCAGCTGTTAAGGACACTGACTGCTCTTGCAGAAGGTCCTGGGTTTGATTCCTAGTACACACATGGCAGTTAACAATCATTTATAACTCCAATTCCAGGGGATCTGACACCTTCTTCTGACCTTCAAGGGCATGGCATGACAGAGGTACAGGAAATACACTCATACATATAAAAAATAAAAATAACATAAATAAAATATTTTAAAAAGATGTTGTAATAGAACACATTACTATGTATAATTTATATGTACTCATAAAAATTACCTTTAAAATTTATTCTACCAAATATGCCAGTTCTCCACTCTCCTCTTCTGGAGATCCCACCATGCATGGCTCGTGCTGTCTTCCTTACCTCAAGAAGTGAGAGCCTGTGTGGGGAAGAACTTAAAGGACTTTTTATACACCTGTGATGAAGGACTGAATAACCTTCACAAGTCCCTCCAGAGAAAGCACATTCCCCACAGGCGTGGAGTCAAATTCTCAGGTGCTTCTGGGAATCCAGCCTGAACACAGGGACTTGTCCCCATTGGTGCAGGAAAGGTGTAAAGACCTGCAGGAAGGAGTTCAAAGCTGGACACCAGGGGTGGGACAGTCACAGTCAAGACAAGGGAGAGATGGCCTAGATGGTGGTAATCTTCAGCACCATGGGAGTCGGCCCTCGGAAAGAAAGAATGGAGCTCTGGGAGCCCTTGCCCTGTGCCTCTCCTTCCAACCCACCAGCTGACACACAGCGGCAGGGTAGAGGTGACAGATTAAAACTGTACTCGCCTTTAATCCTAGCACTTGGGAGGCAGAGGCAGGCAGATCTTTGTGAGTTCAAGGCCAGCCTGGACTACAGAGCGAGTTCCAGGACAGCTGGGTGCTCATGCCATACCAGGTGGATGACCTTCCCTCTTGCCGTGCGCTCCTCAAAAGACGCAAAAAAAAAAAAAAAAAAAAAAAAAAAAAAACCTGCATAAAGAACTGAAGAATAGGAGCTAACTATGAGGAAGGGAGCCTGGTGCACACAAGCGAAGGTTCTCATGCTGTGTCAGGTTTTTCTCACTTTGCTTCTAGACCGAAGATCCCAAAGCCAAAAGACAACAATTCAAAGAGCCCTGTGGCTGCGTGAGGCCAAGGGAACTCTAGTATATTTGCCTAGTTAAGTGAAGCCAAGTCCTCTACAGTCAATGCACAAATACCGATTTCCTTTCCCTTCTGATCCCTTGAACATGTAGAAAACAGCTTTCTGATAGCTTGATGAATTGACTTGGCTTTGTTTTACCTTTTTAAAGGGAGGGAACAGAGAGATTGCAGGAGTTTAGGGAGACTCGGGAGCCCTCAAATGGGGTGTATGGGGTTAAAGGGAAGTTCTGTTTTGAAAGGTACATTTTGAGCCATATTTCTGTATTGGTAGATGGCTTAATCAGATTCAAATAAAAATCTTGTTGTCTACCACAAAAACAATAAAAACAAATAACAGTATCCCCCCCACACACAAGCACAATGGCTCACTCTGATACCACTTCTCTTTTTACGTGAGTTACAAAGACCTCATCAGTAAAGTAATGATGCTCAAAAGCTCCAGCGTGGTTACCCACTGAGTACACCCAGCCACTTCTAACTTTATGAACTATTTTGAAGAAGCTCAAATGATAACACCTTTTGTTTTGAGTTTGTCAAGATGAGGAAGAAAAGTAGTTACCTATAGTATCTTCACAAGCACCCTCTGCCCTATTTCAGGGGAAAATATTTTTATTGAATAACAATTCTCTCTTCCTTCCAGTTTGCCAAGGAGAGCCGCAAAGTCTCTTCTGTTAGACCTTGCTATGTTCTGGCCCCAAATGTTCCATCATTTCTCAAGATGTGTGATGCCAGTGGTCATGCAGGCCACTGAGGTTTAATGAGGATCCTTCCCCTGGCCTGTCTCTCCCTCTGTCTTCTAAGGACCTTACTACACCTGCTTTGCTGTTCTCTGTACAAACACAGTAACAGAATATGGTTATGTACATTTACATAGAAGGTTGACATAGGAGTTGCTTTTCTATCTACTATCTATCCGTCATTTATCTACCTATCATCTGTCTCTGTATCTATCTACCTATCATCCAGCCATCCATCCAGCCATTCATCCATGTTTGCATCCATCCATCTATCTATCCATCTATATATTCATCTATTCATCCATCCATTCATTTTTTATTTTTTAATTTTATTTATTATTTTTGTTTTATGTGTATGAGTGCATTGCCAGCATGTATGTAAGTACACCTGTGTCATGCAATGTCCATGGAAGTCAGAAGAGGGTGTCTTGGATCCCCCATATGGGTGCTGGGATTCGAACCCAGGTCTTTTGCAAAAGCAGCCAGTGCTCTTACCTGCTGAGCTACCTCTCCAGCCCCCATATATTTATTTTTGCAGTATTAGGCATTGAACCTAGGGCTTCACACAACTTAGGCAAGTGCTCTACCACTGAATTGCATCACAAACCCCCTTTCTACTCTTTGTTTTGAGACAGGGTCTTGCTAAGTTACCCAGACTTGCCTGGAACTTACTTTTGTAACCCAGTGATCCTCCTATCACACCCCCCCCAGGTGTCTGGGGTGACAGGTGCCGGGAGGCCTAGCCACATAGAAGTGTAGAAGCAAACCCCCTAAGATCTTCCTCATTTAGCCCTGTGTACTGAGTCTCTGATGTAACGAATAAAACAATGAAGACTTGAAGTATGGTGTTTGGGTTCTCCCATGAGCCATGGGTTTTAGAAAACGGCCTCGTGTACCGAGGGGTACAATCAAGGCAGAGGAGAAAGCCGAGGTCAGCAGAGGAAAAGAAAGGCAGCTCTGTTCCCAGAGGAAGGAGAGGGCAGGGTAAAGGTCCGCAGAGTCGTCTCAAAAGCAACACGTTGCCACGTTTAGTCCCACTAGCTCACCTCCTCGTCCTGGCTTGCAACTTGAGAAGTGAAATGTTTGGCCCTAGTAAGCACATGGGTGGCATCAATGAATATTTCTTTTTAGTGCAATCCCCCCTGGAGTACCACAGGATTTTGTGAGAGACAAGCCATTCTTTTGAAGCCTAAAATGTCATTTGGTCACCGTGTGAGGTTTGCCTTCCTGCTGCTGTGATAAAATGTTCTGATCAAAAGCGACTTGGGGAGGAAAGGGTTTATTTCAACTCAGAGGTTATACTACATCAACGAGGGAGGACAGGTCAGGAGCTGAAGGCAGGAAACTGCGGGCAAGGAACTGGAGCAGACACCATGGAGAGACACTGCCTAATGGCTTGTTCCCAGGCTCGTGGTCAGCTCCTTTTCTTATAGAGCCTAGGCTCACCTGCCCACAGTGGGGTCAGCCCTCCTACATTAATTAGCAATCAAGAAAACGCCCACAAACATGCCCACAGGCCTATCTAGAGACAATTCCTCAACTGAGGTTTCTTCCTGGGTGTGTCAAGTTGACAACCAAGATTAGGCATCACAGTAAGAACAAATCAAAATTTTGGGCAAAACTTTAAAATGTCCCCTCATGATAGGGCTGTAGTTCTGCAGTATAGCACACACTTGTCATTCACAAGACGCTGGGTTCAGTGTTTACCATCAAATAAATAAATAAATAACCAAACTAATAAAAACCCAGGCCACCCACTCATCACTACTAAATTATAAGCATATCTTGTTACTTAATCAGTAGGAAAGAGGTGCATGTATTAGTATACACACATACAAATGCTCTGTAAGAGTATATCATGATATTTGGTTCCTTTGAGAATTTCAATAGAGTTGGCTTCATGATATACTTTTGACTTCATGACTTCATGATATGCATTTTATGTTATAGATTTAAAAATATTACCAGGAGGGTCCCGTGACTTCTCCAGGCTGTTAAACGGGGGCCCTTGGCTGCTGAATTGATTAAGAACTCTTTCTTGACTGCTTCTGTTCCAGGTGGAAAATGTCCCTTATTCAACCATGAAGCAATTTGCAAAAGTGGGCAAAGGGCTTCTACTTCCTGAAGGCGAGCTGGCTTCTGTGGGCTAAGACAGGCGTGTCGTTCAGGCCCAGGGCAGGGACCAACAGGGCTGGGGATGGGGGGGTAGGGTTCACCAGGCAGACAGCCCTGCCCAGCTCTGAGTCAGCTGTGCCTCTGGGGGTCAGAAGGAGCAGGTGACGCAGACAGACTCCACTTTACAAACCCCAGGCTCCCTCATCTCTGCTTATCTAGTGCGTATCGTGGGCTCCCAGCCTGGCCCATTCTCTTACCCTGGACTTTCATCCCTGCCCTGACTCAGCTTCCTGGTCTAACCACATACTCTTCCAGGCTCTTCTACAAAAGCTACCTGCCGACCAAGCCCACCTGCCCCTACTTCCCAGTGCCCTGACTCCACAGAATCAAGCTCTTCTGGAGTTGGGTGAATTCAGCATGGGCTCATGTGGAACCTAGAAAGGGACCTTGCTTTTGTTCACAATTTTAGGAGACGGGAAATTGGATAACAGAGAACAAACCAAAAGAGAGCTTTGGGATTTGCTTGGGTTTTCCTATCTGGGTTTATCCATCCCTGAATAACAATCACAACTCTAACAGTCCCCTGCTGTGGGCAATATTGAAGTCCCATTTCCTGTACACTGATCCAGGTGAAACAGGTTTCTAAGAACATACAAGGTTTGGGATTCATTCAGGAGCTCTACCTCCCAGGCCCATCCAAACTGCAGCCCCTCCCTGGCCACATGCATCCAAGAATGACTATGATACACTACCAATTTTTTGTGATAAAAAAAAACTGGACTGTTTGGATTTTGTAAATAACAGGACACTCTCACGATGGCAAAGAGTTGTCCGAAGACTCCCCATCCTAGGTAGGGCTTATCCAGTTGTCTGAAGACTCCCCATCCTGGGTGGGGCTTATCCAGTTGTCTGAAGACTCCCCATCCTGGGTGGGGCTTATCCAGTTGTCTGAAGACTCCCCATCCTGGGTGGGGCTTATCCAGTTGTCTGAAGACTCCCCATCCTGGGTGGGGCTTATCCAGTTGAGTCTTCTCTAGGCCTCTTCCACTATGTTGGCCGGTGATCCAGGTTGCTATGTCTGAGGGGTTTAAGGTCCAGTCAGAGTCCCACCCTGAGAAACTTTATGAACTGTGGTGTTACTGTGCCTGCTGCCCAGGTGGCCAAGGGTACGGCCAATATTCCTTACATTAGCACATTTTGTTGGTAATAAATGACCTAGAAACATTGTCAGCTGTGACTTGGTAAAGATTAAGACAAATCCCACAAAGCTGCTATTTTACTACTCTGTTTTCTAATGATGACTCTTTTCTAATTTATTTATTTTATGTGTATGAGTGTTTTGCCATTATGTAGGTAAGTGCACCTGTGTTGTGCAATGCTCTGAGAGGTCAGAAAAAGGCATCAAATCCCCTGGAACTGGAGTTTTGGATGGTTGTTAGCTGCCATGTGGGTGTTGAGAAATGAGGCTGGTTCTTCTGCAAGAGCACCCAGTGTTCTTAACCACTGAGCCGTTTCTCCAGCCCCTCTAATGATAACTCTTTTTTTTTTTTTTTTTTTTTTTTTTTTTTTGGTCTTTTTGAGACAGGGTCTCCTTGTAGCCCCAGCTGGCCTGGAAATCACAGAGATCCACCTGCCTCTGCCTCACAAGTGCTAGGATTAAAGGTGTGAGCCACCACGCCTGGCATGATAACTCTTAATGCCCTGAAATGGCAGATGGCAGGGAGCAAATATATCCATCCTCATTTATGGTTTTCAAAAGGTTAAATTATCACTATTTATTTATTTATTTATTTATTTATTTATTTATTTGAATGTACTGTCTGCATGCAAGTTTGTGCACCTGTGTCATGCAATGCCGCAGAGGTCAGAAGAGGGTGTCGGATTCCCCTGGAACTGGAGTTCTCCTGGAATTGGAGTTACAGACAGTTCTCAGCCGCCATGTGGATGCTGGGGATCAAACCCGGTTCCTCTGCAAGAGCAGTTGGTGCTCTTAACCGCTAGGCCATCTCTCCAGCTCCAAATTATCACATTTTAAAACTACATAACTTTTATCCATTCACAACATCAGCTGTATGGAAATGCTATAGCAGCCACTGAAGCCAACCAGAGACCTTAGATTGGTATGTTAGTTGCTTTTTTAAAAAAATTATTTTTTTTATTTTATGTACGTGAGTGTATTGCCTGCATGTAAGTGCACCCGTGTCATGCAATGCCCAGATGTAAGTGCACCCATGTCATGCAATGCCCAGGGAAGTCAGAAGAGGGTATCAGATCCCCTGGAATTGGAGTTATAGATGGTTGTTAGCTGCCATGTGGGTGCTGGGAACCAAACTGGGGTCCTTATAAGAACAACTAGTCCTCTTAACCATTGAGCCATCTCTCCAGCCCTGAGTCAATATTTTTTAAATCTTAAAAAAATTATTCCATTTGTGTGTGTGTGTGATGTGTGTGCCATAGCACACATGTGGAGGTCAGAGGACAAGATCAAACTAAGGTCCTCAGGCTTGGTGGCAAGCACCAATACCCAATGAGACATCTTGCTGGTTCGTGAGTCAAGATTTTAATAGAGTCAGTTCTGGAAGTGCACACCATGGGGGACTGAGGCAGGAAGATTGGCATGTGTTCAATGCCAACTTGGGCTAGATAATGAGTCCCAAGCCAATTTAAAAGAAGCCACAGTGTGGAAGCAAGAACAAGTTCTCACCTCTTCTCTGCAGTCATCTGACACCTAATAACCTGATAATCCTTGAGAATCCTACAGTGCTTTGCAGTGTTTCAGACTGTGGGAGCTAACCCACTGAAAGTGGGGGAAATTTGTGACATAAATGTAATGGGTCATATTGCTTCGAATAAAAAAAAAAAGAAATGGAATGAAAAACTAAATAAAGTCTCAGAGTATATCACTTATATAATAAATGTTTCATGAAGCTTTTGTTTTGGGGGAGAGAGAGAGAGATTACACACAAGGGACTGTGTAATATATAACTAGATTATAATCATAAGAATTCTGCAAACATCTCCCCACCCCAGCCGGGGCTAGGCTGTGTGGCTGTGGGCTCTTGCTGAGTTAACTGGGCCCTGCTTGAGAATGCGGAACTGGCCCTTTTTCCTTATCTCCAAATGATCTTATCACCTGGAACACATGGACAGCCCTCCTCAGGCACCCTCCAGGTAAGTGAAAGCAGCCTGTTATCAGCTTCTTCATGGCAAGACTTAAGCATAGAAAGGAGAATGGAAGCCCTCTTCACCATCAGCAGGAAGGTAGAGGGCAACAAGCCTCCTTCTCTTTCCCAGCACAGACCCCCTCCACAGGAAGACCACCCATCAGCTAGTGGATGCCATCCCAGAAGCTTTGTCCCTGCCAGGCCCTTCCCCTCCTCCCATGGTTTAGACTTAGGGCATCTTGGTGGCTGACCATTAATTACTCTCTGTGTTTCCTGCTTCTGCCTAAAGTAGCAGGCACGGTGCACAGTATTGAATATTTGTAACATTTGAAGGGCTTGGCTTTTGGTGGATACAGACATTTTTTACATGAATTGTATTTATTTTTTATTTTTTTTATTTATTTCTTTTATGTGTATGAATGTATTGTCCGCATGTAGGTTTGTGCACCCGTGTCATGCAATGCCGTGGAGGTCAGAAGAGGGTGTTAGATTCCCCTGGAACTTGAGTTCTCCTGGAATTGGAGTTACAGATGGTTCTCAGCCGCCATGTGGGTGCTGGGGATCTCAGCCGCCATGTGGGTCCTCTGCAAAAGCAGCTGGCGCTCCCAACCTCTAGGCCATCTCTCCAGCCCCATGAATTGTATTTTATATAAATGTATTTTTAACTGGTACATAGAAGCTTAAAACTTGTGTGTTTTTATGAGGCAACATGGGATGTTTTGATACATGAATACATTGTGTGCTATTAACACTAAACATTCCAGAGATTTGGGGGAAGGCTGTTTATTTTTATTTTATGTGTATGATTATTTTGGCTGCATGTATATAAGTGCACCATTTGCATGCAATGCCCAAGAAGGACAGACAACAGAGTCATGTCCAAGCCACTCAAACTGGGGTCACAGATAGTTGTTAGCCACTACGAGGGTGCTAGGAGCAGCCGAACCCTGTCTCTACGGAAGCAGCCAGTGCTCTTCACTGCCAAGCCATCTCTCCGGCCCTGACACTCCAGGGATATTTTGAAAAATAATTTGAACAAAATCCTAAAAACTAAAAATCGCATAAAGTTTCTTCAAAGAAATGTACAGGAAGCCAGAATTGAATACATACTTTAGGACCCAGTCGTAAATGGATCTTGGTACATTCACAAGAAGCACAAGCCTAACTAGAGCCCCAAACCAGTCCTGGGAAGACAGGTGCCTGCCCTCTCAAGCCTGTATCTCAGCCTCTTGGGGCAACCTGACCCTGATAGCTTTTCTGAACTCAGAAACTTCTTAGGCTGTGCTCACCCAGCAGGTGCCCCGCTAGTCTCCAGCCCCAACCCTCTGTGCAAATAGCTTTAGGACTCTGTGGTTTCATTACCTATTTATCATACAATTTGGAAGCATGACTCATTGGCAGAAAATGTTCAAGGAAATGGCTGGCTATTATGAAGCTGAGATAGGAAAGAGTTACTCTGGGTCACAGTACCACTTGTGCCACTTACAGTTCTCATTCTTTCTGAAAACATGCTGCTGACACGACACAAACGACGGATGGGACAGTATTTTTCTTTTCTATATCACCCATCCTCCCAGACTCTCTGCTTTCCTTCTTGTCTTCACATAATTGATAATTGCTTTTGTTTAATTAGCCAGCACCTGATGTGTCATGCTCTGTGAATGGCACCACACCGTGGGAGATTCTCCACATCCATGGTGAACTTTGACCTCTCCAGCATCTCAAGAGGCAGACCCTGCTGCCATCCTTACTTTGCACAGAAGATGTTTAGGCTACACGGTCCATGGGAAAGCCCAAAGTCACACAGGAAGAAGGCTGCGGTGGGGAATGAAAGCCAAGCACTTTTTAACCCCAAGCCTTGTCCTTCACCTCCGAGTTCCTCTCGCTGCTCAACCCCACGAAAACCAGCGCAAAGTCACCATCCGCCCCACTGAGAGCAGCTGGCCCTGCCTTACACATGGGTGGCAATTTAGCTACTATTTTATGCTGCCCATAGCATAATCCCTTTGTCCTGTGCTAAAGTATAATTTCCCCCCAACAGGGTGATTCTTGTGTTAATGAAAAAATGAGTCCATATTGTAGATTTTACTTTATACATTTTGTGGCGCTGGAGCTGGAACCCAGAGCCTTGTGTTTCCTAGGTGAGGGCCCTAGTGCCCAGCTGTGCCTCCAGCCCTACTCAATCTTTAATAAGAAAACAGGTGAGATGCAGCATCCACTTACAAGGAAAGGCAATCAGGCAGGGTGGTGCATGCCTGCAATGCCAGAACTCATGAGCCTGAAGCAGGAGGATTGCTGTGAGTTAGAGGGTATCTTGGCCTATGTAGCAAAACATCATCTCAAAATAAACAAATAATCATAAGATAGACTATAAGAGCTCCAGGCTATTTATTTATTTATGTGTATGAATGTACTGTCTGCATGTAGGTCTGTGCACCCATGTCCTGCAATGCTGCAGAGGTCAGAAGAGGGTGTCGGATTCCCCTGGAACTGGAGTTAAAGATGGTTCTCAGCAGCCCTGTGGGTGCTGGGGATCAAACCCAGGTCGTCTGCAAGAGCGGTTGGCACTCTTAACCGCTAGACAGCTCTCCAGCCCCAGCAGTTTTTTAAACCAGGAGTATAGAATTGAATGTATACATGAAGGCCAGCTTTGTTCATCAGGGAGGAAATCTGTCGAATGCTGGCTTCCTCCAGGGAGAATTAACTGCCATATCTAGAGGCTGAGCTTTGTATTGCTGAGATGGACTGTGAATGTCATAGTTCTAGTCCAAAAGCTTCAAAAGTTTGAGCCATGTAACTTGGAAGACCTAGGCTTGGGACCACCAACAGGACACCTGGTTTCGATCAAGGTAGTGTGCCCGCTCTGCTCCATGCTGTTGATGGATAGCCTTTGTCAGCCTCCCTACCACACCAAGCTAAAGTGATCACTAGGGATCAACCTGTGGGCCACAAAGCTTGTACTGTGTCTTATCTGGCCTTTCCAGATGAAAATCACCAGCTTCTCTCTACGTAAACAGAGAATTTTCTTGGAAGCATACATTTTTACTTGGGCCAGGTAAATTGCTCAGGGATTTGCATGTTGTGCCAAACAAGTGCAGAATACTCCAGGGATTCCTTTCAGAACAATACTGAGGCAGCTACCAGGAGTATTAGTTTGCAAGGACTCACCCAACAAAGCAGCTTAACAACAGAAATTTACTTTCTTACGGGTTCTGGAGGCCAAAAACCACGTTCAAGGTGTCCTCAGGTGGGTTCCTTGTGGGAGCTGATGGCGGACCTGTTACAGGCCTCTCTCCCTGGCTTGTAGATCACCTCCTACTCGTTTTTGTTTTGTTTCATCTTATTGTTGGTTGTTTGAGACAGGATCTCTCAATGCAGGTGAGGAGGGCTTGGGATTCACTGTATAGGCCAGAATGGCCTCAATTTTGCTGCAGTTTTTCCACCTTAGGCTTTATATGGGGCCCAAGACAATACAACGTGGCCCAGAGAAGCAAAAGGATTAGATACCCCATTCTAGACTGTTAGTATCACATCCCGCTTCTGGTCTTCTATGGTGTCTGGGTCCTAAGGCAGTCATTCTGACTTGGGGTCTGCTCTGGCAGTGTCATTTTCACATCAGTTTCTCTGTAAGGACTCTGTGAATAATCACACATGAAGTACTAGGACTCAGGATTTGAACTCTGAATTTCTGGAGACATGATCCAGCCCATATTTTGGATATGGGCCAATTTGCATACTCATTAAATATTCCTTGAAGATGGTCTGGTTCTCTACCCACCTACCTATAAGGACGGCAATGCCGTAGCTGTGGCTGTGGCTATAGAAGACACACTGTATCCATTAAGTCTGGAAGGAAGTGCGTGTTGGTGGACAGCTTGAGTCCAGCCCTTAGCCACCACGCTCCCTTTCAGCAGGAACTGACTGTGGAATTCCATAGAGAGGCCTATTCTTTGTATGCTTTTATATTATCAGACCTACCTTAAACCAGGAAAAACCAGCTCTCAGCTTGGGTGTGAGTCAGAGGCACATTAATGCGAAGTATACATTGGCATCGGCTTGGCTAACATGGGCAGAGCAGTCCAGTGTGCAGAAGGTCCTTCCTTTCCACCCTGGGAAAGAAAAATGAGTGTTTTACTCTGTTATTTAGAGATGATGTCAAAGGATGCTGTGCGGATAAGACGATGTTGTCATTAATGTTTACATATACAGATATCAGACTCCATGGGCAGCATGTGACTGTGGGTGATGAGGAGTAAGGCTCTTCATCAAGCCAGGCCTTGACATCAGCTTTGTGAAGCACAGGCTGGTCAGAAGTCCTAACAGATACGTAGTCCCTTCTAGGCACCTCTGCTCCTGCTGTTTCTGCTGAACTCACAGCAGCTCTTCAAGGAGGGAGTTAATAGACCTCTTTTCTTACATGAAGACACTGAGATTCTGGGAGGTTAAGTACTTCTCTCAAGAACCCGGAGCTAGTAAGTAGCAGGGCGAGGCTTCCCATTCAACCCATCTCCCATAGAAAAGCACGTGGGGGATTGAGAAGAAGGCTTAGTAAAGTGCTTGCTGTGCAAGCCTGCAGACTGGAGCTTAGGCCTCCTGCACCCTTGTAAAAGGCAGGTAAGGCAGCAAGCACCTGTCACCCCAGCGCTGGGGAAACAGTTGGATTCCTAGAGTTCACTGGCCAGCCAGCCTAGCCAATGGGTGAGCCTCCGGTTAATAAAGTGGAGAAGAGAAAGACACCCTATAGAGGAAGCCGCTTGCAGAGGTTTTTCCCTTCACATACATGTACATACCTATACCAACACACAGACACAGGCACATACATACATACACGTGAACACACATGAACAGACACATGCACACACTGCCCCACACCACACAATCGTCTTGGGCATGCTCATGAAAGCTGGAGGTTGGGCTATGGTGACGGTGACATGCATTCTGAAAAGACCCCTTCCCACAAGAGATGTGCTTAGAGAAGGTTCTCATTTGCAGACTTTGCACAGTGAAGGATGCCATACCAAAGTGGGGCGGGGATGCACAGCACCTCAGGGAGCTGCATATCTCTGGATTCCTAGCACAGGGGGAGCCAGCACTGGCTGGCCAAGGCTGCTCTTCCTCACAACAGGATCTTCCCCTAATGTGTTTGCACAGCACGCTGTGGAAGCCTCCTGCAGTTCAGACTACAGAGCACTAGCCCTGTGAGCTCCCTCCCCATGGGTGGAAATTGGCTGGAAAGAAAGGAAGAGAGTCTGAAAGCAAACAGACACACTCCATTGTCTCCTCCGGGTTATCAATAGCTATTGATTGCCTGTGTTTGCTGAAGCAATCAAAAGCTTTGCCCACTTTCTCAATTCCTATAAGGGAAAAAAATTAGAACATTCACGGTGTGAAAAAGAGGAAGAAAAGCGATGCAAATTATGCTTATACTTTCTGTCCTTGGGAGCCACAGCCAAAGCTAGTCCAACATCTGGAGAGCCGAGGCAGAGCTCCAATGTTTAGAGAGCTTTTCCTGGCCAAGAAGCCTACTTCTGTATCCATACTGGCTGTGAGCTGCAGCAGCATTAGGCAAAACAAGAACAATAGGGCATTGTCTTCCACAAACTCCAGGTCAGTAAGCCATGGGCTTCCTGAGTAAGGCCAGGTAACCTCTGCAAACCACTCATCTGATGAGAGTCACGGCTTGGCATGGAGAACCCCAGATACTAACCAGGGCACTCAATGAATGTGCCAAGATGCAAACCATGCAGCATGGTGATGGGGTGACGAGGTGGCAGGGGGGGGACAGAAGCCTCCTGAAATGCAGAGGCCCCCAGACTAGTGGCTAAAGCTGGAAAAGGGAAGCGCGGGAGTGCTGAACACCTTCCAAACTTCTCCGTTTGGCTGAGGGCTGATTCTCTGCCAGCCTCTCTGTTAAAATCTCTGTGACTTGATCTCTCTTCTCAAGCCAGTTGAAGTATGGGCATACAAGCTAGGCCCAGGCAGGCAGGGAAAAGACACAGAGAGGAGCTGTCGGTGTGAACCCAATGGCTCAATGACTGGTGCAGTTTTACCCCTGACAACCTGGGCTGCCATACAGTAGTCAGATCCAAGTTTCAGCCCAGGATCTAAATTACTGAAAAAGTTAAAGAATATCCAAAGACTTGTATCTTTAGCCCTATTCCTCTTTTGTATCTAGTAATTGAAATATTAACCCTTAAATCCTTTAATTGAAGAGACTGAGCTTTATTAAAAAGGAAAATAAATTTCAAGCTGTTACAGGTGGTTTATATACCAACAACCGTCTATGATTGCTGGGGGAAAATGCTTCACCACACCCAGCCCTGGCAAGAATCTCTCTCTCTCTCTCTCTCTCTCTCTCTCTCTCTTTCCTGTCTCTTCTCTCCTTTAAATGTGCCTAGATGTTAATAGAACTGCTTCCATAGACAGTTTTAATTCCCAAACAATGATTTAATTGCCTAAAATTTAATTTTTCATAATAAAGAAAAATCTGTTATCAGGCATGGTAGCTTACGTCTATGATCCCAGCACTGAGGCAGGAGGATTGCCACAAGTTCAGGGAATTAAACGGCGAGCTCCAAGTCAGCCTAGACTGTAGTATGAGATGCTGTCTCTGAAAAACAGCAACCACAACAAAAATATTTTCTTTGAAGCATGTTCCTCTTAGAAGCCTTATGGTTTCCACCTCAGCACTGCCTGCCACCTTGGTCTGTGGGCTCTCTTCATCTTCTCCCAAGCTTTTGACAAATGGAGGTCAGTGGAGATAAGGAAGAACAAATCTTGTGTGCCTCGTGGCCATGCAGCCTCCTCTTACTGGTTCCGGATGTTGGTTCATGTGGATAAAGTCCCCCACAAAGACATGGGAAGTTTTTGAAACCATGGTAGACCTACAGCCTATACGTCACTAGATGAAGCTTCTATTACATCTTGTATTCTGTTTTCTCTGCATTAGCGGCATAACAACCAGTAATGAGATGCCTTAGGTTGGAACATGTTCTATTAGAAGCAGACATGCAAGTCTTTGCATCATGCTGGACCCCAGCTCATGACCATAGGCTCTGCGCTCTCTAGGACATATGAAGTCTTTTTTTTTGGGGGGGGGGTTTTGAGACAGAGTCTCCCTGTAGCCCCAGCTGGCCTGGAACCAGGTCTGTAAACCAGGCTGGCCTTGAACTCACAGAGATCCGCCTACCTCTGCCTCTGCCTCTGCCTCTGCCTCCCGAATGCTGGGATTAAAGGCGTGCACCACACCCGGCTTGAAGTCTTATATTAGTAACATAGGTTCCTCTGTGTCTAAAGCAATGAAACAAAGGGAACAAAGCTGTGACAGGTGGCAGTTTCAAGTTTTTCATTCTTTTATAATATACATGACTCATTTAAGAATCTAAGAACTGATGCCAAAGGGCTACATAGTGTCTCAACAATTGTTATCGAGAAAGAAGTGGTATTTCCTGGACTGGTGAGATGGCTCACTGGGTAAGGGTGTTTGCTACCAAACCTGACAACCTGAGTTTGAATCCTGGGACCCATATGGTAGAAGGCAAAAACTGACTCCCTTAAGTTGTCTTCTGACCACCACAGGAGGGCTGTGGCATGTGTGTACACATACACACAAATGTACATCCATGTGCACACAGTGTGTGTATAGTAATGTTCTAAGTGAAAAGGAGAGATAGCTTGTGATGGTTACTTTGAGGGAGAGCCGGACAAAGAAACCCATGTGGTTGTTTTTTGTTTTTATTTTTTTCAAATACAAGTACCATTATTACTTTAATAATAATAAAAAAAAAAACTACAAAGATGAGTTTGTAGGCTCCAGAGTTTGTGTTACGAAATGCTTTTGAACATTCTGAGGGTATGAGCGGCATTACCCTCAGGTGGGAGGATTCCCTCTGAGATTTTGCAGAGTCAGTGTAAGTGAAATATAAATACAGCCCTACATATCCACACACCTAAGTGCAGCAGGACATGTACAACATAGAATATGCACTCATGTTAAAAGCACAACATAGAATATGCACTCATGTTAAAAGCACAACATAGAATATGCACTCATGTTCAAAGCACAACATAGAATATGCACTCATATTCAGAGCACTGCTGGCTGATAGTATTTTTCAACTTTTCAATATATCTGAAAATTTTCAAAATAAGAGACTAGGGAAAACAAAAAGCTAAATTTCACAGAACTGGGAACCAACTGGGACCCAATCTTCCTACTGTATTATGAGTGGAGAGTTTGGGAACAACCATATTTTCATGCTAGAGTTCAGACATCCACCTCTGAAAGCCAGAGCAATCCCAGCACACCCTGGTAACACCTTCTTTTTTATTTATTTATTTATTTATTTATTTATTTATTTATTTATTTTTTGTTTTTGTTTTTTTCGAGACAGGGTCTCCCTGTAGCCCCAGCTGTCCTGGGACTTACTCTGTAGACCAGGCTGGCCTTGAACTCACAAAGATCCGCCTGCCTCTGCCTCCCAAGTGCTAGGACGAAAGGCATGCACCACCACGCCCGGCTGGTAACACCTTCTTATACCCTTGGTCACACCTGTTTCACCCTGGTCACAGGGCTGCTGGAGAAGAGGTCAGTAAGGGTTAAACTTTTTGCTTTAAGAAGTTGGGAGGCCAAGGCCGGCTCCTGCCCCTGCTCCCCAACATCATTGCAGTAGCTGCTTTGCTAACAGTGCTACTTAAACAATTCTATTCTGTTTCAAATACCTTTTCCTAGAATCTGTTTTTAGGGCTAACATAAATGAGTCTCGTAAACAATACAGCTGAAAAGCATGGGGCTTTTATCCACTGTCTCTGGAGTCCTTGAAGAGGTGGTGAGTCCTAGGCCAAAGTAGGTCCCTCCCAGTTACAATCTCAGAAGACCTTAGTGATCATTCCAGTGTGAGTGATAGCCAGGAAAGCTGGAGGGTTGATGAGTTCATGTGCTCGATTCTACACAAACTTCCCCATTCCTCCAGAAATCCTGCAGAAAAAACCATGTTCCCCGGAGCTCGGGAACCGAGGAAGACAAGGTATCTGAGGAGCCATGTCTTGCATTGTTTGAGAAAGTTCGCTGTAGTTTCCTCCAGGAGGTTGTGAGCAGGTCACTTACCATGTCTGAGATGTTCTCTATAAACTCACGTGACTGTTATACACAGGTCCTATGTGCTCTTAGAACATGGGGTGTCCTCATCTTTTTCCCTACACCCAGCCAGCTTCAAGGGAGAATGAACTCCTGTGCATGGTGTGAGTGGACGGAGGGATGATTAGTGCAACTGATGTTCCATTCCGTTTTCCTTTTTATGTTCTTTTTGAGACAGGGTTTCCCTGTAGCCCCAGCTGTCCTGGAACTCACCAGGCAGACCAGGCTGGCCTTGAAGCCACAGAGATCTGCCTGCCTCTGCCTCCCAAGTGCTGGGATTAAAGTAGTAAAGTAGTGTGCCACCATATCTGGCTTGCAACTGTTATTCTACCTGAACTGTTTAGCTGATGGGAAACCCTGGTCTTTCTAGTCCTCCTTACTAAGAAGGAATTTAGCATAGTGCCAGGCCCTGTAGGAGGAGCACCCCCACACACACATGTGAAGGGCTCGGGTGGCACTGAGCTTGGAGGTCACTGGCACACAGCCCAGATACACAGACTTCATTTTTCTCCCTGCTGTTTCTGAGCTCAGTACTAACCACTGTTAGCAGACATGAAGCTCTCTGCAATCCTTTCCTCAGAACCAGCTACAAAAAAACCTACCAATTATAGCCAAGAAACATTCCTTCAAATACACATCCACATTGCAATGTGGGCTGGAAACCAATTGGAAACTTTTTTTTTTTTATTTGCCCTTTGAGACCAGAGGCAGGTACTTAAGGCACACTCCTAAGACGTTTGGAGGACCAGAACAGTTGGACTAAATTTAGCATTGTAAGAGCTGGTTGGCATATATGTAATGAAAGATTTAAAAGGAAAGTCAACCACAGAAAGGGGAGACACAGATGGATGAAAGGAAGAGCACTAATAGACAAATACATTTTTTAAAAGATGCTCAAGGAATGCAAACACAGTGGTTATCAGCCTCATTACTTCCTTTTCTACAGCATCTGAGATGCCTAATTGTTATTCATGGAAGTTTCTGAATTGCTGACTGAACTATGAATTTCCTAATGGGACTCCTGTCTTTCCTGTTTTAATCCCCAATATTTTGCACACTGCCTAGCATATAAGGGATAATGAAAGCATGTCGTATAAGTGAATAGATGTGTGTGTATGTGTGTGTGTATAGAAGCTTCTAGACTTGCAGATAAGCAAAAGTCTTATTGTGTGGGCTAATTTGCAGGGTCTTGGACAAAAATAAAAGTGCTTGGTGGAAGGTGGCCAAGCCTTTGCTCTCTGCTAACCTGCAAGTGTCCTCAATGGCTAGGCTGAATTAGATACCTTGGAGCATCTCAGCAAGGATACACAAGAGCTTAGGACAGAAGTGGCAGAACAGCTTATGCCTGACAGCTTGGTCATGTGACACGGTAGTGGTAGCACACATGATCAGTCACGGGAAGCTTTCCTTCCTTCAACAAAGGACTCCAAGCCCTACTAAACTAGCTGTGTAAAGTAATTTGGAGTTATGGCCATAGAAATCTCATACCTTAAAACCTTTTTATTATTATTATTAGTATGTGTGTAAATGGGGGTATATGCACCATGTGGCTCATGGGAAGGCCAGAGGACAAGTACCAGGAGTAGGTTCTCCTCTCCCACCACATAGGTTCTAGGAATTGAACTCAGGTCCCAGGCTTGGTTGGGGACAAGTGCCTTTACCCACTCAGCCAACTCACATCACTCTTGACATCTCTTGACATCACACAGATTAATACATGGATGAATACCAAAGAGACCAAAGATTGTACTTAGGGACCAAAACAGAATGCAGACACACTGAGTTGGGAGCCCTTTCTTTGAATCTGCTTTCTCCACTCAGTGGAACCTTGAGCTAGATATTAATTTCAACTATTTCTGTAGTTCCTTTAATAGTGCCTTAATGAAGCCACTGTACAAAATGACATACCTAAAGAGGAATTTGGTATAGTTTAAATATCTTTGAAGACATTTATCTTCACTCTTCTTGGACTTTTTAAAATAAAGGAGTTCTTAAGCCTTTAACAATAACAACACGTGCGTGTGTGCACACACACACACACACACACACACACATACAAATACAGAGCCTCTAATCTCTTTATTAAGAATGAATGGCACTTCATCAGACAATAATAGCTCTATTATCAAGTAAAAGATGTTTTCTAGCCACATGGATTTCTGTTGCAGACTACAGACCCAGAGTTATATATAATAAAGGAGGTAAAAGGATGTGTTCCAGATAGGAACATGAAAGGAATTAAACACTGAGTAAATTAAGCTCAACTCTGCAAGGGAGGTAAAGGGAAGTTGGGCCAAAAGAGCTGGTGGAAGGGAACCCACCACTATCTACCATTTAGGCCTGGCCCACAGAGCACCCTAATTAAACAGGGAAGAGAAGAGCCCTAAGTCCTAGGGGATGAGGATGTAGCTTAGTGGTAGAGCACTTGCCAAGCCTGCACAAGTTCCCAGGTTTAATTCTTAGCAACAAAAAAGTATTGGCAGGGCCAATTTTGTCTCTTGGGAGCCACCTGCAGACATATTTGCTAACCCAACAAAAAAGTAAGTCAGCTGTCCATTTTTGCATACAGTTAGAAGTGACTACTCTGGGTTCTATTCTCCTCTTTTCAATTGTTGACTGTTCTCCGGGCTGGCTCTGGAGTCTGACAGAGAGCAGTGATTACCCAGGGAGCAGTGTTTTATTGATTTTTCTCCTTTCCAATGCAAACCTCTTCCTGAGTTTGAATGAGAAACTCCTGACAAAAACAAATGGAGCGGACAATGGCGAGAGAGAGAGAGAGAGAGAGAGAGAGAGAGAGAGAGAGAGAGAGAGAGAGAGAGAGAGAGAGATGCCGCACGGCAGCTGGGAGCTGGGCATCCCAATAGCAGCTTGCCTTTCAGACAGGACCAAGAACACCTGTCGTGCCATCCTGCAAGAAGCTTCTTTCTGTAAGTGCAATTCCTTCCCCCCAGTAAAAAGAAAAACACTTGGACATGTTTCATAAGGTTCTCTCTTCACTGATCCTAGCTGACTTATATGGGAAGTATGATCTCAGGAGAAAGGCAGAAACAACGCCAACGTGTATTTGGAACGTTTTCATGGGCATGCAGGCCACAAAGTCAAAAGCTGGAAAGGTAGAACCTCCCTGTTATTATTTTTTCCCACCCACACTAAATATAAACACTTTTATATAGATTGAATTTTCTATACACAGAATTGAGGGTTCAGTTTAGTAACTTGGTTGTAAATAGTATCACAGAACTTGAATCTGCAGCCCAAGGGCAGTTTGGTGCAGCAGAAAAAAAAATACTAGAGATAAAAAAAACAAAACCCCTAGCATTTACTAAGACCCTGTGCCTGGGAGGGCTTGTCTGTTGGTTTGTAAAACACGTTTACACCAAGTGTTTTCTTACTGCTGGTGCTAGCTAGCTCGAAGCTGTACAGATCCCTTGTTCCCATGTGGGGTTTCATCTCTATCTCCTAGGGAACTTTTGCTGGCCCAGGGCTTCCTCCACCTGCTGAAAAATTCTCCAGCTTGTTTATTGATCACAGGCAGGGACTTTATCATCTTTCCTACTCAAGATACCTCACACTTTAGGGTAAAGTTTACCTGAGATAAGGTGGCCATCAACAGATTTTAGTGCTATAGCACTAAGCCCCTGTGGATTGAACTCTCAACTACTTAAGTTCTCCAGGGAGTGAAACCTAAGACCTTTAAACCACAGTAAGCCTGGAAAATATTCCCACCCTCAGAGGACTGGTCACCTTCCCCAAGGAAGAACACATTAAAATATACCTCATTAAGAGACAATGTGTAAAATATGTACTTATTGCTTACTGGAGCACAGAGGCCAGAGGTTGACAAGAGGTGTCTCTCCTTAATAGTTCTCCACCTTTATTTTTTGAGACAGGGTCTCTCATTGGACCAGAGGCTCATTGCTTCCATGCTGTTGATTGGACAGCCCCCCAGGGGGTTCCAGTGTAGCAATACAACCAACTTTTTCACAGATGCTGGAGCTTGGATTTCACACTTGCCTGGCAGGCACTCTACTACTAACAGCTCCCCAGCCCCACATTTCTAGTCTCACTGCTGGCTTCTGGCTTGCTTTAATCCAGTGTCATAAGCTATTTTCCTCAAGGTAAACTTTTCTCCAAGAACAGACTTTCTCCTTTTATGTTGGGGTTATCCCAACAAAAGTGCTTTGCTGAAATCCATCTTCAACGAGGTGGGACAATGCACTCCGGCTCTCTCAGGTTCTCCATGTGGGTGACTCCTGCCACTGTACCACCAGGGGTGTTTCCTGCACCAGGTGATCAGGGTTTTACTAAACTCTATTCAAATTATGTGCACAATCTGACTTGAGGCGTGGGAACACAAGTATCCGTTAGCAGAAGTTTCTGTGTAACCCTGGCTCTGGAAAGAAGGATGAAAAATCAAAATATGAAACACAAAAGAAAGCAAAATGAAAAGAAAAAATAAATAAAAAGGAAAGGAAAATACTTTGAAGGCGCTTTTTCCATAGGAAAAAAATATTTTATTTTTTTAAGAACAAATTCAGTTTGAAACAGACGTGGAATGTGACTGCTCGGATCTCATTTTCTGGGGCTAACTGTCATGTGGAACTAAAGCAGATTTAAAACCTATGACAGGCTATTAAAATAAAACAAAGAAAAAAAATATTTATAACTCAAGCATAATACTGTGTTACTTACAAATTGGACAATGAAATTTTAAATAAATATTCATGGTACATAATTACGGCACAAATATGCAGCAATTTGGCAACCTTTTATACCATTTTTTTCCTCATTACAGTGCAAAGGGGAATGACACTGCCGTTAAACAAGCTGTAGCTAAATACATTGCAAAATTCAGATTTTATACAAAACATCTTGCTTAGACTTTATAAAAAACCAACATTGCTCTATGTACACAATCTGGGTAAGAAAAGCCATTTCTGTCTTGTTTTCATGTGTATTTTTATTAAAAAGGCGAATAAGGCTACTGTAACACCCCGAATCCATAGACAGTGAAATCTGAACCTATTTACAGCATCCTCACTTATACATGATGGTGCGACTGGGGATGTGAATACAAGCAAGTCATTTACAGTAACTTTCCAAAGCTGAACCAACTCCAAGTAAGGGGACAGTTGGTAGATTGTCATTTTCTGCACCAGACACAAAACAGACGCACAGAACACTTCTCAATTGGTTGCAGGTAACTCTTTATCAATTCATCTGAGTTTTCACAGTTTAGCATAAAACCTAAATGTAGCCAACTGATGACACAGACATTTGATTTCATTAAAATCAGACGGTATCCCACTTTTCCCCTCCTCACCCCTCTCCCCTTCCTATAAGTAACGTTTGATGGCTTACAAGAAAATCTTGTACAAATGCACAGAAAGGAGGGGTTGGGGCGATGGAAAGAATTACATATGTACTGTGGCTGGTCACCATGGCAACCCTCCACAGAAATATGCTATATATATATATATATATATATAATATATATTGGAGATATATATTATACATATATGTACACACCTGTACCACACACCCACTCATACATACACACACATTGAACCAACATTTTCAGGTTCAGGAACTAGGGAATAATAATTTCTGGACAACTCAATTTTGCAGGTACTCACTGGAGGTCTGAGAACCTTCAAATGCTGTCGCTACAATTTTTTTCCTTCCAATTCAGAAAGTAAAGTGTTACCATAGTAACAGGACTCTGTTAAAGATGTCTATTTTGCATAGCACATTAAAAAAAAAAAGTAGGTTTGCTGTTTACTCTTGTTTCTGGAAGGGCAGGGAAGGGGGAAGGAGAGGAGGAGGAAGCCAGAGCCAAGTTTTCATCTGGATCTCCCTCAGTGTGACCTGCTGGATTCTAGAGAACACTTCAGCCTAAAGGCAAGGGACAGCCAGGACAGAAAACAAACGGCGCACGTCTCATCATCACTGCAGTCACATTGTGTTCCTGGTACTTGGGGGCTTGTACCTGCTAGTCTAGAGTTCTGTGAGATGCCTGCAGGACCTTGTTGCTTTTGCTACTCGCTTGCATTAGTGATACCTTTGGAGTGCTATTGTTTCTCCCAGAAGTAGCTGTCCAATTAAAAAACAAAATTTTAAGTACTAAGTGTTGGGATCACTTTATTCAGCACAACAAATGAATTTCACATCTTCTGGTGTGTATTGTGTGCAATCTTAAAATATATATTAGTAAAAATCTTTCATTTTATATCCCTTGTGTTCTATATACTTATTATAAATATGTCCTCTCTTCCTCCTCCCCTCGTCATAACTTACTTCCGTCTTAAGGAGTCTAAGAGGTGGACCACGTGTGCTTTACTTTAACACTGAGCCCAGGCGTGGCTCCTCCGCACCTCCCTGCAGCCTCACAGCCAGGGCAGCACAGCCATAAACCAAAAAACAAAGTGTAAGGCTCAAGCGGGGAGGGGGAGGTACCTAGGGGGCGGGGTTCTGACCTATCTTTCATAATGAGAATTCTCCAGGAACTCAGTGGTGATGGACTTACAGCCTGCCTGTTTGACCTTTGGCTTTTCAACTTCTAGGTCAGATTTGGCTCTCTGCTATTCTCCTAAATGATTTCCCTGTGTTTAATAAAATGTAGTAAGTATAGCAGCTGAGTCTGCTTAAACTATCACCCAAAGCAGACAACTCTCCTGCAGCTCCAGAGCTGCGGGTCTTATTGCCAGTACCACACAGTCCTACCCAGTACATAGCCAGCGGCCTACCTGCTCCCTCTGTGCCCTGGCTGGACCTTTCTCAACAATGGCCCCTTTCTTAAACCACTGCTGGAGAGGGACTTTGTTTCCCTGCCCTTAGCTTAACAGTGTGACAACCGCGAGCTTCTCCCGCACACCCACCCGCCCGCCCGCAGTCTGCCACCTGTCTTTGCACCTGCTTCTTTCCTCTCAGCAAATGAAAGCACTGCGCTACCTATTGCTCCCTCTTTTCTTTTCCCCACTCTGCTCTAGGGGAGCAACTTGACTTGCCCAACCCCTCCACTTTCCTGCCCTTCCACAGCTCCCAGGCGTCCTGCCTGACCCAGCCGGCCTCCAGGCAAGCAGGGTTCTGAGTTGAATACTCATGTAACTGGACAGAGGTGTAAAGGATGGAGCTGGGGCTCTGGTGAGTGTCCCTTGGTGATGCAGAATGTGGGTGAGAGGTCTAGGGAGGTGCTGCAGAGCCCTGGTAACAGAAGTGGTGAGTGAGGACTAAATGCTAGAGATCTTTGCAAACCTTACTGAGCCCGAGGTCCGAGTGACAAGTCCAGTGTGCACGGCGGGAGACATTGAGGCAGAGGCCGGCCTGGCGCACAGCCTGCTTTCAAGATGCTTCGGCTGTCCATAGCCCGCCGTGTCCTCCCGGCTTTGCAGAGGCCTGAGTGGCTGGGTGCATGGCTTGGAGGTCCGCGCGGGGATCTCCTAGCAGTCTTCCAGCTTCGGGGGAGGGTCTGTGGCCCCCGTGGCCGGCCGAAAAGCTACAGACTAGAAAGCTGTCCAGCTCGAGGCTCTTCAGGAGGCATCCTGCCCTGGCCGGGCTCAGGCAGTCCCTGCACCAGGGGACGAGGCTCAAGTTCCCACGGGAGGAGCAGGTCCCAGGCCTCAGACCTTGTAGTAAATGTTGGCGGGACTCTGCGGTGGCATCTCCTGCACAATGTACACCGGATGCCCATAGTCCCCGCTGACCTTCTCATAGTGCGGGCAGAAGACGCTGTCCGCAGTCCTTAGCGGTATGATAACGTCACTGGGCTCCGAGCCGTTGTTGTTGCCCCCACGCTTGGGCGTGGCCAGCGTGCTGAGAGACAGCGTGGTGGTGTGCTGCGGAGAGTGCTTGCGGTGCCTCCGGCGGTACTTGAGTAGCAGCACCACGAGCGTGATGATGATGACGATGAAGATGATGCATCCTGACGCGATCCCTGCAAATAAGGCCACTTCGGAACCGAGAAGATTGTTCCCGGAATGCCCAGCGCTGTTGCCGTCGGTGCTGGAACCTGGACAAGACAAGCAGAACCCGTTATTGCCAGCCCCAAAGCTTCCCAGCTGCCTCCGGGACCTTCAAAAATGCCCCAGCAAGGACTCAACAAGCAGGCTGAGTTTCAAGGTCATTATCTTGTTTATTAACCCATGTCACCTGTGGGTGATCAATGACAACCCAAGGCACTGCAGGTCCAAAGCTCAGACAACATCCCCAACATTCCCCTTCCTTTTCATGAACATCCTCCACCTGTAGCAGGCCGGCCGGCCAGCCGGCCGGCTAGTCAGCTCAACGGCCCTGGAGCTTCCTTAGGCTTCACCTGGGCACAGTCTTGGGTAACCACAGGCAGGAAGAATGGAAGCTGCCATCACTCCAAAGCAGGAGTGTTTAGCCTTGCCCAGGCCTGCTCTTCCCTTCCGTCTAGAAACTGTTGTGTCATATGGGTCTTCAAATGCCTACCTTCTGCAGAGAGCCCTGCCTACCCACAGAGACGCCAGAAGAAGAAGGAGTGACGGCCGCAAAAAGGTTCAATTCCTAACTCCGTTGTATTATTTGATTTACACTTAAAATATATTTGGAAGGCAGCAGACGCTCTGGTACTGAACAGACTGCTAACCCAAATGTTAGCACTAAAGAATTGCCTGGCACCATTATCCCATCCATTTATCAATTTGTCACAAGAATATGACAGATCTTGTCATTGAAAGTTAGAAAAAAAAAATTCCCTCCTTGACTCTTGGAAAGAGATCCAATAATATTATCGCAGATGCAAATTCTCACCACCATCAACTGAGCACAAAGACCCCTAATACAAAAGTGCTGATGTGTATGCCAGCTATTCCACAAAACAGACCTGAGCACAATGAACCAGGACCATTGAGAAAACAAGCTCACTGACAGCCCATTCTATATGACATGCTACACCTTGGTCAGTGGTCTCTTTAATATTTCATTTTACATAAAAAAAATGTGAAAAACAAGAATAGCCACCTGGGAAATGCACCATTAGGCAGCATTTTCTAAATCTCGGAAAGATCAGTGAGGCTCTTTGTGGATTACATGTAATTAGACAAGGGATTAGAGCACGGATCATATATACATTAACATCAGCTTCAGGCTGACAGTAAGTGGGACTTAACATCAGCCAATGAAAAGCAGTCTGAAGGAACAACACTGACAATTGTCACATCTCACCGGCTCTACTCTTGTGATTATTAAGACTTTCACAGAAAGAATTTGCCTGTCTTATTGGCATAGTTAATCCTGACTCACTGAGAGCAAAGGTTACTGACATCTATGTATTGAATCCCACGGAATAGAAGCACTTTGACACAGTTCTGCCCCTTGGGGTTCTAAAGAAGATGGGCCCACAGACTCAAAGACACCCGCCCCCCCCCATGTTGCTGTACCTGGATTTGGTTTTACAAAGGGACTTGTTGTTGAACTTCTTCCATTTGTACCAGCTTCTAGTTCTGGACGTCTTGTTGGATCATTATTCCTGGTTGATCCAGCAGAACTTGCATCTATATGAAGAGCAAATGATTAATCACGGCACAGACATCTGACAATAGCTAGCTGCAGGATCTGTATAGTTATCTCAAGAGGCACGAATAGCAACGAACATAAGACTCTTTATGCAAAGCACTGTGAAATACAAGAATATAATCTTCCTTCTCAAACGAAACGGTTATACTGTTATTTCAGAGGTTTAGATGGGGATGCCATCTGTGGAAACTACAGGGATTCTTGCACTTGGCAGGCAAAGCATCGCAGATGACATTTCAATTTAACTGAGCGTGTTGATTGACTACTATACCAGCTTCTAATTAGAGGAACGATTCTCTCTGTACAATAGGTTATTCTATGTGAAAACACGACTCTTTGGTCATCAAGATTTGAAAATGAGCAAAACTGCAGATATCTTGATTTTTGAATCAGAGAGGTGTTTTGCTTTATAAAAAGAAATAGACATATCTATGGCAACAGATAGATATTCTGCCTGGCTGACCTTAACTTTTAGAGAGATCTCCAATAAGAGAAGCTGACTACCTTGCCTTGGGGAAAACCTGCCACTGGCCCAAGGTGCAGAAAACTAAGAAGAGGGGTGATGGTGAGCATCATCAACATGGGTGCCACGCTAGCTAGGGCTACAGCAGGTCACAGTGGCTTCGGAAAGCAGCAGGTGGTCTTTACCTTGTCCAACCTTCATGAGGATCTTCATGGCTCTTGTCTGGCACACCCCTCCCTCCTGGTTATCCAGGCCCTCCAAAGACCCATTTGATGTAGCTGATGAAAAATAAAATGGACAGAACAAAAAAATAAAGAAAAATCAGGAAATCAATAAGCCAAGATTACATGAACATGAAATGTCCGAAAGCAATTTGAAAAACAAGAATTCACTCTTCATCACAAGTTTTCTGAAAGTATGGGATGCTGAAAGCCGAAAAGAAAGAAAAAGAAAGAAAGAAAAAATGGATCCTAGAAACATGGCTGCGTTTAGACTACCTGGTTCCAAATGTGCTTAAACATACTCTCCTGTGCACACGTCTGATTCAGCATTGGTCTACAGGAAGGAGGGACAGCATCTTCCCAATGCCCACTGATGCTGTGGGGCCAACTCCAAAGAGAGAGAGAGAGAGAGAGAGAGAGAGAGAGAGAGAGAGAGAGAGAGAGAGAGAGAGAAACCCTGCAGTAATCACCTCCAAACATCTGCTTCCTCCACTCCAGACTTCCTGCTTTAAGAACAATTAGCGTGATGCTCTGGTTGTCAAACATCCAAGTTCTAAAAACACTAGTGGAGGAGCCTTCCCACACCCCTTTCCTGCTTTCTCCAGACTAAAATGTACCGGTTGATGAAGCATACTAAAATTCAAGCCTTCAAAGTTGGCCCCTTTCCCTCTATCCCTATGTAAACCAAAAAGACCACAGGTGGCACTATCAACCCCCATCAGCCTCTTCAGCTGGTTTCCATCTAGCTGGAGAGACCGCTCTCGCTGCCCTGCCTGCTCTCTGTGGCAGGTGAGGACAACTAACAGCTCCATATTTGCCAACTGGATTCCCTTTCTACCTTAACAATCAGGGGCAGCAGGAAGACTATCCTACCAATGTCAGGCTTTTGTTTTTAAAGCAGACTATATTCCATCTACACATATTACTGTCTGTCTTTAGGCCAGTGAGTTCTTCGAATGGCTTTGTAAGCAGAGACGTAAAGAGAAGGGCTGTGAGGCCCTGTAATGAGGAGCAGGCTTTCAATCACAGTTCAAGTTCACCGGGGAGGAGAGGTGGAATGTGCTGGACACTGCTTGCCTCGAGTTCAAGGGTCAAGGAACAGAAGTGTTTCATATACACTTCTGTAACTTCAATCATCTTCCACTTTGACCATCAAAGTCTCGTCCACCAACACTACACTCAGAGAATGAAAAAAGGGACAGGTGTTCGGCAAATATAAATCCCTGGACCTTCTTTTAACCTGGCTGCTTGGTTTTTCCAAGCAGTGTGTCAGCACAGGTCCACGCAGTGGAAGTACACATTCCTTGGGTAATTATGGAACTGAAAAACCAGACACCTGGTTTGCTTTTCTTTTTGTTCTTGAATTATCAGCTTCTATTCTCATTTTCCTAAAAGCAAAGGCTGCTGCTTCTGCGTGAAGTATCTCGCTGCTTATCTGGAGCATGCTCAAACATTAGTCTCATAACCATATCTCCCTCTTCTGCTGCTGCTATTAAATTTTTCCTCAGAAAATAGGCAATAGTTGTCATAATAACTTTGTTGGCAGGGGTGTGTGTGTGTGTGTGTGTGTGTGTGTGTGTGTGTGTGTGTAAGCCATAAAGAGTATCTGCTTACAGACAGACCATGGAGAAAGTGCTTGGCAGATAAGTAAAACACCTAGAGACACTCTATGTTTCTGCAAATCTAAAAAGGGCCTTTGTCGTTGTTACTAGCTTTTCCATCCTCTTCTGTCTCTTTTCCCCTCTGCACATAAGTGGCTCATCTTGGGAGCCTCTCTCCCCTCTAAAGGCTACCCACTGCGTGGGTGTGCTCCTCCGAGTAAACATAATTTCTGGAGACTTTGAGAGCAGTGCTTGGAGTTCTCTGATTTCCCAGAAATCAGGATATGTCTTATACAGAAAAAAGTAGAAAAATGGTCTATTTGGCTGAATCATCAGCGAAATGTCTAGTCTATGTAATTCCAGGAGAATCCCAAAGTTTTTAAACCCATTTAATATATACAGACACCCCTTGCTAAATCACGCCTCATTCCAAGTTTAACAACTTTTTCTTGCTAGAAGTTTCAACACTAAGCTGATAAATGACAGATTATCTGTAAGGTGAACAGGAGGAACAAAGAGGGAGGGACACAGATGGGTTTATGTTCATCTCGAAGGGAAACATGAGATTCAGAAGGAGAAGAAAATGAAATAAAAAGGACAGTCACAGGAAGCTAGCCACTTGCAAATGTGCATCACCTCAGGGTCTGCAGAGCCCTACTGAACACAACCTACCATGTGAGACTGGAAGTACATGAGGTAAATACATTCTGAATGAGATTTTTTTTTTCTTGTCTGAGTCTCAGTGGTGATCAGTTTGTGCTGAGCTCCTAGGTTTACCCCAAAGGATTTCCAAACCATCTCCAGATGTAAAGACCTCTAAGGGAATTCAAATTAAATTGCAATCTGTGACTTAGCATCCATAGACCCTAGGACTACAGGAAGAAAATCTGGTTATATAAGAGTAAAAGTACCTTGTGCATCTGAATTAAGTCTTTTTTTTTTTTTTTTGTTTTTTTGATCAACAACAAAAATGCACTGCAAAGCAAGCAAGAAGCTAAAGGTGCATTAGCCAGATGTGGTGGCACACGTCTTTAATCCTGGCACTTGGGAGGCAGAGGCAGGCGGATCTTTGTGAGTTCAAGGCCAGCCTGGTCTACAGAGTGAGTTCCAGGACAGCTGGGGCTACAGGGAGATCCTGTCTCAAAAAGACCAAAACAAACAAACAAACAAAAAAAAGAAACTAGAGGTGCAGAAGGAATCCTATGGTACTTCGAGTGCAGGGAGGAGTGGAAGAGACACAGTACTACACTCTGAATGAGGATAGGTTTTGTTCCACACAAAACTGCTTTTTCTTTAAAGTTAACTTTTAACTTTCAAGTCAGTGGAAGTTACAGAGGAAAACTCACTACTAATGTTAACATGGCATCCTTCAGACCTGGGTATTGAAAAATGGGCCAAACAGTAAAATACTGTCCCAACTTCCCCCCTGAAAGGTATAGGTCATAAGTCAGTGTGATGTCTAACTTTCGATCGTCCACCTGATTGGATTAAGAAGCTCATAGGGCATTAGTGATACATTGGGCTGTATCCATGAGGATCTTTCCAGAGATAATTGAGGAAGTAAAATCTGTCTTCAGTAAGGGCAGCCCCACATCCAATGGGCTGGGCTGGCGTCCTTCATGAGAAAGCAGAGTGCCAGCACCCCCTTTTCTCTGCTTCTTGATCTGCTGAGAGATGAGCAAACAACCTCAAGCTCCCAGCAGCGTGGACCTCCATGACTGACTGCCAGCCAAAACTGTCAGGTTACAGCAATGATAAAAGGAATTAATATAGTTAGTAATGATATATGGTAAGTTCTTATAGAGAAACCTATTTTCAGATGTGCTCAGAAGGTAATTTTCAGGAGTATGACATGATCTGGATGGTACTGTCTTACATCTGATATAAATATGACTTTCTACAAGGAGAACCAATTTCCTTCTTCCCGCCATGTCCTCCCCAGAGAAAGTGGCTGTAGATCTAGAGGACCTTCCCCTGCCTGAATAATGCTCCAAACATCCCGTCCTCAGTGGAGCCTCTTCCTGGCCATAGGCCTTTGAATCAGATCATAAGAGTAGTATTCTGATTTCTCTCCCTGCATCCTAGCACCCAGAAGTTTTAAAGGGCTTAACATTGTTTTTGAAAAATAATAAGAAAATAGTTAATTATTGGGAATAAAAATCTATTTTTACTTCATGAGACAATTTTAAAATTATTTATATTGTTCATTTGACTGTCTTAGGAATTTTTAAGTTAGAGAGTAAAAGTAAATGTTAGCTCAGTGTACTTAAAAAAAAAAATCTCTTCTCCAGCCACAATCACTGTATTTCTAAATGGATAAAATTGCACTTAATCATGGAGATATAGGAAAAATAACACTGTGTACCTTTGTTTTTAGTATCCAGACATATTTTTTTTTCTTCCCTGGCCTAAGGAGAAAAATATAGATTTTATAAAATTAAAAATTACAGGCCGGGCGTGGTGGTGAACACCTTTAATCCCAGCACTCCAGAGGCAGAGGCAGGTGGATTTCTGTGAGTTCAAGGCCAGCCTGGTCTACATAGTGAGTTCTAGGACAGCTGGGGTTATAGGGAGACCTTGTCTCAAAAAAGACAAAAAAAAAAAAAAAAAGACACAGCGCCATTCTGTAGTAACTTTTTTTTTTAATTTTTTATTTATTATTATTTCTGTATGTGTATCAATGTACTGTCTACATGCAGGTCTGTGCACCCATGTCGTGCAATGCCGCAGAGGTCAGAAGAGGGTCTCGGATTCCCCTGGAGCTGGAGTTCTCCTGGAATTGGAGTTTCAGACGGCTCTTGGCCGCCATGTGGGTGCTGGGGATCGAACCCGGGTCCTCTGTAAGAGCGGTCGGCGCTCTTAACCGCTAGGCCATCTCTCCAGCCCTCTGTATTCACTTTTAATCAACACACAAGAGCCCTGAGCCATGTGTGGGGCCCATCCCTGCAGGCCCAGCACTTGGACGGCTAAGGCTTGAGAGCATAAGGCTGGCCTGGAAATAGGGAGACTCGGTCTCAAATCAAAACAAAACAAAAAAATACACATGAGAAAACAAACCATTGAGAGTGTGCATGGCCTAATGCTGTGTGGAGCATCTGGAAGGCAAGTCAGGCCTGAGTCTGGGCTTATCTACAGCTCTTACTCCCTGGGTGGTGACACTGGCTATGAGCACAAAGAGAGACAGAGAGCCAGGGGGAGTAAAATAGATCACAAGGACAAGAATAGTCCCAATTTCTGGACCATCCCCACAGGGAAAAAAAAAAAAAAAAACCCCACTGTATTTCAACAGGTCTTTGGGAGGGTGTATTTGCTCTGCTCCCAGGAGGCCAAGCGGCAGCTGTTGGCTGTGCTGAGTCTACTGGGTTGGTAAGCTGTGCTCATCAGATAAGAGAGAAAAATAGTTCACACATGGGCCTCATTCACAAGGAGATTAAGAATTGAGAGCAGCCAAAATATTGTACTGCCCAGTGACATCACGGCAAAGGACCAGTCCTATGCAAAGACTGGTGTACAAGGCCTAGTCACACCATGCAACATATGTCAAACTATTTTACGATAGAGCCTAATGACGGGTGGCCACAAGGGATTTGTGGCTTGACAGACACTTGAAAGTGTGATAAATATATCAATTAATCTAAGCACTCCAAGGAGACAGATAATAATTGTACAGGGTTAGGAAAACCATGAAGTAAGAACAGACACTGTCCTTACCTAGCACTGACCTTGAGGGAATGCCTTTGATCTTCAGTCATCGTTTTATGAAAATCTCTGGCAATACCAAATTCTGTCTGTACCGTCCTCTCCTACCATGTAGCACATGCTGGCTGTCCTAATTTGGGTTTGTTGCTTGAGGTTTCCTACATACCCCTTCCCCTAAGCTCAGCACAGGCATGGGAAGAACCATCAGCTCCCTTAACTAACAAACTGAAAAAGATAATCCAGAGAGACATGTGACTTTAAAGTCAGCTCAACACACAGAATTAGACTGCTGTTTCCATTCAACAGGGCTGCCTCTTTGGGGTGTCAACAAAACAAAACAAAACACAAAGACAACGTGAAGCATGTAAGTTGAAAAGCAAGGAGGCTGATCAAAATGCAATCATTTAATGTCAATACACAGCCCAGGAAGCTAAGTTCTACATTCTTAGCGTGGCATTGATTCAAATTCCAAACACACAGTGCAGGTTGAGTACGAGGGGGGACTTCAATCTCTAACTTGAGTTGATGTGTTTTTATGCCTCATATAAGATCATTCTTTTTTTAAAATTTTTTTATTAATTTTTTATTTATTTCTGTATGTGTATGAATGTACTGTCTGCATGCAAGCTTGTGCACCCATGTCGTGCAATGCCACGGAGGTCAGAAGAGGGTGTCAGATTTCCCTGGAACTGGAGTTCTCCTGGAATTGGAGTTTCAGACGGTTCTCGGCCGCCATGTGGGTGCTGGGGATCGAACCCGGGTCTTCTGCAAGAGTGGTTGGCGCTCTTAACCACTAGGCCATCTCTCCAGCCCATAAGATCATTCTTTAAGATACTTAACTCAGAAGGAGGAAAGTCCTAAATGTTCACAAAAAGCCCCAAACCAATGCCTGCTTTTAAAAAGGGTCATGAGCAAGCCATCTGGACACTGGTTCAGTGTTCTTGGGGTGGGGGTATGTTCTGAATCCTTCCCTTTTTGTGTTTTTACAGAGGCTTCCCAGAGAAAGCAGCATGGAATGTACCACCCTGACATCTGAGGGGCTCACTGTAACTGGCTAAACATCAAAACTGTTCATCTTTCCTTCAAACCAGAGCATTTCATTCCATAATTCGGAACCAAACCTGTCTTCTTTTCTCCTTGAGCCAAAGAGCTACGGTATATACCCTAATATGGTCTCACATGAAGAAAGAATACAAAGTATATTTTTTTCCTTTTAAACATTTTATTTACTTATTTTGTACCTGAGTGTTGTGTCTGCATGCATGTAAGTGTTCCTGTGTCGTGCAATGCCCACAGAGGTCAGAAGATCCCCTGAACTGGAGTTGCAGACAGTTGTTAGCCACTGTGTAGGTGCTAGGATTCAAACCTGGATCTTCTACAAGAATAGACATCGCTCTAAACCTCTGACCCATCTCTCCAAGCCCCCACACAAAATATTTCCTAAAAGGAACATCCAGTCAACACTATGTAAAACAAAGAATAAGACTAACAACAGGGCTCCCTATTGAGCTAGCTGCACTACTATGTGATCAACTCTTACAGGTAGGGAACCATCAACATTTAAAACACAATAAACCATCAGGAATGAGGGACATGTGAGTTTCCACCCAAGGAAACATCACTCTAGTTCCATAGGAAGAATTGTTTGCCCTAAACTGCATCACTGGGGTTGTGTTTTGAAAATTTTAAGCAGCCAGTAATGCATAAAGAAGTAATCACTGGCTCAGCCTCAGAGGCTTCCACATAACATGAATTAGTTTTTGCACTAGGCAGAGTGACTTGGGAAAAGCCAAACTAAAATGGAGTCACAACTCAAGATTGACCTCCTCTTTCCTGGCATTAGAAAATGATTAAAGGGCTGGAGAGATGGCTCAGTGGTTAAGAACACCAGCTGCTCTTGCAGAGGACCAGGGTTCAATTGCCAGCACCCACATGGAGGCTAAGAACCATCTTTAAGCAGGGGTGGCGCATGCCTTTAATCCTAGCACTCAGGAGGCAGAGGCAGATGGATCTCTGTGAGTTCAAGGTCAGCCTGGTCTACAGAGTTCCAGGCCAGCTGGGGCTATAGGGGAGACCCTGTCTCAAAAAGAAAAAGAAAAAAAAATGTAATGAGAGATTTTATAGTGAATATAAGATTAAGTAAATATTCAGGAAACATATTCAGAGAGTGATAAAAGAAACATGACTTGCACAGAGAAGAACTTTGTAATGATAATCAACTTTGAGAAAAATCTGCTTCAAGGGCCAGTGAGCTGGCTCAGTGGCTACAGGCGCTCTTAACCGCTGAGCCATCTCTCCAGCCCTACACTTTTTTAAAGAATCTTTAAGTAATATTTGTTTGTTTGTGTGTTTGTTTGTTTGTTTGTTTTAGACAACCAGACCCTAGTTGAGTGGTAATAAACTACCAGATTTCATTGCCAAACTAAGGATTTTCACATTTGAATTCATTGATTACTGAATGGCTCTGTTCTAATTGTCTTTCTGTTGCTGTGATAAAACACTGACCAAGGTAAACTTAGGAGAGGAAAGGAATTCTTTGGCTTGCACTTCCAGGTCATTGTTTACCGTTAAAGGAAGTCAGGGTATGAACTCAAACAAGAGCTTTAAGACAGAAACCATGGAGGAATGCTGTATGCTGGCTAGCTCACAGACTGATGCTTACTTAGGAAGCTAACCTCCTTCTGCAGCCCAGGATTACCAGCCCAGGGGTTGGTGATGTCCATAGAGAGGTGGGCCCTCCTCCATCAATCCCCCACAGATGTGCCCCAGGCCCGTGTGATATAAACAATTCTTTAATTGAGGCTTCCTGCTCAGGGGATTTTTTAAATTGTGGCAAGCTGACATTTAAACCAACTGTCATGGGCTTTGAAGGAAGTACAGGGCAAAAGCACACCTTTCTAAAAGGTCCATAATTGACCTGCCAAATGTTTAGCCACCCTGGGATAAAGAGGATTAAGTCCAGAAGCCCAGCCCTGCAAGAGTTCACAATCTACCTCAGTACACACGTAAGTGTGAACAAATGCAGGGCAGCAAGATAACAAGCAGAGCAGTGCACAGAATGCTATCAACTGCACACAGCCAATGGAAACATGAGGCGCACACAAAGACCTNAGGGGGAGGGGGAAGGGGGAGGGGGAAGAGATAGGAGGAGAGAGGGAGAGAAGGAGGGGGAAGGGGGAAAGGGGAAGGGGGTAGGGGGAGAGATAGAGAAAGGAAAGAGAAAAGGAAAAGGAAACCAAACGAAACAAAAGAAAGGCTGAGAAGCTTGTCTGCAATACTTGGGACCAGAAAGCTTTCAGATTCTGGAATCTTCTAGATTTTGGAAATTGCACTGGCTGGTTATATCAACACCAACACCAACATTTCAGGTTTTGGGTTACAAACTTTCAGATTGTGGTGTTCAGCCTGTGGCCTTCTGGGCTCAGTCAGCCCCATGAACTGGTTCTGAGGAAGGTCAGTGTTGGCCCTGCAGCTCAAGGTCAGCACACGAGTGTGTGAACCGGTGTGCTCCTCCTCAAACTACTACTTGCACTAACTCTGTCTCTTGATTTTTAATGAATTCTCTTGAGGGAAATATTGCTTTCTAGGTTTAAGATTTTATTACTAAATCTGTGATGATTTAATCAGGCAGAACATATTAAGCAAAAAATTTTCACATGATTTAATAATAATAGAACCATTTCTGTTTGTATACTTCTAGGGAGTTTTCTTATTGCCACAGTGACTCAGAAAAAGTTACTAAAGTGAAGATTTTAGTCAACAGTAAAATAATAATTAGCTTTGCATAGAAGAGTCACCATCGACACTGGCAAAAATGACTTAAAAGAGAATTGTGTTTTAAAAATAGGTAGCCAGATGACCATTTCAATAGTAATGACTTAAGTCACATTTTTTTAAAAAAAGGAATATAATAGTTCTAAAGATAAAACATAATTCTCTATTGTCTATCAGCTTAACTTAAGCACCCAGATTAAAAAAAAATCAAACTTCCTAGTAAGACAGTGATAACATCTAATGAAAATACCCAGAATCACAAGCCACATGTCTTTAGGTGAATTAGTTCTAGCACATTCTAGATTCTCTAGCTTTTATCAGTCTCAGTCATTAAAATATCTTTGTGGCGATATGGGCATATCTAGCTAGGAAAGAGTCAGAGTCAAAGTTCATGGGCAGTGGGGGGGGGCACATCCTGCAACTTCCTGGTCACTAATTGCAGGCAATGATATTAATGATCTGGTAATTACAGAATGAGCGGCAGTGAAGTGGAAAACATCTAGCCTAAGTAAAGTTCATGGCTAGGCGGGAGCGACTTCTGCAGCGGCTGAGCTGATGTCCACTGACAGCTTAGGATGGAGCCTTGCAGATAGGAAAGTGTCGCTCTCGTGACACAGCAATTTAGATGGCCATGATATTATTTGCTTTGACCACTGAAAGACCAGCAGTAATCCCGATAAAGTACCTCTGTCTAACATGCCCTACATGTGAGCTTACTCTATTTGGGGGACACGTTCTCCATTCGAAGAATCCAGGGCAATTTTCCACATGCTTGCTTCAATAAAAGAATACCTTCATCTCCCAGCTTAATACCAGGAACATTAAAACTGGGTTACTTCACTAATAACAAAAATCACTTCCGAAGCACACAATCCTTTATCAACACACAATCTGGCTCCTATCAACAAGATTAATTATGCTCTTGCCCAAGGCTGAGCCAGTCTATCAGTCTATTTGTCCATCCACCCATCCATTCATCTATTCACCCACCCATCTACCATCTAGCCATTCACCTATCCATCTACTCATTCATCTATTCATCCATCATCCATCTATTCATTCACCCATGCACATCTGTCCATCCATCCATCCAATACAACTGTAGTACTTGCACTTAGCCAAGGAAAGCTGATATCTTAATGTTTCTATTTGTATACTGGACTAATTTTAATTACTTTACTGTTCAGCAACTTTCTGTTGATGGGCTCAAAGTACTTGCTAATTTTTTGTTGTTGTTGTTTGAAGACAGGATCTCCCTTTAGCCTCAGCTGTCCTGAACTCACTATGTAGACCAGGCTGGCCTTGAGCTCACAGAGATCCTCCTGTCTCTGCCTCCGGAGTGCTGGGATTAAAGTTATGAACCATCATGCTCATCAGGGGTAGGGGTACTTGCTAATATTATAAAACGAAACTAGTACAATCTTATTTAAAAAAAATGGAATTGATTCATAGATCTAACGAGAAGAGAAAAATTTAAAATATTAATAAGGGTCTTTCCTGACGGGCCCTCCTCCTGCTTACTACCATGTAGGCAGTACTATGTTGCCCAGGCTAGCCTTCAACTTCTGGACTTGAGCAAGTTTCCTGCCTCAGTGTCCTGAGTAGCTGGAACTAAGCACATGCCACTATACCACCTTCTACACTGCACTCTGCACCTATGTCTTTGTAAGAGTGTCTTAGTTCAACTCTAGGGACATATGATTGAGTCAGTTCAGTTATAAGTTACACATTACACAATGTATGACAGAGCAACACTACCAACACATTTGGTACAGCAGTTGTAATTTATAGTACATGGGCTTCTTCAACACTGTTCCATATGCAATGTATATGCACATTCCTTTACCATGTATGTATGCTATGTACGTATACATATATATGTATATCCCACTGTGTGTATTATTATCTGCAGTGTGAGTATACATGTGCTTTGTATATTTGTATACTGCCTTCCTACAATTACATATGCATATTTTGGGGATACCTCTGTATCTATACAATTCTTTTTACAGTGAATACGTGGCCCAGGAGACACCATTTTCTACCTCACGATGGACGGTTGTCTAAGGATTTGACAGTGCTAGATTAAGTTTTGCACCTGACATCTCATGCTGTGTAAACTGTACTAAGTTACTAATACTGTTTGGATTTTCTCATAGCAGTAAAAACTGCTCTATCATCTGGGCCTCCAGACTTGAAAGCAAGATATGAGTCTGTGAAGGCCCCAAACTTCCCTAAGTGATCAAATACTAGACTGAGATTTTAGAACTGCAGAAACAAATATGTGCCTCTTAAAGAACTGGATAAATCAGTTTTTCTCAAAGTAATCTTTCCCCTTTTTTCAAATATCTATCTATGCCTCTCGGCTATTTTTTAAGTGTTTTATTTTGCTTTAAAATTTTATCTTCATGATGAATATTTAAGAGCTGTTAAGAAACGTGTCCTCTTTTATGCTTGCACTAGGTCTCCAGTATTGTTCAATTATTTATAAATCCACGTGAACCTTTAACAAGCTTTAAATACAGGGCTAAGATATAAAGATGTGTTTTATGAAATAATAAGGGCAGTTTTATTCTGAACAATTCCTGAAGAGCTTTTATGCTATTCTGTCCTTGCTTTCTCATCATGCATTTACTTATTTGCATACATGGGTTTTATTCCTCCTCAAAATTTGCTGGTCACCCTGGGAATCAATCATCTTATCATCTCACTGGTTATTTTCAGAGTAGGAATGGAAGGACCGTATCTGTCTAGTTTACATGGGATAAACTGCCCCCATATCCTAGGAGATGCCATTGATTGAAGAGTCTTTATCTCCAGCAGCCTTATCCTTTGCTACCCTCTGGACAATCCAGGCAAACAGCCCAGTGGTTGTGACTCCACTAGACCCAGGGAGCCCTAAGCTTTTCAGTGCAGTGTCCAGGTAAGCAGAAACAGAACTGTGCTTTCTTTATCTTAAAGTCAACAAGGAGACCCAACCCACACTGGGAGAGGGTCCCCTACAGACAGAGATGGAGCTCACCTTTTGCTCACAGTAACAATTAAGGCTTGCAAAGATCACATGGCTAGACACTGTCCCTTCCCAGCTCCCCTGGGTGATGAGGCAACTCTGACGTCTTCTTCCCTATAAGACTATTTATACTACATTAGCTTGCTTCTGAAATGATAGAGAAGTTTTTGTGTCCTACGAAGCTATAGCACCTGCAGGGCTGGGGAGCTGGAAACTGGAAACCACGATTGTAGGTGTGTCAAGACTCCCCGTCTGACTGAGTCTCCTGGGCCTGATAAGGAGCTTTCTGCCAAGCTCAGGTGATTCCAGAGGAAACCGCACAGAAATGCATCCTTCTTGGTCGAAGGAAGTCCAAGGACAAACAGACTTGAACACAAAAGTGTTCCACCTCATATAAGAGCAAAGCCCTAGCTTGCCTTCAGCCTCTAGCCTCTCACATCCTCCCTGTTCCAGGGTTAACCTGTAGTTGGTTGGGGTCCACACATGGAAACTATTAACCTGACTTATCTTGCCCTGTGTGAACTCACATCCATCTCATGAACACATGCTACCATAATGCCCATTTTAAAGATGAGAAGACCTAGGCAAAATAACAGGTTGAGTAACTTGTCCATTGCACTCAGGGTAGCCAGACCCAGAAGACTCAAAGCCCCGAGGCCAACCTGTGTCTGTCAGTGGGGTGAATGGGGTGTGCGCTCATCCTCTAGCCTCTACTCTGCAGTCTCTGGCAAGACTCAGGTGAGCATTCCTCCACCAAAAGAACAGTTGTACAGAAAGAAAGACTGCAACGTGCTTTATGCATCAACCCAGCAAGGGTTGTTTATGGTACAAGGGAAAGTTTATGAATACAAACCCTCACCCATAAGCCAGAGGACACAAGTGAAGGCATGTGGCTGGTGCTACATTTATCATACAGAAGTAATTCATCAAATAATCTGCACAATCTTTTTTTTTTTTTTTGTCTTTTCAAGACAGGGTCTCCCTGTAGCCCCAGCTGTCCTAGAGCTCACTCTGTAGACCAAGCTGGCCTTGAACTCACAGAGATCCACCTGCTTCTGCCTCCTGAGTGCTAGGATTAAAGGCGTGCACCACCACACCTGGCTGCACAATCATTTTTTATGGATTTTTGCTTTCTGATATATTCTAAAAGCCATCTTCATATCAAGGGTATCTGAGAACACCTGCCTGTGGGATTTACTACTTTTCTAGGGAGAAGCACTGTAGAAATTCAGTGGGTGTTTGTGCAACTTGCCACATCTATTACCCAGATTGAGTAGATCAAAATGAGAAAGAAAAAAAATGCACACATAAGCTCAGCCAGAATAAGGAACATAATCTATTGCTTTGGCTCTTTAATAATATTATTTTGTTTGATTTGTGCAAATATTTTACTTTGTGATTTTGCTCTGAAGTGGAATGTATGCCCACTACCCCTCCAAAATAGCAACTAAAGGCTGGGCACAGAGAAACTGGATGCTTTCTCAACACAAACTGGATGGTTTATTTATAATAATATGTCAAACAGAAAGCCTCTCTTGAAAATGGGCAATATCAGAGTACATAGTTATTTCATAGGTAATTAAATAAAAGACATGATAAAAAATAACTACAGGTCACATAAAACCATTACTGTGTTCATAAGGCCACTAAGGATCCAAATGTAATGAAGAGGAGAATTTTCAGATCACAGAGTCAGGTCATAACAGCCTCATCTTTGAATCACTTCATGATTAGGAGACTTTATTATGCAAATCAAGCCCAAGGCTAATTACTGAAATAGGTCACTTGAAAAAGTCAATTTTAAAACATGAAGAAATCCCATATATATTATTTTGCCCCATGTCAAAGCAAATAATCAGGAAAACTAACAAGGAATCATATCGTTATGACATGTCACTTCCTAAAGCAGTTCGGTGGATACGCAGTGGATTTAAACTCAAGCAACAGAAATAAGACCCAAGGCTCTGGTCTCTTGGCCTAGTTCTCCCCAAACTCTGCTCATCTGAGAGTCTGCCAGTAGAGCCCATGTGGACTGTTCCCATCGGTACTGTATACCAAGGACTTGTCCGAGTCACAGCTGCTCCTGTCCTTCCAGGAAGCCAGGAGCAGGATGCTCTGACTTCAGTGGTGAAAGTGCTGACACTGAGACGGAGTCAGCAACTCACGCCAGCTTTATCCAGTGTCTCAAAATATACCAATGGTTTGGAGTATCAAAAACACTTGTAAGAACCTGAGCATGTTACCTGGTACTGCTGTATGAACATACAGTATAAGAATCACAGCATTGACACACCTTTCTTCTGAAAGAAGAATAAGACAGTGAAGACGTGCACAGGTTGCTGTGAGAGGGAAGTGGGTGACTTTTTCAAATTCCTTAATTGTTTCGGTGCCTTGGAATTCTTAATGAAGCAATGAAAAGTCAATATTAACCTTTAAAGCTATTCTAAAGCTTCTTATTATTTCCCATCTCCTTTCTTGGGAACTTGTGTAGCAACTGGCTCTGCTGTAGAGAGGGTGAGAAATTAGCTTCTACATGTTTCCAAGTATCTGAAATACTCTCCTCTGCTATGACGTAGGGGAAGTCTTTCAACTCTGCTCAAAAGAACACTGGGCTTCCTGGAGAAGTCCTGAGAAAGTCACCAGGACTGGGACTATCTCACGTTAAAACCTGATAGCTAAGGCTTATTTCTTAAAAATAGTTTATTTATTCTTTTTATGTTATGTGCATGAGCATAGTGTCTGCATGTATGCAAGTATACCCATGTTGTGCAATGCCCTTGGAGGTCAGAAGAACGTTTCAGATCCCCTGGAACTAGAGTTATAGATGGTTGTTAGCCACCACGTAGGTGCTGAGAACTGAATCCAAGTCCTCTGCAAGGGCAGCCAATGGTACTAACCAATGGGCAATCTCTCTAGCCCCCCAGGCTTTATTTTTAAGATGCTTTCCATTTATTATTTAATTTATAAATAAGAGTCTTGGTATATAGTTTAGGTTGGCCTTAAACCTGAGATCCTCTTGCTTCAAGCCTCCTGAATTTAAAATTTTAAGATTCCTTGACTGCAGGCCACCCCATGCTTTTGTATTGTGAATAATACTCTGGGGGCCAGAGTAACAAGAAGCCTATAATAAACCTGTTAATGTGGCATAAGGAGTTCTCCAAAAAAAAGAAAAACAAGAGATCCCATTATTGGGCAGATAACTATTATTATATGTGTGCCAGTCTAAATCTCCCATGCACTGATAAAGGATAGTTACACATGCTCTCTCTACTGAGTAAAGAGATACTGGTGAACCACTCATTCACCTGCTTCTTATATATGATTTCAGACAGAAGGTTAAAACTTTAGTATTTACCGGGTTCCCACATGGCCTCAGTGGAAAGCTGGGGTTTACAAAGTAAGTCAGCTTATGGTGTCTTAAGCTAAGGAACCGGGAAGGAGTTGGTACAGGTCTGCTGGTCCCAGCGGTGGGAGCCCTAGCTTTGGTATCGCTTGGCTTCAGGGTCAGACATTTACCGCGTTGAGAATGGCTGATCCCTCCAGGTACTCCCCAACCCTGTTTCTTTCTCCTCCCACCTGGGGAAGTAATTTCTTTAATGAGCTCATTTGGGATCAGTTTCATTCTTGACTAATTACTAAAAAAAATGCTGTCAAGTTCCCCAAACTTTAGTTTCTATTTATTTTTGCTTTATACCTACTTTGTATCTTCTAAGAGTTCCCTATTATTTTACCAATCTGCCTCGTTTCATCTCAGAATGTTTTATTTTCACTTTGTAATAATTATTCCATTAACCACATTACTTCCTACTTCTCCTTTTCTTTGTTATTCTTGGAAATCTACTTTCTCTCTCTCTCTCTCTCTCTCTCTCTCTCTCTATATATATATATATCACTCCCAACACCCCACACACCCACACCATCCAAAACATACCACACAACACACAACAACACAACCACACATTATCATGATATTAATTTCAAAAATAGGTTCTTGGTGTCTGTGGCATTTTTTCAATAATGGACAAGATAAGCCTGGCTGTGACCACCTTTGCTTTAATTACTAATGTAAAAAATACACATTACGGAACACTAGATAAATACACAGCAAATTACTGGTTCTGTGTTGTAAAGAGTAGGTCATAACAGGAAAAGGCCAGACCTCCATCTGATCACCACGCACGCAGTAGGGAAGTCCAGCCAGAGGCCAACTGCACTATGAGGTACCAAATCCCAGGGGAACCCAGTAAGGAGTTTAAGTCGAGGGCTCAGAGATCAAGCATTTGCCTAGCATACATACATAAGGCCCAGAGTTTCATCCTGAGTACTGCAAAATTTAGAAAACACAAACAATATAATTTGACCCCCACCCCCAATTAACCAAAATCTTGAGGCTTAAATCATGTGGGCACATGTCTCAGTGTGCCAGATTTCATTGTGCTGAAGACAATCCTGGCTGGTGACAGTTGGAACTTGTGGACAATAGGCCTCACAAGTGCCACTTCAGAAAAACCCAATGGATAAACATCATGCACTGAAGTGATACCACATTACTAGAGAGATGGGAGTTACTCTTCTCAGTCAATCTGTAATGCACCTGCTTGTAAGCCCACCCTTCCAAATTCTGAACTGAAACCATCATGGTGAGGTATACTGCTATACCACTTTGGTCCCTAGTGGGTCCTAGCACTGAAGCACAGTCCTTGGAACAGAACACACACTAAATGAATGTGTGGATGGATGGATGGATGGATGGATGGATGGATGAAGAGAAAAGGCATTACACAGATTTACCTATCAAAACCCCACCAAAGATCCTTAAAAATGGTTTTGTTAGTAGAGATGTTGAGTCCACGCTCATTACAAAATAAAAAAAAAAAAAAAAAAAAAAAAAAAAATCAACTTATTTCAATACTTTAAGAATCCTAGCAGGTTTTCCCCTGCTGAGTATTTATATTCAATTAATACTGCTAGTACAGGGTCCCAAATTCAATCAATTAAAATTTCTTTGTGTGTGGGGGGAGGAGGACAATTGTTCAACAAAACATGTCACCAAATTATTTGCCATGGTAATTTTAAGGAAACAAAAATCAATACAAATATAGTTAGCTTATCCTCATTCCTACAAAATAAAGGAGTATGACTATACTTACATATAATGTAGTAATCTTTGTTCTTCTGAAATTCTAGACCCCACAGGTTAGGACTGAATTCTTGAAACTTGATGGTGAATTTCACATCTTGGTCTGGTCTGGCACAGTTGAGCAGAGGGGTGTTCTCCTTCTTAATAGTGCATCTGTCTGCTTGGTCTTTATCAACCATATAAACTTTATAATATTCATACTGGCCAACAGTTTTAGAGTCCACTTTGGGGCAAATAATATCCAATTTGTCTCCTATCTGTGGGTATAGTACCAGGCCTTGTCCAGGTAGAAATCTAAAAGCATAAAAGAAAAGCCACTGAGTTGATAAAAGTTATTGATAGTTATCAAAGACCCAAACACTACCAGTAACTCCAGCCACAGCTTCTCAGAGCTGCATGTTGATTCACCAAAGGTGTGTTGATCCAGATTAAGAGATTAAACTCAGAAAACAAAAACCAAACAAACAATAAACCCCTTCCTTTCGGCAATCAGGTCAGGCAGCCTGCTGACACTTGGTTCTCACCTCCACCCTTGGAATACTCCAGTGTTCCTTTGTCCAACTTTATAACAACTTTTCCTGGGTGGTGAGTCAGACCTTCCCACCTGTTGTTATTTTTTAACCATTGGCACCTCAGTTTATTGGGCATGCCACAGAGAGATCTCATCAATTCCTGGAGCAGTGTTGCACTAAGACTTTGTTACCCTATGAGTTTCCAATGTGCTGCTGATGTTAATTAACAGACAAGTTTCATCAGGAATGTTTCAAATTACTTATCATAATTAGTCAGTCACTGATCAAACAATGGGTTTTTATTACACAGAACAAAAGAAATGTCTTACAAACCCATAAAAGATAACCAGAAATAATTAGTGGTGTATTGATTCAGCTGCAGGATGAAGGGTCCTCTCCTCTAGGACAAGCGTTCTCCAAGCTCAACAACTCTTCTCTTTCCCCCTCCCTTGAGATGTATTTGCTCCAGTTAATTCTTATAAGTAAATTTTTAGAATTAAAACTACTGATACAAAATCCCCTGAATGCTTTCAGCTAAAAGCTTTCCTCCTCCCTTTTATTTCTTGCTGGCCATGCTGCTGAAAGATCTTGGCTAATGGGGAGTTTTTCTGAGACACTGAAACAGGAGCTTCCTAATGAACGTCCTTCTACAAGTGCTAACACTAACAACACACTCAGAAATCCTGGCTAGTAATCAGCCAAGACGGCAGGCTTATTAAAATATTAAAGCTGAGAACGAAGCCTAGCTTCCTAATCTTTCTTGCCTGGTCTCCTGTACTATTTAACCAGGGAGACCCACCAGACAAAATGACCAGCAGGGCCACGATGGGGCCAGAATGCAGCAACAGATGAGGCAAGGAAGATGGGGTATGACCACACTGAGAAGACAATTCATGTAATGAGAGGTACCAGCTTTCAGTGTACAGAGTGGGTCACAAAGCAGAACTTTTTCCTTTTTCAGACAGGGTCTCCCTTTAGTCCCAGCTGGCCTGGAGCTGGCTATGTAGACCAGGCTGGCACTGAACTCAGAGATCTGCCTGCCTCTGCCTTCTGAGTGCACCACGACACCCAGCACACAAAGCAGCACTTTTTAAATACTGTAGGTTTAATTTTCACAAATTAAAATTAAAAATGATACATTTTTACATTTTTCATACATATATCCATCCCGTTCCCTCCCTCCGGCTCCCACCGTCCCCCACCCACATGTCTCGCATCTCTCTACCAACTTCAGGTCTCTTTCTCTTCTTAAAACAACTTCCTGGGGCTGGAGAGATGGCCTAGTGGTTAAGAGCGCCGATTGCTCTTGCAGAGGACCCGGGTTCGATCCTCAGCACCCACATGGCGGCTAAGAACCGTCCGTAACTCCAATTTCAGGAGAACTCCAGTTCCAGGGGATTCCAACACCCTCTTCTGACCTCCGCGGCATTGCACAACACGGGTGCACAAACCTACATGCAGACAGGACATTCGTACACATAAATAAAATAAATAAAATAAAATAAAAAAACAACTTCCTGTTACTTTTTACTGCAGAAAAAACTCATGTACACGCGGTTACTTGTTATTTTCTTGGGGATGTCACCCAAAGAGAGGGTGGTCCCTTGACACAAATTTATTTTATTTTATTTTATTATTATTAGTAGTAGTATTAGTATTTTAAAAGTAGGATCTCACAGTGTAACTCTGACTGGCCTGGAACTTTCTACATAGAACAGGCTGGCCCTGAACCCACTGAGATCTCTGCATTCCTTTGCCTTTGGAGTGCTGAGATTAAAGACAACATGCATACTACAATGCTTGGCCAGACACTAGTTTTTTTTATTGCTATTGTTTCTTTAATTAAATTAGTCCTTTTAGTAAAGAATATTTGATAGCCACTGTTCACTCACTTAAAATTGAAAGGGGAGCTGTCTTAACAACTAAAGACTTTCAACCAAATCTGATGATCTGAGTTCCATCCCTGGGACAGACACACCAGGTGGAAAAGAGAACCAAGTCCTGCAAGCATTCCTCTGATCTCCAGGAGTACACTGCCACATGAGTGCCCACACAGGAAAATAAACGTTTTAAAGTAATGAACAGGATTTTTTTAAGATGAAAATTTTCTGTGAAGCAGAACTGAAAATGAATTTATAGAACAGTGACAAATTTAAAACATTCATGTGTGCACTGCTGAAGAATTCTCTGGAACTTGTGACAACTGAAGATCATCAATTTACTGAGGGCCTCTCTGGAGACTGTAAAATCCAAACCCCAGGGGCTGAAGGATCCTCACAGTATTTTAACCCTTTTCTCTCTGGGTCTACCTATTGAATAACATTCAACTGAGTTTCGTGAAGCCTGAATAACAGTGTTTGGGGTCCCCTTCTCCCTCTCCCAGAAGTGATTCTAAAGTGTTCTGGGGTTAAAACTGGGACAGGGTGGCTGGCAATAGCTACTAAATTAAATTTCAGGAGCATTAATTTGCTCACCTTCCTGATCCTCTTACGCTGATTCTCCTTGACCTTTAATGGGAGTCTTCAATGCTTACACAAGCCAAAGGACAAACACAAAGGCCAGTTTCGACCTGGGGCTTCCTACCCTGCTTCCAACATTGTCTGTCCTAAACCAGCCCCTCCCAGGGCTGGCAGGGAAGGGCACCATGGAAGTGAGTGTCTACTAGCATCGGTGCCAGTTTCGTAACGAGCAACAGAAGTCTGAAGCAGCTCTGTCCTTCAGGGAATCTTCTTTCTTTTTCACTATCCTTCCAAGGGGTTTCCTAGGCTGTCCATTTCCCAGGTCATCCGTTTTCTCTGCTCCTTAGCTAGGGTACGTTATACTCACCCAAACAGTGCAACTGTGCCAGTACCCCTCTCTGTCCTCACAGCATCACTTCCATCCAAAGTCTGGCTCACTAAACACTTCACTCACAATTCTCCCCAGATCCTGATTCCCTCACAAGACTGGCCCAGGACCCACAGAAATCTTAACTAAGGCATCACGGGTGGCTCTCTGTACCCAGAAAGTCCCCAGGAGTCCATTCCTAATTCCCACAGGTGCTGCTGAGCTGGGGTCAAGAACACAGGAAGTCAAGAACGCCAGCCAGGGAAAAACATCAAGAACTGCTGTTGTCTTAGATGATATTTTTAGTAGGCACAAATCACATCAATAATTTAATGACTCTTTTCATTCATTTTGCAAATAAGCTACACTTCCTTGATGTTTGGTTTGATTCGATGTATGCTGTTCAGAGGTAGACTGGCCATGGTGAATGCTTACCAGAAAGCACAGGGGGAAGGGGGCAGGTACCACATTTACGATATGGTTCTGACCAAACCTACTGCTCCTAAAGCTTCAAAGAATATCAATTTGCTTTTCAGGATACATTATGGCAAAAACTGAGATGGGAATTTGATCTTTTGCCTATAAAAAGCCACTGTTCCAAGAATTTATGTTTTAAAAATGGCCTCTGTCTCGAAATCTGTAGGAAAGGACCCAGCGCTGGAGCCGGAAAGTTTGTGTTGGACGCCTGTCTGGAGGGCTGGCACACCGTTACTTCACTTGGTGGGCCTACATTCTCAGAAGTCAGAGTGTGGCTGAGCACATAGCAGAGCCATCACAAATGGAAGCAGACCTCAGGGAAGCCCATATCTTCCCAGAGTCAGGTGCAGAAAACGAAAGTACTGCATCACAACAGCCCAAACTGGGGCTTTGTTTTGAGACAGGGTGCTGTAAAGCTCGGTCCTCCAAGCATGCCAGCTGTGACTACTTGGGAGAGCCCCTCGGGATGGTGCCTGCTGGCTGCTGGTACTCCCTTATAGAAGGAAAGGTGGGGAAGGGTCACTGCACCCTCACTGGTCCTAGTTATACATGACCTCCGGGTCTTAGGAAGTGCTAGAGTGCACAGTCTGGGGAAAACCACTGAAGGGGGGGACTCCATGCTGCTCTAGGGTCACCCACTGTCTTGCACATAATCTTTCATCCATGCTCTGTAAATAAGCCCAGTGAGCTCACTGCTTCCCCAAGATGGACTTCAGTGGAATTGTACTTTGTTGTCCTATAGGAGGGAAGGACGTTGTTTATATCTCTCCCAAGAGAGAGTTCCCACAACACAGGGTCTCAAGTATCCCAACCTGCCCCGGAACTCGCTCTGTAGCTGAGGCTGGCCTTAAACTTCTGATCCCCCTGCCTCCACTTCCCAAATGCTGGTATTTAAGGCCAAGTGGCACCACAACACCCCCCACACACACACACACCAAGCTGTGGATTTTTGTTCTAGATGCTCTGAGTGACATTAAAAGATGATAATCGGATCATCAGGAACATACAACTCAGCTCCCTGAAGGCAAGTACTATTTCTACACGGAGGGCCCAAGGGGCTGCCACGCCATAATGCTCCATAAATAACTTACAGTGGAAGAATCACAAGTGAGCAAATAGAAGCTAACATTTATAATACACTGCGGTCAAACTATATGCCTCAAACTGATGTTGGGTTGCGGGCTGGAATAGAGCTCTGAAGACAGGCCATTTCAAGAGGGACAGGGGCGAGCAGGAGACAAGCTGAGTTAGGACGCCCACTGAACGTGTCCTCCGACATTTCTGACCCTGGCTTTCTGGAAGCGTTTGCAAGTCTCCACTGCCTTCTGCAAACCTTCCTTGCTTAAAACACAAGGCAGCAGGCCCCATCCAAGGCCACTAATCACAAACCACGGCAGGTTGCAGTGTTGCTCCCCAAGGTCCCATCCCACAGCTTCATCTGAGCACCACACGCACGCCTATCTCACGGAAGGCCCTGGAGCTGGCACAACACAACAGGAAAAGGCCCTGCCCTGCCCTTCTCAGTTCTCGCTGCATCACATTAACGTCTAAATCTGGTTTCATGAAACATGTGTTTTTCTAAATCAAGCTTCTCATAGATAAGTCATGAAGTTAAAGGAAATGGAAAGTCAATACACACACAGGTTCTGAGAACCCCACAAGGACAGGAAGTGGAGCTGCCTGCCCAGCAGGGTATTTTGAGGTGGGCACCCTAAGACCTGGCTCAAGGGGGTGGTCACCTGGCATCCCTTGCCCAGGAGGACAAGAACCAAGAGGTGAAGAAGAAATGGGCTAACTGCCCAGAATTTGTATCTTAGATGCAATGTCAGAGATGGACTCTAGACAAGTCAGGCAGACAGAATGTACATCAAAGCTAATAGGGTGTTTCTCTCAACTGACCACCTTTTAAACACAACTCAGTAAATCTATATGTTATAATCCAGTTGATATAGAGAGTTCTGTTTCTGATACTATGGAATTGGATTTCATTTCTTTGAGGGTTTTTAGAGTGACTAGGCTGTCAGACCTCACAGGCATCTGCATTCTGGGTATTTGGGGTTAGTCCACCAAATAAATACACTGATCAAGGGCTAGCTTTGGAGGTGTTAAAAATTTATGATGATAACTGGCTAATGTTAAATTACTTGTGACGATCCATGGTGGCATCATATTTAGATCTGTTCTGGCCTGTAGGATAAAGTTCAACTCTGTCAAAAACAGTCAACCTGGATCACTTGGGGAAGAGGCTGTTCTTGTTAAACCTTGCTAAAATAAAAAAGTTTGATAATTTTCAATCCCCATACAAAAATCCAGGACACCAATGGTGTTTCTGACCTAGCTAGGACAGAGAACAGAGTAGTCTTTCCCTCTCTGGGGCTGGTTACTAAGCACCAGCATGCTGGATACTGGCACCCTGCTGTCTGCCTGGGACGAAGAAGCACCATCCAGGCCAGCCTCAGCACTGCTCCCAAGCTCCGAGCACGTTCACTGGGGAGACTCTGGAGCTCATGGGGGGTCCTGAGCAGAAACAGGGCACTCCTCTGTGTTTTCCCCAGTGACTCATTTCCAAGCAAACAATAGATTCCAGACTTTCAATCAGACAATAGAACGCAGAGGAAAATGGAAACTGTGAAGTAGGGTTTCCAAAGCCAGCGGGCCTGAAGTAAAACGATTTGGCCAGCAGCTGTCTTTACCTGTGACTTACCCGTCTGTTTAATTCAAGTTTGAAGAAGTTCTTCCCAAACGAGACTCTAAGGAATTCTACATGGGATGCTTTGGATAACTCTAACGATATAAATTAGACATTAATATTTAGTAATTTAAATTAGATCTCTAATAATTTAAATTAGACATCTCAACTTCATTCTCCTAATTGTAAAAACTTCAATTACCATTATGTGACATAATATTCTTTAATGTTCATAGCCAAGAACATGGCAGAATTAATGAGGAACAGAGAAGAAAGTTCTAACCTGCGTGTGAACCCAGGATGGTTAAAAACGCTAGCACAATGTACAAAGAGAGTAAGATTGGCTGAAGTTCAGTGGCTACAACATGTATCTCTGTGGGCACAACTGATCACTCTGTCGTGATGCCAGCTCTGGATCCTCTGCTGGCCAGTACTGTGTCCCCAGGAGCCCGGGCTCAGAGGGAGCCAGCACTTGCCAACTCTACCTCTGACTTCACCTGCGGCCATAAGAGATGAGGTGCTTAGAGGTAGCTGAGTGTGGACCTCAAACTGCAGTGTCACCTCTTTCCCAACCCATTTTTCCTGTCCACCCTGTGTTTCTCCTTCAGGGGAAACTATAACACAATGGGCAGACAGTGCATGACTTCTTATGTGTTTTTTTCATGTTGGCAAAAGACTTAGGCTGCTGTGGTCTGTTAACACACAGGTGGAGGAGAATCAACTTGCTGGGCCTTGCAGAAGTGATGGACATAGGAAGATAAATGACCACATGTGTGCTAAAGTCACATCAACAGGGCAAGTCAATACTACCAAGTGTGAAAATATCAAGCTGACTTGGAACAAAGAGACCAACCAGCACAGAAAGAAACAGATGGGAGTGGCTGTTTGCCTTGTCTAGGAAACTGAGTCAGGTAAAGCCCCACTGGACAAATGACAGTGCTGCTTGGCAACAGAATTAGAGTTCCTGCTACCTAATACAATTGACACAGAAATATGTTTTTAAATATTTTCTATTTCTGCATCATTAGGGGAGGTGGTGTGTGGCACCTGAGAAATACGTCAAAAGAGCTCACACAGCAAGATGCTGTAGGTCACAGCCACAGGCAAACAGAAGCAGGGGTGGGAGACCCTCACGGTAAGTTTTTCTACCTGCAGAACATTGGCAAAGTGAGACTCAAAAGTGGAAATATGTATGGTACACCACACTAAAAATTGTGTCTCTCCCTACATTAAAAAATACATCTTGCTGGGCGTGGTGGCACATGCCTTTAATCCTAGCACTTGGGAGGCAGAGGCAGGCGTATCTTTGTGAGTTCAAGGCCAGCCTGGTCTACAGAGTGAGTTCCAGGAGAGGCGGAGCTACAGGGAGACACTGTCTCAAAAAAAGACCAAAAAAAAAAATAAAAATAAAAAAATAAAAAAATACATCTAATCCTGTCACATGCTTTGTAACATTACTTCAGCCAACAACGGACTGCATATTGCTAGGTGGGCCATAAGATTTACACCACCTTGTGACATCACAGCTATCACAGTCTGGGTGAGTAAATGCCCTGCTGTTCACATGATGATCAGATCACCTAAAGACACTCCGTACATCACCTAAAGGCAACTCAGTACTGATCACAGTACACTGATGACTTACTCAGGCTGATAACAGGTATCTGTAAAATGTGTCGAGCGCTGTGCTGACCAGAGACCACTGCACACAAATGGTGGTACCACAGGATTACCTGCAGTCATCTGGGACTAGAGAGAGCACCTATAATTTTTGGCTTTCTGCCGTTTTTAAAATTCTTTTCAATAAACAATGATTTTGTGAGTGGATTGGACATTACTTTTTAATGTGTAGCTTTGAAAGCTAAATTTGCAGGGCCTGATAACATGGGCCTGCAATCTCTGCTACTTAGAGGGCTGAGGCAGTAAGACCACAATTTCAAGGCCTACCTTGGGCTACAGAGTGCGTTGAAGGGCAGCCTATATAACTTAGTGAGAAAAGAGCTAACCAAGAATGCAGCCTAGCGTTAGAGTGCTTACCACAAACAAACAAAAAGCCAGACCTAAAGCACCCATTTTGTGGACTCACTTTTATAACTGATTTTTTTTTTTTTTTTGTCTTTTTTTGAGACAGGGTCTCCCTGTAGCCGCAGCTGTCCCGGAATTCACTCTGTAGACCAGGCTGGCCTTGAACTCACAAAGATCCGCCTGTCTCTGCCTCCCAAGTGCTAGGATTAAAGGCGTGCGCCACCACGCCCGGCGTCATAACTGATTTTTAAAAATGTTTATGGTTTGTAGACTTACTAACTTTCTGAGGCAATTCCTTAGAAAGCAAATAAATGTAAGACCCCCAGCCCCAAGTGTGGCCTATATAATAAAAGAGTCCCCAAATCTACAAATGTAGAGCAATTGTCTACTCAAACAAATGAAAAATAAGGGACAAGTATAAGTTAGACTTAATCACGAAACAAATCAGAAAGTTGGCTGGCATTGTTAAGGAACACAAATTCCAACTTTGCAAAAAGCCTCATCCTAGAGTGTAACAAATCAAAACTCATATAACATAGTAGTTTATTCCTAAGACGGCATTCTATATCAAGGATATTTCGAGTTTACCACATTTTGGAAAACATACTTTTTTTTTTTTTTTTTTTTTTATATTTTTGTCTTTTCGAAACAGGGTCTCCCTGTAGCCCCAGCTGTCCTGGAACTCACTCTGTAGACCAGGCTGGCCTTGAACTCACAGAGATCCGCCTGCCTCTGCCTCCCAAGTGCTAGGATTAAAGGCGTGCGCCACCACGCCCGGCTGGAAAACATACTTTTATCCATAAAGTGCTTTTATTACTATTTAAAGTCAGTAGTGAAGGCCCTAGGGAGGAGGGGAAGCCACTGAGTAAACTCATTCATCTACCATCTGTGTGTGGACACATTGCAGTGTGGCTGGAGCTGGTCCATCTGATTGGCTACCCGTGAGCCCAGGCCCTGGCTCTCAACTCCTCTGTACCTTTGTATGGTGAGACCAGCATTCATACCACAGATGGGAAATTCCTTTCTGGGGTGCTCTTGCACTTGGGATCACAAATACTCCTGAAGAGTGGTTTCACATCCTGAGTGTGTGGACTTGATGTAAACAGGCAGGATATTCAGCCTTGCATTACTTCCATTTACTGCTAGAGTGCTGCTGCAGCTTAATAAGCTCATCTAGAAATGCCCCCAACAGAAGCATTGTGTTATAAAATGAATAAGTAGCACCCAAGAAAGACACAGCAGTATCTTCCATAAGAAATACTTGGGAAACCTTATTTTTTTTTTTCCCTTTTTGGTGGATAGCACTTTACTGCCCCCTTTGGCACTTTAACATTAGAACAAGTTTTGAAACAGACTTATTCTGAAACCAGAGAAATCGTGTGAAGCGTTGCTAGCCATAGGGTGTCCGTTTCACATAGAACTAGGTTACCAGATACCACTGCTTAGAGTAACAAGTAATTATCTTGAAACTTTCAGCAAGCACGCCACTATCTTCTCAGTGGCTTCAAACCTCCAAGAAGTAAGGTAGTAATTGGAGGCTGTAACTGACATTTTCTGCTTTAATTCGAATGTGTATGTGTGTTGGAACAAGTGCCTGTTTTCACAGGTGCCCCTTTCTTTCACAGGTTTCTAAAACAAATACCATCTGCAACTTGAACCTGATTTATTCAAGGATAAGAAAAGGGGCCTAAAAGCAGGCCGTACAATTGGGAACCATTAAAGTGTTATAAATGCGAGACAGCGAGGGGGGGGGGTGCGTTTCAAACTTCACACCAACCACAAGCAAAACCTTTTCAAGAAGGGAAAGGGGAGAAGTGCAGAAATCCAAGCGCCCAGACCAGATGGGGCGGGTGCACAAACCAGTCCAGCAACTCGTCCAGGTGAGGGACTGAGGGACAGGGACATCATCAACCTGTGTCCTTGGAGGAAGGGATTAAACTGTAACCTAAAAAGTTCTATTTACCAAATCCTAATCTTCAGAGACTGAAGTAGAGGACCTGCTTCTCAGTCCAGTGGCCTCAACTTGCATTTGACAGTCTGTGATGTGGTAGATACTTTCCTTTAAACTTACTATTTCTCTGTCCTTCTACAATTACCAACGAGTCAAAATAATATTAGATTTCACAGCTTACAGTGATATACAACTGAGTGAAAACTGACACCTTTTGATGATAATCTTGTTTTTGTTAATTTGTGATATAATGCTCAAAAACCACTGGTAACTAAAGTAGCTTTCATTTAGAAATGCACCAAGATAATATTCTCACAATTTACAGGGGTTCCCCCCCAGAAAAAAATGCGAGTATTTATATTTCCATCCATGCTATGATTTTTTTTTTTTACTAACACCTCCCATTCAGAAAGGGGCATGCCTGTAGCAAGCTGAGGTTGAAAATGTATTTTCTTTTTTTTTTTTAATTTTTTTTTTATAAATTTATTTTAATTTTTTTAACAAGTATTTTCTACTTGTATCTTAATCATGTCCAAGTCAGACTTTAACAGTGTGGTGCACAGATAATCACTGTTGTCTTTATCACAAGTTAATAGACATTATTTAAATCTGGTATGAAATTAAAAACAAAACTAGGTCTTCATTTACATAATCGATCAGAGCACATTCTTTGACAATACTACATCTTCCTCAAAAAAAAAAAAAAAAAATCACAAATTCTGTGGCCAGCTAAAGCAAGATCTTGGAGTTAAAGCATGAAGCTAGGATGCTGGGGGTGTGCAGGAATCAAGCAAGGGGAGTGACCACTCAAGGCAGCCTACCCCCCTGGCAAGCTGACTAAGCCGGCTCCACGACTGAAACTGGGATTTCATAACCTCAGAGACAGGAGGTATTGCAGGCTTGTTTCCCAACTGTAATTTGTTCGCACCTGTACGGTCATGTTCCCAGCCGTGCTTTTAGCAAGAGCCTATAAAGGAAGGTGGAACCCATGTTATTTATAGGCGAGGCCCCAGAGAGAAAGATGCCTCTCACAAAGAGTCCAAGAGGCATCTCCAGCTGGTTCTGTTGTTTCAGAGCCATTTGTTTCTGTACCTGAGTGGAAAAGTCACAGCAATGAAAGCCACATGCAGATCTGACAGGGAGTGAGTGGCGGCCTGTCATTCTAAATACCCAAAGGCGGGAAACTCAGGGGCAGTGCTGGCCGTGCGCGCTGTCCCCTCTGCCTCCATCCCTTGGCACCATCCCACATTTCCTTTTTAATTTCAAAGTTTTGTCTATGAAGAGCAGAAGAGCAGTTCAGCCATGTTTTACTAAGATGAAGTTTTTCCCTTTTGTGAATACCCAGCAGACAGACTCTTCCTCCCACAGGGCCTCGCCCTCCTGGCACAGTCGCACTCAGAGGGGCTTCTGTAATGGAAGCAGTAAATCGGTGACAGACAGAAGAGACCATGAGTCTCTCTCAGCCCCCTCAGTCTGAGAAGGGAGTCTCCCAGCCAGGCAAGCATAGTAAGCCTAGCAACAGCAGTTTACAAGGCTGTGTGCATTGCTTTACAAGCCCCTAAATGGCTGCTTCCCAACACTTCCTCTTTCCCAGGCTCCAGAGGAGGGGTCAAGCTCAGGTTCCTATGGGTGTGGCAGGAGACATCTTCCTACAGTCACAGACAGTGGAGAGAGGAAGAAGAGAGAGAGGGGAAACCAACTAGATCACAAACCTGCTACCACTATAAGAGGAAAACGCAGTAGGTACAGACCTGATACAGACAGCCCAGAGCAGTGTGTGTGATGGTGTGTGGATAAATGAATGATGCTTTGTCACTCTCTTCAGCGTCCTCCGGCAGGGCTGAAGGAATTGCCCTGACCAAAAGCCAGAACACTCAGAAGAGGGGTCCCAAAGTTACTCCAGCAGGCCTCCACCAAACAAGAGTGAAACAGGCAGGGGGGAGAAGAGAGAAGGCCACAGCACCTTTCTAAGAGAGGTGAGATCTGGTTGCCAGGAGCCTTGGCTGGTGGGTTGTTTCACAGGTAAACCCAGAGGCACCACTGTGGAGTCCAGAACCCCAGGCCCACCAATGTTCTCTGCCTGGCTTCCTTAAACAAACTGCTCCAAACTTGCAGAACATCAAAAGCCAGATGGGCTGAGCTGAATGAATCCGCACACAGGCAAGAAGCCAGACTCCCCGTTTGCTGTAGAGATAGGCCTGGACTTGATTGGAGTCTTCTCAGTTCTGACAAGCTGGAAGCTGGCACAGATCCCAAAATCCAAAATAAAATGGCATTTAATTGTGACTAGACTCTAAAAAAGATGTCATACTACCTCGTTAGCCTGACACATACTCAGCATCGAACTGCAGACACATTTCTTGAAAATCTGACCTCTTTTCCTCTCGGAGAAATCAATCAATTAATTTTTTTTAATGTGTATGAGTGTTTGCATGTATGTAAATGCACCCATGTCAGGTAATGCCCATGGAGACCAGAAGAGGGTGTAGAATTCCCATGGAACTGGAGTTACAGATGGTTGTTAGCCATGTGGGTGCTAAGAATCAAACCTGGGTCCTTTGCAAGAGCAGTCAATGCTCTTACCTGCTGAGCCATCTCTCCAGCTCCCGATCATTTAATTTTTTTTCCCCCCCAGCCATGTTTCTTTCTAATGAATTGACCATTACATTTCCAAAATTCTGAAATGGCTAACAGACCATAGAAAGACATTTCATTAGGCACCTGCTTGAAACCAACAGATGCAACAAACTGTTGGCCTCATTTAATTTTTTTAAAAAGAAAAATGTTAATAGTCAGAGGAGTCATACACAATATGCATTAATATTATATTCTGTAGAAACTGCCTAGCCATCCTTCAGATCAGAGATTCAAAAGGTCCCTTCAAACTGTGTCCTGCAGGAGAGTTACTCTATGTTAAAAGAACAGTAGGGGATTCACACTCAACACTTTCCTCTTCTCTGCCTTGTGTGGACTGCTTTGAACAAATACACAGCTTACCTAATAACCAACTCTTCCATGCTACAGTATAAAAAAAGAGAGGGCAGACAACTAAGTAGCCAGATTCTGGCCTCAGAGTACCTCAGTTCAAAGCAATGTCTCAGGTGCCTGTGACCTTGGGTAAGTTAGCCAGTATCTCCTCATTTGCCTCATTGGTATTAAGAGGATGGTGAATTGGGGCTGGAGAGACGGCTCACCAGTTAAGAGCACTGGCTGCTTTTGCAGAAGACTCAGATTTAATTCTCAGGACCCACACGAGTGGCTAACACAGTCCATATAACTGCAATTCCAGGGGATCCAACACCCTCTTCTGTCCTCCAAGGGTACTGCACAACATGGATGTACTTACACACATGGAGACAAAACACTCATACACATAAAATAAAAATAAAAGTATTTAAAAAGAGGATAAGAGTTCTTCCCATAAGTGGCTACTAGGAAGGTTTAATAAGTATATATCCAGCAGTTGGTATGTGATACGTACTGTATACAACTGATATTACAGAAAATGGGGTTCACCAGGAAGAAATTTCTAAATGACAGCTGCCTATCCCAAGAGGTTGCACTCATGTCTTCACTCAAGGACTAATGGCTTAACCAGAATACATAGAATAGATGCAGACTAAGACCCTATTCCTCATACACAGCTGAACAGATGAACAAGACTGAAGAACAAGTGTTCTAAGAATACGGGAAGCAGGAGCAGCCAGGCAGAGGAAGAGTGTCTAGCCTGATAGATGAGAGATTAAAAGTTGCTACATGGAACTAAAAGTCCTGGAGACTCAGTAGTAATGCCAAGCAAGCAAAATAAAGTAATGTCAGAGAGCTTAGCATGTTAGTGTGTTAGTCTTTATTAACAAAGTGTTCTTACTTGTTCTTGGTATGTGGACACAGTAGACAGACACTCAATGGATTTTTATCAACAGAAGCAGACATTTACTGGTTTGTTATGCCATGCTCAGAGCTAGGCCCTTTAAACATGTTTAATCTGACCACAGTTTTATTAGTTTCTCTCCTGGCACTACTACGTGATTGTCTCTATTTTAGAGCTGGGACAAATGAACAACACAGGGGAATATTACTCCCCAAATTGGACAGCCAATAAATGGTTAAGCTAGGATTGGCTTACACAGGTGAACTCCAAAGTCTGTGCTCTTGGCCAAACCTGCCCATGATCGCACTCATCTTGAAAACAATGGGTACTGATAATCCTCACATCAAAAAGGCTGCTGGAATCAATAAGACTGCTGTCTCACGGGGTCTATCTATCTATTTGTTCCAATTGTAGGATCTGACTTTCTGCTATAGCTGTCAGAGACATGAAATAATAGCTAGCTCTACACATCATAGATACTACCCCGAGCTGAAGCAAGGTTGCTCTGGGCTTACTATTTCATTTCAGCACTCTACCACAGAGTGCTGAAGAGATGCTGCTGTCTCTAAAAACGAAGAAACTTGAGTTTGCTCAAGTTTCTTCTGCTCCCTAGCAGAGACTGTGCCTGCTTCTCAAGGAAAGGGATGGTTCTGCCTTGCATTCTCAGAGTGACAGACCTGGCTGTTAATACAAGCTTGTTGAATAAACCGATCAAGTTACTACTGGCACTGTCTAGTATATCCTCATGACCTCCACAAGGAAGAACAGGGTCAGGATAAAGCTCACAGATTTTTTCAGAGGTCCTTGAAGGTAGGATGACTCTGCTAAATTCTATGTCCCCCCAATTGCTGGTCCCAGACAACAGTTCTCCCACCAAAAGCAGCTGCACCTCCTAGGTCCCACCACAGACCTCAGGAATTAGGAACTCTGGGGTGGTCCCAGGAACCTCTGGTTTCACAATCCCTGACTGTGACTATTGTACTCTAAAGTTCCGGAGCCCTGGGTCTGGAGGGCAGATCGCTAACAGCAAGCAGATAATGAGTTAAGGACAGTGGCAGGAGGCAAAGGCAGGCCGGGGTGAGATCTAGGCCAGCCTGGTCTACGTGGAGAGTTCCAGAGCAGCTGGAGCTACAGGGAGACTCTGTTTAAAAAAAAAAAAAAAGTATCCAGCAACACAGATTTGGGTTGTGCTTGTCCTTCCGTGAATGCTTACTGGACACGCCATGAGGGTCAGATTGCTGAAATGAGGAACTGTCTGCCCTTGATTTTCAGATAGAGTGGGTAGTGGAGGGTGGGGAAGGGCTGGAACTTGCAATGCACATGCAGTTCTTAAAAACCTGAGGTATTTAACTACCAAGTCCATGGAATTGCAGAGATCTACACCATAAAGAGAAAGAACACATCTAGGGGAATTATAGTCCTTTGTAATGGTCTCTTTGCTCACAGAAAGAGGGGATTCAAGGCTTATCAGAGCTTGTCTGAATTTAAAAGGACCCAAAACATAGCTGTGATCCTTAAGAAGAAAATGACATTTCCTAACTTCTGCAGTTAGATACATTTTGAGCTGGACATGAACTTGACTTACCCATCCTATTTTCTCATTAGTCAAATCTGACTCAGGGTGGGAGGTGTTCTGGGACACAGTAAGCCAGTTCAAGTGGTGGAAAGGCAAGGGCTGACCTACGGAAACATTTTGTCAGGTGGCATAACCAACCACGTGGTGCCACAGGCTGATCTGCTCTCCCATGAACTAGTGGAAGAAGTCATCTGAAAAATTTCTCTGACTTTGAAGGATAGAAACACCATGGAATACACCTAGGCCCCCAGAAAACACAGCCCAGAGAGACAGCAGCAAGCTGTCGCATAAAATGCACACCTGCTAGTCAAGCTGGAGCCTGAGATCCGGCCGTAGCCACTCCCCTCCAACACAAATACTTTGACCCTACTGGGTTCAAGAACCAGCACAGCACTCATATATTCTGGGGAGATCCAAGATGGGTATCCATGGAAAGCTCAGACGATGTCTTGGTAGTAATAGGACTTCAGTAGCAAGTACTAGAAAAGTGCTAGAAATGCTGTAATTAACACTGGATACCACTGAATTTCAATGGAGAAAATAAGCTGGAGTGTTTAATCATTCTAGATAGAATCTATTTATAACATTGAAGAAAAGGATGGCTTCTGAGTGTGGCAGATCCCCAGCTCCATGGAATGTGCGTTCCCTGGTAGTTTGAACACTTACACTGTAGACAGAAAATATAAACCCCCCTCGTTCACTAGCAGGCTCTTTCTATTCTGTTTAGAGGATCACTCCAGGCAGAAACTTGTTTTTCTTTAAGAGACCCTTCTACTATGCTTTTTTAAAAAGTGAAACCATCAGGTATGCATCAGAGGGCCAGAATGCATTGGACTAGAATTACATATTTGAATTTGAATGTGAAAAGGAAATATCTGAATAGTTTTTTTAGAGCCACTGCTGATTCCAAGTGCAACCCCGGAAGCAGGTTCACCTGGGATGTGGCATGCATGGAAAACGCACGTAGCTGACCTCTGCCTCCCCTCATTTGTTCTGGGCCTGCCATTCTTACCAAGCATACTTCTGAAATATATTCATGCAGGCAGGGCACAGAGCTCACTGCTGGACCTCGGTTCGTAAACACATGGCAGGGCTTCCTTGCACCATTTTTAAAATCAATTTAACCCTGTTCCTATTGGGAAACTGGAGGCCAGGGAGATTTCCCCTTCTCCTTTGTCATTTGCCTGCCATAAATATGCACCAGTCTGTGTCTGAAAAGCTGAAGGAGGCAGCAAGCTTGCTGGACATTTATCATGTTCTGTTCCCTGTTAACAAGCAAATACTTTAGTTGAATGGGCCATTAGCAATCATTGTCAAATGGAGAATGAAAGGTGCCAGGATGTGACCAGCTTGCAAATTAGGGGCTGTCCCTCCTCCTTGATGAATCTTGATAAATGAAATGGATCTTTTGATATAGATTAGTGAATTAAAATAGAGAGGAAGGTGAAGTGGGAGGCAGTTGGGCATGGAAGTGGTACACAATAATTTCAAGATGGCTTTAGCCTATTATAATGTCTATCATAATTCTCCTAGTGGCAAGGAAAACAGACAAAAGCAATGTATCTACAGCCCAAAGTAATGGTCAAGCCTCAGAACTAGGAATAAAGTCAACAAAATGGATGTAAGCAGAAATATTGAGGGTTTAATGACAACCTTCAGCACCTGCATATAGAGACTGACATCTAGAAAGGGACACACTACTGTTAAATGGGTCGAAGATTCCCTGTGTAAATCACTCCAAAGACCCACTCCACCATGAAAGGCTCATGGGGGTATGAAGCCTTCATAATTTCTAGCATCTAAGAAGTCCCTGAAGAAATGCAGAGACTTTTCCTGTAATGCCAAACGAGGGCAATAAAGCAAATGTTTCCTTCTGGTGGTTGACCCAGTTGCGGGTGTCAACCTGGCATGTAACCCAACCATCCAGACAGTGGCTCATTTTTGTTTAATGACTAAAATGGAAAGTGTGGAAGCCAAGCACAAAAATCCAGTTCTTTACAAAGTTGTGGGGACAGAGGGTAGCAAGAGGCAGCAGAGCCCAGAGTTTCCATTTTTCCCTTCCTGTTGGGCAGCACTATCATTTTATAATCCTGTGATTTATACCAGGGAGCCCGTCCCCTCCAACTTGCAGATTACCACTCACAATAACCAAGAAAGTGTCCCCTAGAATACAGGGAGTCCACTGGTTACAATATGGATTACCTTGAATTAAGCTCAATTTCCCCTTTTTCAATTATGCCACCTGCTATTATTTTTTTAAATTGGGGGGGGGCAGACCAACCTCACAGAAGAGCTGGAGCCTGGCGGAAGGGCCAACATAGCATGCTTTCTTTACCTCTTCCATAGGCGGTGCTGAGGAAAGGGCTCTGGAGGAGGCTAAAATCAAAAGGCCTCTGTTTTCTTTTCAGATAACTACAGCTCTACCTATCCCCTCTGGTCTCTGTGGAGGCCCAGCGGGTCTCTGCCTGAAGCCCCAATAGATGAAGGCGAGGGCCGCAGAGGGCAGTTAATCCTACAGAATGGCTGCCGCTGTCAGGCCAAGAGTTAAGGAGGAAAAGCTTCCAGGCCCTAACGACTGCAGCGAGCTCAAGTTTTAATCAGCCTCCATCTCAATCTATAAAAAGGCCGTCAATGAAACCTACCTTGGCCATATTATCCTCCACCAATGAGCAAGAACTGAGCAGCTTTTCTTCGCTGCTCTAGCCATCCCAGACCACAAGTGGAGCTTTCATGCTTCTTAATCCCAGTTCCAAGTCTGTGTGGTTCTCACATAATACCAGCAGCCTGGAGCAAGGGCCCTCGCCCCACACCCTTTTCAGGGACGTGTCATCTCTAACATCAAGCTAATCTATATGTTGCCATGGCTTCCCCTTTATCTGCCTTTACATCTTATGAACTGCATGGATTTACCACATTATTTTTATCTGAAAGACAGAAAATGGTGGTTTTATTGCCATACAATCAGATTACTGCGGCTAGCTTCTCTATGCCTTTTTAGCATACTTCAGTCAAAAGGGATCAGTTTCTTTATGCCGCCCTTGATTTACATTACCTCTGTAAAGACTGAGTCTGGGTTGTAATCCCCTTATTAACTATGACCAGGGTTGATTTGCCTAAAAATAAAAGCAAATTGTGTCAGACCCTTTCACTTTGTTTTTGATTCGGAACGACAAAATGGATTACTAAAGAAATCTTCAGAGTTCACACGGCTGGTATAGTGCTGAATTTAAAATGAGAATTAAACAAGTTAACCAGGGAGCCATGTCAACGGTTTACGTCTCCCATCATGGGAGAAGGGCTCAACCGCTTATGTCTTTGTATCCTTTATCCTTTGGCTTTATAGAGACAATGAAACCACAGGAGTTTTTCCAAGCTGTTCGGAACATGTCCCATTTACTATCCTTCCTTCTTTGCAGTTCTTATTCCTCCCCCAACCCCCTTTTAATCCCCCCCTTAAAAGGGAGGGGGTGGCTCTTCCCTGAAAGAGCTAATTCCTGACTAGAAGCTTATAGTTGTATGGGTTCTGCATATTTTAATCAAAATATTTTAAGCAGTTGAACACTTCTCTTTAAGGCCCTACTCCGCTATACAAAGGATGACCTCATAAGCAAATCTATGTAGATGTGTAAGAAGTGACCTGAAAAACAGGTTCTTTATGCCAGTAGCAAAGGCAGGCAGCAATTGGGCAGACACGAGGGCCATTTTAATCATCATTTGGAGAAAGGGGCTTCTTAATGTCCAATTTGGAGTTCAATAATTTAAGAATAGTTTTCATTAAAAAAATCAAAGACATTCCTAAAAACAATTCTTTTCTCAGGGATTGCAGTCCGTGTTTCTTGCTCCCTGCCACTCCCACTCCTGTGACGCAGCCCTGCAGTCACGCTGGGATCTGGAACAGTCTCCCATTAGGTGAAGGTAGTCTGTAAGCCGCTCCGAGTTAGGTGTCACATTAAGCTGCTTCGAGCGACCAGAAACGGCAAGGATTTAGTTGCCCGGGTGGCAGCACCGGCCCGAAGGCTGTTATCAGGTAGATCTAGCAACCGGAGGACGCAGCCTACGAAGTGAAGAGAGGTTCTAAGAGAATTAATTACAGGCACCAGCTCTCCAGCAGATTTCCAGAGAAACCATTTCAACATGTGGTTTTCAGGTGGTTCCCCAGAATGGCTAATTCACCAGACTGAGTCAGGAATGCAGAGGAATGTTAGAGTCATTTGCATTTCTTTGCATTGGTAGGGGACAAGTGTCAACAGCCTTGCTTTGTGAAAGATTTAGATCCGAGTGCCAACCAAGTCATCTTAACCTCCAGCTCTCCTTCCTGAGACTGGAAGCTATAATGGCTGGGGTTAAGTGCAGTCCCAGGACACATGACTCCCAAATAAATTCTCCTCAGAACGGACGGCAACCAAGTGTGCAAGCGACAGCACTGTAGCTGCGTCTTTGAGCTCTGCTGGGCTCAGTTGTCCTGTGGAACATGACAATCCACTACCTACAGTTTATCATCCCGACAAAATGTGAGGAATGTGAACGGGGAAAGCGCCAGCGATCCCACCCCGGGTGCTTTGTGCTTTTCTCTCTATATTAGAACCGACAAGATTAACCCAAATGCAAACTGTGGAGCACAGTTCAAGGGGCTATTCAATCAGGGCTGAATGTGCATTTGTTTACTTACAAAAATAAGAATTTCAGACACAATGGAAGGCAGGCTGGCGTATATATGTTATTGAATGGGCTGTTTAAACAGTGCTATCCATTGTATTTTATTTTATCAATCTGACAGGCCTGTATTTATTCAGAGCCTGACTGGGGAGAGGCCTGTGTATTAGAGGTTATCTGGATATTATCCAGCCAATCTCTTGTATAAAGTCAATCAATTTCAGAAATTTAGTTTTATATAGGGAAAAAATTACATGGGAAAAACAGAATGCTTTGTTAAGTACCTAGAATGTGATGGTTAGGAAATAAAAATACCAGACATAAATTAATGCTGGAATGAAATTTTTCTACTGTGTAGTTTATTCTAGAATACCATACCAACACAGATTTGTTCATCCTAAAGTGAAACTATTATTTTTTTTTTTAAAGAGCAGACAACACTTTATCTTGGCAAGAATATCACTCTTGGGAGATGCTCTACTGGAAGGTTAATTAGAAATGGTAGCTAGGCTTTGCAGTTCTTTCCTGAATTAAAAAATAAATAGTTGAAAAAAAAAATGACCAAAACAGTACCAGCACCTACAGATGCAATGTAGATAATCTCGAAGGGTAACCACTAATCTTTGAGTACACAGGATTTCTTTTGATTATTACGTAAAGTCTCGGGGATGCAGGCACAGGCAATGTGATTAAAGTAGTTATGGAGACTTCAGTTTACAAAGGATTTTCTAGACCCTGTGCGCAAACAGCTGCTGCGTGCTCCCTGTATGGACCACCTGCTAAAAAGACTGACCTCCAAATGAAACAAATCTAATTACTGATGGCTGCTTCATTGCAAGTAGATTGTTCCACAGTTCACAGAAGTGACGTGAACTTCCAAGCATCTGATTCCCCCACACTTTCTACTTATTTACTGACTGAAACTTTTCCCTGAAAAAGTGAACAAGGGAATCAGGGCAACCGGATACATTCTCAAACTCAAAAAAAGGGCTCTTTTGTACCATATTTTTCTGATCTCACAGATAGAATTCAACCACATACTTTCTCCAAAGACACATTATCAAGTACTCGAGTCAAGTCATAAGAAAAATTCCAAGATATTTTACCACGGAGGCCAGAGAGCAAAGAGGCGGGATCTTCCAAAATGCAGCCCCCCGCCCCCCGCCCAGTTCTCTTCCTCTGTGGCCACTGCTCAGGAAAAATATACCAATCAGCGCCACAACCAGGCGGTTGGGTAAGTATAAATCTCTACCTCTCTCCTCTAACACATTACAAAACGAAGATATTACTGTTCAGCTTCTAGAAGACCATAATTATTGCTTTTTTTTTTACAAGTCTGTATGCCGATACACACATGCATAATAATCACTAGGAACACAAAAGATACTTATGCCTGACTTAAGGCTAGGTTCCTGGGAATTTCTTTAAACTAGTTATAACTATAAATTAAATCCGGATAAGGAAAAAAAAAAAAAAAAAAAAAGGCCTGAGCCTCTAAAGAGGTTGTGAGTGAAAGTGCTAAGTTCAGGGGGGAGGCCGGCAGTGGGGGAGGGGCGCGCCGCGCGCATTCGGCAGGGAAGGGTGACCTCTGTAGGCACCGCGGGCTGCAGCAGCCGCCACCGCCGGCGGACTCGGGCGACCGCGGCGGCGCTCAGGTTCCAGCCAGGCGCCTTCCGGCACCACCTGGTGCCTCTAGATTCCGTGTGGCTACAAAGAAGCCACGACCGGGAGAGCAACTACACCTTACATTAAAAAAAAAAAAAAAAAAATTCTCTTACTACATCAGCTACACCGGAGGCGGCACAGTAACTTTAAAACATGGACCTCGCGGCAGCGTGCAAAAATTCCTGCTTAAGCTCATTTATCAGTGACATTTTGCCCTTTCCAATGGGCGCGTATTTGGTGACTCTGTTGGTAATTTTGAAATGTATTACTTTTGAGAGAGTAGATGCGATTCTTTAAGGGGTAATTTCTACACCATTCGCTCATCTCCGCTCTAAACCCGTGGATCCCTTGCTCAACTTCAATCAGGCCATTGATTTTTGCTTCTTAATCTTAAATGTTTGCCCCTGAAAGCAGCAGTGTCTCCGCACTCCTTCCCGGCTGAGTCTGGGCACTTTGGGCTGTGGTTGAACCTGTAGCCGAGGGCTGAACTACCAGGCAGCGCTGGGGGAGGCGGCGGCCGATGAGATGGCTAGTATTTTCTAAGCCCCAACCTGGAAGTTATTCTCCCCAGGTCTGGTTTTCTCCGGCTGCGCGGTTTGCAAGGCAAGTCTGATCACAGGCTCCCTTGCCTACCCGAGCCCCCAAGTGCAAAGGCTGCGCAGCGTACCCTGGGCAGGCCCTACGCGTTGCCTTCAGGCGTCCTGAAAATTGCGCCAGGCCCGCCGACTGCCCCGAGGCCGGGCTCGGTGGCGACCGGAGAGGCCGAGGTGGCTGCGACCCGAGGCCCACCTCCAGGCGGGGAGGGAGCAGGGGTGGCCGCCGAGTTCTCCTGCCGGGCCAGCGAGCTCCGGGCGCGCACTCCGGCTGGAGGCCGGGCGGAGGGGCGCGCGGGCTCCGGGACCCCGCGGGCCGGGTCCTCTCCACAGAGGGTCGCTCCGCTGCCCCCGCCCGACCCACAGGTCCCGTGGCCTGGCCGCGGGGTCCGCACGAGCACGGCCCCTCCCTCCGGCAGGCTCCGGAGCCCGCCAGGCACTGAACGTCGGTGGCCCCGCGGGTGCAACGTCCTCCTCCGTCCTCGAAAAGAAGGGAGGGCCGGGCATCGCCAGCAGACGTCTTCCCGGACGCGCAACCCGAGTCGCCAGGGGTTTGGGGCACCCGCGAGCGCGTAGGGTTCAAGGCGGGACTGCGCCCCTGGAGCCCGCGCTCCCGCCGGGAAGCCCAGCCGGTCCCCAGCCAGAAGTGTGGCCCGGTTGGGGTGGGGGACAGGAGTCCCGGGCTCTAGAAATGGGCTCCGAGGCCCGACGCCTCCTCCCTACCGGGCAGTGCAACGAACCCCGGGGTGCACCCGGACAGGAAGGGGGAATGGTGGCCGCTACTTACTTGGAGTTCGAAGAATTCCAATAGATAGGCTCTAAAACTATCGATCTGGAGATCGCAGTTCTGCATAAAACCATCAAAAGTCCCCAACAGTACTTCCACACGGAGTCCCTCCGGGACCGGGCCATGGCCACGGCCAAGCCGCTCCCAGCTCTGCGCACTCCGGGACGCGAGGGCGCGGGCCGAGGCTCGGGACCCCCGATCCGCCGGAGCGGACGCGCCGAGGAAGCTCCGGGACGCGCCGCTTCGCTCCAGCCGTCGCCCAGCCCAGGTGCGCTCCCCCGCGAGGCCCTCAGCGCGCGGGGTGCGGTGGCACGCGCGGGGCGCGGTGGCTTGGCGGACTCGGGGCTCCGGGGCGCCGCGCAGGACGCAGCTCAGACGGCCGGCTCCCGTGCGGCTCCAGGGTGCCGGGGCGGCCGCAGCGAGGGCGCCGGGCGGGACAAAGGCCCGGGGCGGAGAGACCAGTGGGCGCGGGGCGGCGGACGCTGCGCCCCGAGCGGGGCGGCCTGACTATAGATCCAGGGGGGCGGGCAGCGGCCCGAGCGCGCGTCGGCGCGGTTCCATTCCCGGAGCGCGGAGCGGAGAGGCGCCTCCTCGGTATCCGCGGCTGCCGGCCCGCCGGGCAGCAGGAGGCGGCTGGGACTCCGCGGGCGCGGGACTCGCGCGGGCCTTTGTGTGCGGGGAGGGCGGTGGGACCCGCTGTGCGCGCAGCTCCGCGATCTGGCCGGCGCCGCCGAGATGCCGAGGAGTCAGCGCGGCCGGCGCGCTGTCAGAGCGCTATAAACGCGGGGCCCCGCCCCGCCGCGCGCAACCCATTGGCCCACTGAGCAGTCAGCGCACGCTGATTGGCAGGCTCGTCCGCCCGTCCTCCGCCCCCGCCCGGCATTGGGCACCGCGAGGCGGGGCGCCGGCTGACAGGTGAGCCCCGCCCCCGAGGAGACGGAGCAGGGCGCCGCGGACTGAGCCCGACGTGTGCGGAGCCCCGGAGCAGCCGGCTGGAACCCCACGAAGACCAAGACGGGGTCCGGGCTGGGGCTGCGTGCCGAGCTAGCGTCTGCGCCCCCGGGGGCCTCCCCGCAGCGAGCCTCCCGGGCCCGCAAGTCCTAACTTCTGCCTCGGGTCAAGCTGAGGTTCCAGTGAAAGCACTGCTCCGCTCACCGCTGGCCTCCCCAGCACCCGAGTGCCCTTAGCCAGGGCTTTCCCACTCGGTTCCGGCACCAAGCTCGCCTGCGCCCCCTCCCTGCGCCCCGCACCCCGGTCCATACTTCCCAACTCCCCGCACCCCCATCCAGACTCGCGTTGTTTCTCCGGGCCGCGTACCCCGGTCCTCGCGTCCCAGCCCCCTGCACCTTCATCCTGAGCCCCGCTCCTCCCCTCCGTCCTGAGTTCCGCCTGAGATAGCGGCGACCCGCCAGCTGCCCCTGCCAGCGTCGCTGTGCAAAGGACTTTGCTTCACGAGCTCTTGGAGAGTCCGCCGCCCCACGATGACTGGGAAGTTAGGGTGACGGGGTCAACTGTCCGTCAGAGTAAAAGCCAATGCCTGTCCTCTCGGTAAACACCTATGCTGATGCGGCAGGCATTCTTTGATAACTCGGTTAAGTGTTCGTCCAAGACCAGCTTTGAGCAGCGGTACCAGATCCATGACTTTCACGGGTCCACAGCGCCCACTAGCGCCCACTTTCTCCTCACCGCATTTCGGGAAAACAAGCCTACCTTCCTATCTCCTAAGAAAGCTACTCAAAATCCGGGCTGGGTGTGGTGGCGCATGCCTTTTATCCCAGCACTTGGGAGGCAGAAGTCGCTGGATCGATCAGGCCAACCTGGTCTACCAGAAGTTCCAGGCTAGCTGGGGCTACAGGAAAATATAGTCTCAATCCCGAGTCCAAAATTTAATCCCTTAAAGTCCAGGGAGAGCACGGTAGACATGAAAGCACAGCCTGAACGTGCAACGTGCAGTCATGGCTGGCCAAAAACGAATGCTGGACGCCCATGGTTGTTTTCTTTTTTTTTTTTTTTAATTTTTTTTTTATTAATTTTATTTATTTCTGTATGTGTTTGAATGTACTGTCTGCATGCAAGTTTGTGCACCCGTGTCGTGCAACGCCGCGGAGGTCAGAAGAGGGTATCGGATTCCCCTGGAACTGGAGTTCTCCTGGAATTGGAGTTTCAGACGGTTCTTAGCCGCCATGTGGGTGCTGGGGATCGAACCCGCGTCCTCTGTAAGAGCGGTCGGCGCTCTTAACCGCTAGGCTATCTGTTTTCAAACGCTGCTTCAAACCACAATTGCTTCAAACTGAACGAGGAAGTATTCACACCAATTCTACTTCTTTAAACATTTTTTTTTCCATTAAGGTAATTTAAGAAGAAGATATATAACATCTTGTTTAGTTACTAGTTTTCCTTCATTCTTCTTTACAGCAATTTCTGGGGCATATTTGGTTGAAGAGCTCATTTTAAGAGATGGCCTAGCTGTTAAGAGCGCCGACTGCTCTTGCAGAGGACCCGGGTTTGATCCCCAGCACCCACATGGCGGCTGAGAACCATCTGTAACTCCAATTCCAGAACTCCAGTTCCAGGGGAATCCGAGACCCTCTTCTGACCTCCTGGGCATTGCACGAAGCGGGTGCACAAACCTACATGCAGACGGTACACTCATACACATAAATAAATAAAATAAAATAAAAAATTAAAAAAATACATTTAAAAAAAAAAACACCGTAATGTTGGAGTGTGCAGAGCTTAGATCAGGGACTTCCCAGGACCACCTGAAGCACAGGTAAATGGATAGAACTAGAAGATATTATGTTAAGTGAAGTAACACAATCCCAGAAAAACAAACCACAAATGGTATCCCTCATCTGTGGATGCTAGCGCCAGTTACTTTGTATTTCTTGTGCGTGGCCCCTTGAGCTTTTGTCCAAGTAGTTGGGAGTGATGCATATTGGAAACAACAATAACAGAAAAGACTGTCAAAAAACTGAAACGGTGAACTTCTGCTCAAAACAGTCAAGTTCCACATCGAGAATTTTGAGAATTGAGAAAGAATGAGAAAAAGATGAAAAACATGTTTTGCAGAATGCATGAGCTCTGGTGGGGTGGGGTGGGGTGGGGTTCATGGTGTAGATTTGATTAGTAACATAATCTTGCACAAAAAATATATAATAAAAAAGTTTAAAAAAGGAAGATTAAAAAAACTTAATGTTTAGTGTATACTGCAACTAAGGTTCTGTTAAGGCTAGTTCAAGACCAAAACCAAAAAGCATTCGAAGTACACAACGCACTCCTATCTTTCTGAATAAAGGTTTGAGGAGAAAACCTCATTCTTCCTAAGTACTATTAGGCTTTCAATTTTGCTGAGGGGAGTGGAGTGGTGGTGCAGAGGATTGAATCCCAGGGCCTCACTCAGGCTAGGCAAGGGCTCTATTGAGCTACCAGCCCCTCAGCCTTGGAAATGAATTTTTAAGAGTTCAACAGCTGTATAACTTGAATTCCCTGACAAGATTCCCAAATAAGACTGAAAAACTGGCAGACGCTTATTATTTCACAGGAGGAAAAAAGCACTTGTTTTAAATAAGCTCAAAGATATCGTATCACCAAAGAAATCTAATAGAAAGTTGGGTGGTCTTTTGCACGCTCTTCTATTAGACTATCTCAGTATGTTTCAGATAGAGCAAACATGAAATTTGTGACCTCTTCGCTCCCTACATCCCCTCTCCCGCCCGGTAAACTAGAGGAAGGGAATTTGTATTGTCTGAAAATAACTCCAGCTGCCAAAAATACCATTTTCAGTAAACCAGACATTTTGACATCTAAAGGATTTCACCTTGGGAAAATGTAAATATACACTAAAAACCACTTCTATTTTTTAAGTGTATATTCAACAACAAAACCCCCACACAAAATATACTATGTAACGTTGTAAGTGGCTGCACATCAACTTACTTGAGCAGAGTACTAAGAGAACTTAAACCACTGCTGCTTACCCATTTTGGAAATTAAAAAACATTACCTCAAGCTACTTGTATCTAACGTTACATCTATGATACATGGCACAGATGTCCCAGAAGTGTGAGCAAGACACAAAATAGAAATTCTAAAGTACAGCCACGCCTATCATGCTGAAATCCCTCTGCACCCTTTTTTTTTACGAATTCTCACAACTCCACTCCAAAAGATTTTATTTCATCGAAGTTGCTTCACTGATTCTTAGAGAGCTAAGCAAGTTTATGAAAGGCAGGAATAATTTAGGAATCAGAAAGTATCAACAATGATAAGAGTGAGTTATCAATGAAGGGAGGCAGCAAATGGTTTAGTTGAAAGAGAGCAGTCCATCTAACCAAAGGAAACAGCAGACATTTCTGTCCATTTGAAATCTGAGGCTGTCTTTAGAACTTTAGAATGTTTCTTCTATATTTTCCTAGTACAATGCTCTCAATTCTATGGCTTGAAGATTATTAACTCCCACAATGAACAACAGCCTACCTAAATGTAACTTCAGAAAAATGACCATATAGGAATGGCCAAGGGCACAGGGCATGAAACCTCATTTTCTATTTGAGAACCAGAATCTGGAGGACCAAAGTGACCACTACCCATTTCTCCAAACTGTGTATGTCATGTGAGCCTGGTTGTGACCTAATTTAAGCCAGGTGTGATGGTGCATGGATTTAACCCCGGCATTCCAGGGGCAGAGGCAAGAGGCAGGCGCATCTCTTGTGAGATGGAGGGATAGTGAGTTCCAGGCCAGCTGGAAGAGCTACAAGGAGACTCTGTCTTAAAAAGGACACCCCTCCTCAAAAAAGAATCTCTAACACTATAACCTGTAAATAAAGCTCCTGTGTTCAGACTTGATAAAAACAGAAATGACATGCTGTTGTAAATCTACACTGGAAACCACCGAGGTTGGAAGGTAACAATGGATCTTCTTCTATTCTTGGTCCATTAAAAAACCCCACCATTTGACCCCTCCAAATGTAAGAAAGGGGTTCAAGAACATTTGGAGTATCAGCAGTAGTAAAAAAAAAAGTCCTTCAATTCTTTAACTGTCAATAAATCCAAAGTGAAAGCCTGGAAAATTAGACAAAAGTATCCAAATGTACAGTTCATTTTTTATTCCAGGTGTATTGTCTGCATGTATGTAAGTGTGCTCCCGTGTCATGCAATGCCTGAGGTGAGTGCTGGGAATTGAACCCGGGACTTCTGTCAAGATATCCTTACTGAACTTTCTGGCTCCAGACAGAAACTGGCTGAAAAATTTTAAATTGTAATCATTCTCACAACTCTCCAATAAGATGGAGAAAAGAGCAATTTTCTTTTCAGATATGAAGTGTTCAGTATGAAGGACGAATCTCTGATTTGTGAAGCACACTAATACATGTAAAAACAAGCACTGTGATTTACATTACTTTACAGTATCTAAGTTCCAAAATCAAAGTGGGACAGGGAGCTGGCTCACAGATGTAAAATCTGCACACAACAGAATCCTCTGGATTCTCCAGTTTCCCAGCTCCAAATCCTTCTAGTAACATCAGCCACACGATTTACCACATGTTAGAAAAGCAACTGAATCATCCCAGGCTAATGATAGCAACTGGCTACCACATATAGTAGTATTAGTAAATACAAACTTACAGTAAGACATTATTGTGCCCTCCCTCACCGGGGCAACTGAATTGTTTCTTAGCGCTCTCTTTCTCTCTCTCTCTCTCTCTCTCTCTCTCTCTCTCTCTCTCTCTCACACACACACACACACACACACACACACACACACACACAAAGATCACACGACAAAGGCCTCAAGACAATGGCAGTACAATACAAATAAAGCCTGCTGCAGAGAGGTGGACACCTTTGATCCCAGCCTCAAAAGGCAGAGGCAGGCAGGCAGGCAGATTTCAGTGAGATGGAGGCCAACCTGGTCTACACAATTGAGTTCCATGCAGCTGGAGCCACAGAGAGATCCTGTCAACAACAACAACAACATCAACAACAAAACCCCACAGAAAAGTAGGGAGCCAACTGCTGGAGACTCAACACCATCCTGGACTTCGTGGGTTGGAGTCTCATTTCCCTGTCTGTCTTGCATACTTTAAGGCCCATTCCCTAGTTTAGTTTAGTAAGACTGGTATTGTTCTGAGTGTTCACAAGGCTCTCCCGGAGCAGGTGGTGAGTGGATGGATACCTTTCCTTCAACATTTCTCAGTGCAAAGCACTTGGATGGCTCTGGGTGTAAAGGAGCAGAAGATAGAGATGACTGAGAACCATAAGCTTGAGCTTGGACTAGTAGTTTCGGAAATTTTTCAGTTAAGTGAAAAAATGATAATCCTTAAGACAAAATGCAGATGTTAAAAGTGAAAACTAGCCAGGACTCCATGTTTATTTCCCTTATGAAAATTATGAAAATTACAAAACCACTAATTATGATACTGCTTTAAGAAGTGTGGCCACACACACACACACACACACACACAGCTATAGACATCTACTAGCACAATTAAATGTCCAAATCATTACTCTGCTACATCCTAAGGCAATTTAAGTTTCAACTAGGAAGAAGCCCCTTCCCCTACTGTAAGCATTAAAGAGTCCTCACACCAAGCTAATTTAAAAGATTTAGTTTATACAATTGGTAATTCTTCAAATTCCACAACATAAAATGTCAGTAACTACATATTTTAAATACTGTAATAAAAGTAAACAGCCATTAGTTAATTCTATAATGCAGAAAGAGTAACCTAGGAAAACAAAACTGTAAGTTAAAGCATATTAAGGTAGGGAACATCTAAACTGCTAACAGACTGGGAGAAAAACAACTTTCATAGGATTTACACAAAGGCAGTGGAAATTAAGAAAACAAATTCCTACATTGCTGTAGCACAGAAAAGGTTGAGTGTGTATTTTGTAACAATGGCATCCTCTTTCCTGTAGCCTGGCAGAGAACAGGAATCAGCAGAGGAACAATTTAGTATCTATGTGAGTCTCCAATGGCAAACAAACACTGAGATACCTCATTAAGCAACTGACTGATTTCACACATGTGGCAGAAACTTAAGAAAGGCTTAAAAGGCACACAAAAGCTGACTTCAAATATTTTAAGTCCAAGCTACTGTTTTAGATACAATGTTTAGATCACTAGTATATGAAAAACAATGTTAAAATAAACATTTCCCAAATGTTGAATACACAACTTGAACAATGAATCTGCATTTAAAAAGTTACAATTAAAAAAATAGGAATTAGAAATAATTTGTGCTAATCTATGTTAAGAGATAAAAAAAAGGTTTACATTCAGCCTAAGGAAAACAAAATGGAACCATGCTTTACACTAACCCTTCTCCAGACAGCTCATGCCTATCTAAACTATCTGTAGATATGTAACATGACTGAACTGCTTCTCACCATACTGAAGAGCCTGCAAATAAAGCAATGGCGTGTTCCATAGCATGCAAGCACAAAACACCTCCTAATCATCTCCATGTTTCCAATGTTAAAAACTGAGCCAAGTGTCTCAAAGATGCTGGGGAAATGTGGTCTCTACGTGCCACATGTGTGCACCACAGGAGGCACTGCTACATCCTTTAAGTGTCTTAATACTAGAAAACTTCAACATATATGAAGATAAATGAGGCAGGGCCTAGTGCATGAAGTCTGAGAGTTGTCTTAAGATTCCACATGCAAAAATCCTCAAACCAAAAACTTGACCAAATTTAAATATGTTTATAGCCGAAAATAAGCATGCAAAGATGAGGACATGTTAGCTGCTTCTGAACCGAGTTCTAACAGCCCTCTGGGAAAGTGATCTACCATTCATCAGCTTTACTCATTTTCTAGTGTTTATTAAGATAATTTGTGGCAATGATACTTGTTTCCTAAAACAGAGGCATGGGCTTAAGGATTTCATTCTTTCTAGGTGTTGTCCTTTTTTAAGGTAATACTTAATGTCAGAATTGACCTATTAGCATAAAGTATTTGTAAAAATAGCCATTAAATACTAATTCACAAGTATATTTAACGCACATATAAACCCTATGTTTAAAGTATAAACAAGAGGAAACCTAGCATAGTTCTAAGGCTTCTAAAAGTAAACCACCCTTTTTAAGACTTAACAGAACTTAAAAAAAAATTGCTTAAACATATGAATTTAAGACTTTACTTTATTCAGCAAAATCATTTATTTACACAATGGGGAATGCTGGTTTCATTTTGTCAATGAAAGGAACAAAAATGGAACAGAGACAATACTGAACTGCAGATATTTCTGTACCAGAGGTGACCAACTGTATCCTTACCTGTATCAGGAGCATCAAGAACCACAGTATCACAAGGACACTGGTCTTAACAACACACCACACAGGTCCAGTAATACCCTGGGAATTTTGCAATGGAATTACCAACTTTTTCTTTAAAAAAAAAAAAAAAGTATAAAAAACCAAAAAGGTCAGCAAAACCAGCATTATGATGCAGTAGACAGAGTATAACTCTGAAGTTAATGAGTCAGTAAAAACCTTACCAGACCAGCTAGTTACAGTGATCTGGTTTTCTTCAGACCACTAACACCGAATCCAAACAGGTGAAAATATACCACTTTTTAGGACAGCACTGATCTGATAAGGATTTGACTTAATGGAGTTGCTAAGAGGAAGAAAAATGAAAGGGATTGCAGAGCATAGTCCCTATTAGAACAAGCTAACTTCCAGATTTTCCGAATTAAAAAACAAAAAAAACAAAAACAAAACAAACACTTCAACATGAAGCTACAATACAAAGTTTTTCATTTTTCTTTAAAAAGTTCAGAGTTTGCAGTTTAATCCTGGGTTTTCAATGAGAAGGACAGTTTGGGCCTGGACTTCCCCTTGCCCAGGATCATTTTTTGCTCTTCTTTTTGCTGACGCTGTCGTTCTTGCTCTAGTTTCATTCTTTCCTCATGAATCTTTCTTTGTTCTTCAACAATTCTCAATTGTTCTTCAGCCTGAAAGTTCAAAGTAAAAATTAGAACCTTTTATCATGCCCACATCCTTCTATTAATATTTCGACTATCAGATGACAACTTATAATCAACATACATACAATCAATCACATATTTCAAAGTTGTCCTAAGGTCAGAGTGATAGAGGAAAGAACAATTATTCTTTATCAATTCTCCTACATATTCTCCATTTCATTTTTATGAAAAAAGGGACTTCATGTCTTGAGATTAGACTATCTATACTATCCTATCCAATTATCTATATATATACTGTCCCAACTATCAAGATTAACATAGTTATGAACCAAAGTCATAGATCTGTTCCAAGATTATGTTATCTACCAAATTACTATACTTATAATTTGACAGGCATATATAAGAACTGTGGTTAAAAAGCCCCACTGAGTTGTACAATCCTCAATTCTTTAGTGATACAATTTTCCTCCCCTTCTGCTAAAGGATATTAGGCATCAATTAGGCAATGATTCTGAATTTCACAACTGAGGACAGGATCTAGAGTACAGGGACAATGCAGAAGACAACTTCGACTTTCACCCTCGATGTTAACAAAGCCCTGAATGAGAAAAGTTGTTGTAACCTGTTTACCATATTATCCCATTGTCCTCTATTTCACCTTGATCTAAAACATCCACTTAGTCCTTTAAGCTTCTTTCCCAAGTCAACGCCTCTATTCCAGTTTTCTAAAAACTATTTTCAAGAGTTACCAGCAATAAATCCAATGACATATCCCTTTATTTGAATAGTGTTCAGTTCCCTAAAATCTTTGGTTCTCTCTTTCCATATATTCTGATACAATTCATCATCACTCCTCTGATCTTTTTTTTTTTTTAACAGTAAAATACAATGTGACTATGTTGAAAGCCTTCTGGCTAAAGACCATGACTGTTACAGAGCACAAAAGGTTACAATTTTATGTGTATCAAAATGGGAGAAAAATACATCTTTTAAATATTTAAGACCAAAAAGGTTTGCTTTATGGCAGCAGTGTGGACAGAAAAGCAAAAAGATGTGGTACAGATCCAGAAGCAGGTAATAAGAGGGTCAGAGTAGAACCAGCTGTCAAGGTGGTAGTACACACCTTTAATCCCAGCACTAGGGAAGAAAAGGTAGATCTATGAGTTCAGGGGCAGCAGTACTACACAGTGAGACCCTGTCTCAAAACAAAACTTGCCCTCCCTGCACCCCTGCTCCCTGCCACAAAAATAAAACCAGAATGGAATGACCTGAATCAGCTCTGGCAGGGGACCAGGTTAAACCCAGAGTGCTGATGGCTAACTCCCACCCTGTCCTTTTTAAACACTTACTGCTGCCTGGTGATCTAGCACCAACTGTCCCTATAAGAACCAAGTACTTAAGATTTAAAGTCTACCTTTCCCCAGGTCCAATTTTTTTTTTTTAATATTTTAAAAGACATTAACTATTTAATTTGTTTATTTTGGAGTAAGGGCATCATAGTCAGAAGTCAACTTTAGGTAGGTGATTTGCTGCTCCACCATGTAGGTCCTGGGGATGGAATGAACTCAGGTCCATGATCAGGCATGGAGGCAAGCACCCTTAACCCACTAAGCTTGAGACATATTTTAACCCAGGCTGGCCTAAAAAATCACAGTAGTGTGTCTCAGCTTTCCAAGTGCTGGAGTCACAGTACATGCCCCCATAATGAACTCCTGAGGCTGAAATTATATGAAGATCTGTTCTGTCCTCTTCCTCTGCTATAAACACACAGCTGCTCATAACCAAGTTGCTCATTCATTTTGTTATCTCTGATTTCAAGCTTATTCTCATTTCTGCTGTCAGACACCAGGTGAGGGCTATATATTTCTTGCACATTTAAAATGGCAATGGTGCCCACTGTATGTAATACTGCTAGGCTCCTTTTGCGACCACTGTTCCTCTGCCTTCCTATTTCCAATGACTTCTATGGTGAAAGCAAACAGCCAGCTTCCCAAATCCCCACACTTCCCTCTGAGTTCTACTGGTACTACAATCCTACCTACAAATGAGAAATTCACTTAAGACTGTCACTACCCTCCCTTGGATTTTCTAGTAATTTTAACACAAAAAGAAGGATGCATCTGTGGCTGGGGAGAGGCTGAGGGGGTAAAGCATTTGGTGAGGACCGGAATCTGGATGTTCTGAATCCACCTAAGTACTGAGGCAGATGTGGCAGCCACCTGTGATCCCCAGAGCGAGCTGACTTAGCTAGTCTAGCCATCCTAAACTGGTGCACTCCAGGTTCAGCCAGAGACCTTGCCCCAATAAATAATTTGGACAGAGTCCTGGAAGAAGGGAACCACTGTTAAACTCAGAACTTCTCCACCCACAATGAACAAGTGCAAAAACCAAAACTAAAATAATCTGTCTGGTCATCATTATTTTTTTAATTTTATTTATTTTTTATGCGTATGACTGTCTGCATGTAGGTTGGCGCACCCGTGTCGTGCAATGCCGCAGAGGTCAGAAGAGGGTGTCAGATTCCCCTGGAACTGGAGTTAAAGACGGTTCTCAGCCACCATGTGGGTGCTGGGGATCGAACCCAGGTCCTGTGCAAGAGCAGTTGGTGCTCTCAACCGCTAGGCCATCTCTCCAGCCCCCCTGTCTGGTCATCTTTAATAACATCGTGCCAACAACCCATATTCAACACACTGTCACGTGTTGGGAGTGAGAGAAGTGAGACTGAGCCGAGATGTTTTGTTCCATGTGCTAGCATTTATATACCTGGGAAACCTGTGGTAATTTAAACACCCAGTACATGTTCACCTAACTCTACCTTTGGAAACAATTATGATCTTGGGAGTGAAAAGTGTTAGGATAGTTATAATTCAAGGAAGAAATCAAATTAAAATCAGAGGTACAATTTTTTAACCCATCACCATGACAAAAACAAGAGTGATCAGTATGCTACCTTAATAAAAAGCAGATTCTTTCAAAATTATATTTTTATAATACTTTTACCAAAAAATTTCATTTTCTGGAATTTTACCTCTAAATATGTAAAATTCATACCTCTGCTGTGTGAAGAGGATACATGTGCACGTGCACATTTGTGCACATGCATGGAGAGGCAGAACTCAATGTGTGTGTCTTCCTCAATAGAACTCAATGTGTATGTCTTCCTCAATAGAACTCAATGTGTATGTCTTCCTCGATAGAACTCAATGTGTATGTCTTCAATAGAACTCAATGTGTGTGTCTTCCTCGATAGAACTCAATGTGTATCTCTTCCTCGATAGAACTCAATGTGTATGTCTTCCTCAATAGAACTCAATGTGTGTGTCTTCCTCAATAGAACTCAATGTGTATCTCTTCCTCGATAGAACTCAATGTGTATGTCTTCCTCGATAGAACTCAATGCGTGTGTCTTCCTCAAGAGCTACTCCACCTTCTTTTTTGAGACAGGGCTTGAAGACTGGGCTAGAATGGCAGACCAGCAACCCCAGGACATTACAATTGCAGGACACTGCCTTTTACATGGGTGGCTAGTGGTAAGACTCAGGTCCTCATGATGCACAGCACTTTCCTGACTGAGCCATCACCCCTAGGCTCAGCAAATTCATAGCTCTACAAGAGCATTTATAACAGTGTAAAAGGATAGGACCAGGGTTATTATAAAAGATGATCTACAGGCTGGAGAGATGGCTCAGTGGTTAAGAGCATGGATTGCTCTTGCAGAGGACCCAGATTCGATTCCCAGCACCTACATGGCGGGTAAGAACTGTCTTTAAGCCAGACGTGGTGGTACATGCCTTTAATTCTAGCACTAGGAGGCAGAGGCAGGCAGATCTCTGTGAGTTCAAGCCCCACTTGGTCTACAGAGTGAGTTCCAGGACAGCTGGGGCTATACAGAGACCCTGTCTCAAAAAAAAAAAAAAAAAAAAAAAAAGCTATAAAATGGAATACTGCTCACCTGACCAAAATAAACCTAAACAGAGCTGAGGAGATGGTTCAGGGGGTAAAGTACTTGTTGAATAAGAACGAGGATCTTAATTTGGATCCCCAGCACCCATGTAAAAAGCTGGGTGTAGTGCTGACACCTAACTCCAGGACTGTGGGATGGAATGGGCAGATCTCTGAGGCTTGCTGGCCTATCAGGCTAGCCCGAATGGTGATTCAGTACACGAGCTTGTCTTGGGGAAAAAAAAAAAAAAGGTGGAAAGTGATAGATGACTTCCAATGTGTCCACCTCTGGCATCCACATGTACATACCCATTTTCATGCACACATATGCTAAACAGAAAAAAAAAAAAAAGAAAAAGAAAAAAAGGGCCTGCATATTCAGAAATTGGGGGGAGGGGGGCAAGAGAATGAAAAAAAAAGGAAAGATCTTTCAAAACATATTAGGGCGGAACAGTGTTTGGCCTTTTGTGTGATGGAGGAGAATAAAACAACATATTTACATCTGCTTTAAGATATAGTTCAAGAACTCTGGAAAAATAACTTGGCTTTATCCTTTGGAAGGTGGGCTTGAGAGCAGATAGAAGGGGTAAGATATTTTGCTTAAAAAAAAAAAATCACATAAAAATTTCAATTTGATTTAGCAAATTATATTGCAAAATGCAACTTTCAGTTTCATTTCAGTCTACCAACAGATGTTAATTATGAACTGGTACAAAGAAACAGCTGTGATTTCTCTGGGACCATCTAGCAATAGGTTTAATCTCCAGTGCTCGAAACACAATTATAATTTAGTAATTGTTCCAGAATTATTCATTTATTAATCCAATGACTTAAAAAAATAAACTTAGCAGGTAAATATTCTGCCTGTACATTCAAATATTTGCATTTTATTCTGTACTTTATACTCCTTGACAAATAGACTCCCCACACAAAAAACAAAAGTCATTTCTCTTTTAATATGTAGTCTCTCCAGTGACAGAAAATCTGTTTCGGGTTCATTTAACTTATCGGTGAGCCTAGCATAATACTATGTACCTGACCCAAACCTCCCCACTCCAACTGACACTACTGCCTCTCTTCCTTCTCCCTGTGTGTCATGTATATGTCAAGATAGTATTTGTGTGGAAAGGAGACCAATACTAAGCTTATACATAGGATTTATGGCAGACCATATAGGCCAAGGAGGACCACAATACTAGAATCATTCATTAAGAGGAATATTTCTGGTCTTATACCCAGGACTCTGCATCCCATCCCTAGGAGGAACTAATAAGAAAAACAAAGGCAAAATGGACTATCCATTTTAACCAGAGCATACTGAGTCACTTAACATTTTCCTTCTTAGGCTGCCTAAAATGTAAGAAGATCTATAGGAAGAAGTATTTTTATTAGGAGTGATTTAACTAACAATGGAAAAGGATGAAAAAAAAAAAAAAAAACAAAAAACAAACCCACACACAAACAAGCATCAAGCCACTACTCAGAAATGTGGAGTTCTGGCACTTTAAGCTCTCCAAGACACAAACCTTACTTGATTCATTCTGTCACTTGTGAATTTAACAGCTTGATTCATTTCCCTCTCTGGAACATATAGACTAATGAGGAATATCTCATTTTTGAGAATCAACAAATAAGACAATGTCCAACCAATAGCTGGGTGTGGTGCACATCCTTGTAATCTCAGCACTTGGAACCTGGGGCAGGAAGACTGCAGGCTCAAAGCCAGAGTCCCTATCACCCAAAATACAAGGGCCAGACCTCAGAATCCCTTGGCCCTATGGCAACGGAGTTAAGCTGCTGCTTGTCTCTACAGAGTTGATCCCACACGTGGCTTTTTATCACCTTTCTTCTCAATTTTAATTTTCCTTTATAAACTCTTAAATGATATTGAAACTTCTATCTTAAATACTTCAAGAGATTCCTATTAACCTACAGGAAGACCATATAAAGGTTAAGCAATGGGGTGTATAAGAAACAAAAATCTGGCTGGGCATGGTGGCACATGCCTTTAATCCCAACACTCGGGAGGCAGAGGCAGGCAGAGTCAGGCAGATCTCTTTGAGTTCAAGGCCAGCGCCTGGTCTACAGAGTGAGCTCCAGGCCAGCTGGGACTAAAGGGAGACCGTGTCTCAAAAAGACAAAAACAACAAAACAACAACAAAAACCTGTAACATGCAGCCATGGCTCTTTTTTTGTATTGTACATTCATTCCCTTTTGTATGCTCAGGTTTTCTGTAAGAGCCTTGAGACTCCTGGTGTTAGTTCACTGGGAATGATTACACCGAGAGCGTCTTCCTCTTCTTCCTCACCACTCACTGAGGTTATTTAGTTCTCTTCAAGGTTTCTAACTGCTACTTTATGCATGTAAAGCCACCTCCCGACAGAATGTTTCTGTTCATCAAGCCACTCAATGTCAGTGTACACACCAATCTCTAAACATTTTATAGCTTTCCCAAATAAATGTGCTCACTCCTTAAATACGGCCCATTATCTTCCCAACTGTGTTAATGGGCTATGTCTACCATAAAGAAAAAGTAACATATTGTCCATGTGTCTAAAACTAGAGCCGAGTCCAGACTGGTGGAAACATACTTTAAGTCAAAGGCACTATAGAAGATTTCGGTTCTTGGGGCTGGAGAGATGGCTCAGCAGTTAAGAGCACTGACTGCTCTTGCAGAGGACTAGGGTTTGATTCTCAGCACCCACATGGCTGCCACCTCTCTCTCAGCACCCACATGGCTGCTAAGAACCATCTTTAGTGCCAGGTGTGGTGGCGCATGCCTTTAATCCCAGCACTTGGGAGGCAGAGGCAGAGGCAGGCAGATCTCTGAGTTCAAGGCCAGCTGAGACTAAAGGGAGACAATGTATCAAAAAAAAAAAAAAAAAAAAAAAAAGGATCTCAGCTCTCTTCCAGTTTCCAGAGGCTGCCAGGGTTACTTGGCTTGCAGACACATTGCTCTAACCTTTAGGGCCAGTATCTTCAACTCTTTATCGTCCTATTAACTTCCCTATATATATGGAATCTTGTGGGTGTCTGACAGCCTTCCATCACATCCTTCCTGTCCCTTTCAGTCCCACTTGGAAGACTTCCTGCTAATTTAACAACCTCAAGAAACTTGTCTTCTAATCCATTAATTTGCAAGTTACTGCAGATCAAAGACATATATCAAAGTTTTAAATTCTCAGTTCTAGAGGTTAGGAAGTCAGTGTTTAAGGTATTGGCATTTAGTGAAACCCTCTGACTGACATGCTAACACACCTTGGAGCATTATGTGGTGAGAGTATTTGCAAAAGAAAGGAAGAGTAAGTAATGGATTCAGCCTCAAGCCTTTTATAACTGACCCAAAGGACACTAATAACAGGACCTAAAGTGCAGAGAACAGGTCCCACCTCTCAATTCCATAGCAATTAAACTTCACAATGTGTTTTAGAGGAAACAACATTGAAACAACAGCAGTCTCCTTAAGCCACAAAATAGAGATAACCTACAGACCTGGCTATTTCTGAAATGGCAGGAGAAACTGAACGTTAACAAAAGGATGTCCGGATGGTGAGTCTTCTTTCAAGAATAAGTTCTTCTATATCTTTTACAATCTGGACAGACTGAAATTTACCCAAATCATCAAGTGTGCTGGATTTATTTATTTATGTCTTTTTTTTTTTTTTTTTTTTTTTTGTCTCCCTGTAGCTCCAGCTGTCCTGGAACTTGGTCTTGAACTCACAGAGATCTGCCTGCCTCGGCCTCCCAAGTGCTAGGATTAATTTAGAATTCTCCCTATAAAGGCAACATTCCACACAAATGGCAAAATTCAGCTGTCTAAGGACCTTCTTTAACTTCAGCTTCAAACAGTGTATTTTTAATGTGCTAGTTCTAAGCCCTAGAGAAGCACCTTTAAGAAACCATATTTCTGTAGTTTAAAAAATAATATGTATTTTTTTGGTCACATGTCTCAAAATGCTTCAGTTTCTTGCCAATTTAAAATCCATGTCCATATTGGGAACTCAAAGCAAAAATTACTATGGGGGCTGAAGAGACAGTTCAGTGGTTAAGAGCACTGGGTACTCTTACAGAGGACCCAGGTTTGGTTCCCAGCACCCACAATGGCAGGAAACAACTGTTTGTAAATCCAGTTCCAGGGAACATGACTCCCTCTTCTGGCCAGCACAGGCACTGCATGACATGGGTGCAAGCAAAACACACATCTAAGAATAAAAATTTAAAAATGTATAAAAGACCATTCTAGAGTTTTGAAGTTTGAAACCACTACCTCAGGGGAAGGAGGGGCTGTGCTCCCTAAAAGTGTTAGAGGCACCATATGAATATCCCTTTTAGCTTTTTGGGGGCTCCTAGGATTTGATGGCTTCTGACTGTATTAATCTTTAAATGCAACATTTTCAAATTTCTCTGCTCCATCCTTACTTTAGCTTCTCTTGTTCCCTGAGGTCATAAAAAATTTCCTTGTACTTTGCTTTTTTTTTAAATTTTATTTATTTTTGTATGTGTGTGAATGTACTGTCTGCATGTAGGTTTGTGCACCCGTGTCATGCAATGCCGTGGAGGTCAGAAGAGGGTGTTGGATTCCCCTGGAACTGGAGTTCTCCTGGAATTGGAGTTACAGACGGTTCTCAGCCGCCATGTGGGTGCTGGGGATCAAACCTGGGTCCTCTGCAAGAGCAGTCGGTGCTCTTAACCGCTAGGCCATCTCTCCAGCCCTCTACCAGGTTCAATCCCCAGCACCCACATGGCGGATAAGAACTGTCTGTAACTCCAATTCCAGTTCCAGGGGAATCCGAGACCCTCTTCTGACCTCCACAGCATTGCATGACACGGGTACACAAACCTACATGCAGACAGTATACTAATCACATAAAAAAAAAAAAAAAAAAGACACAAGTGACAGCATTTAAGGCCCATCAGATAAATGAGGACAAACTCTCCCTTCTCAAGTAATCCAATCACAGCATCCCTCACCTTTTCTTGACCACATTAAGCAATGTTGGAAGATTGAAGGAACAAGGTAAGGTGAGGTGTGGTGAGGGGGTATAAATGGTCCAGTGCACTACAAAAATGCATTTAAAATATCCTCAGCCAGGCATGGTGGCGCACGCCTTTAATCCTAGCACTTGGGAGGCAGAAGCAGGCTGATCTTTGTGAATTCAAGGCCAGCCTGGTCTACAGAGGGAATTCTAGGACAGCTGGGGGTACAGGTAGACCCTGTCTCGAAAAGACCAAAAAAAAAAAAAAATCTTCAAGCCAAGCATGGTAGCACATGCCTTTACAATCCCAGCACTCAGGAGGCACGGGCAGGTGGATCTCTTATGAGTTCTAAGCCAGTTGAGTCTCCAAGGGAAAAACTCTCTCTCTCTCTCTCTCTCTCTCTCTCTCTCTCTCTCTCTCTCTCTCTCTCTCTCTTTTTCTCTCTGTAGCCCCAGTTGACCTGGAACTCACTATGTAGACCAGGCTGGCCTTGAACTCACAGAGATCTGGCTGCCTCTGCTGGGATTAAAGGCGTGAGCCGCACCTGGCCTGCTATCTCTTAATTGCAAAGAGAATAATTTATGGACATATTTTCCAACTTTCAAACATGTTTTTTTTTTCTTCTACCCAGTAGTATAATCAAGGAACTTGTCAAGAACAAACTATTTCAGTAATAAAAAAAAAAAAAACTTATAATTTGCATATATTCAAACCTAGAGATTTACCCTAACATCATGGCTATTCGGAGTCAATCTGTCCTTCTGATCACTTAGCTGATTTGACTCCAGAGATTACCTGGGTTAGTTCTACACTGCATTAACACCTGAAGCAGGGTATGGAAGAGGGTGTGCTCCCCCACTACAACTACAATAAGAACCTTTTACTCCACAGCCACAACTATTGCCTGCTTAAAAATTCTGGTGCTGAGAAAAAGTTCTCTTTGCAACAGATGGCAATTAACACAGAAATCCACAACCAGTCAATGTGGGGGCTGCTGAAGAAGGGGGGGCAGTTCACCAGTCCTGTGTGTTGATTAAGACTGCCAACAAAGCTGGAAGCTATTCTGGTGACCTTTCAGCAGCAGCCGACAACAGCAAAACTGGTTACTTTGCAGCCCACAAGCTGTGCAGCTGGTGACTGCACAGGCCTCCCGCTTTTAGCTGAACCTGGTCTGAGCTGGTTACTCCCTGCTCAAGCCCCTTGTTACATAGCTCTCTTACCCCTTAAAGCTTTACCTCTGGCTTAGGGAGTGGTGCCCCCTTAAGAGATTGAGCTAGCTGATGGATCCACAATTAGCAGGCATTTAAATCTCGTGTCAATTAAGGGTCTGGGAAGTCTGGTGGCAATGAAGAATCCATTTATTGTATACAGTGTGCATCATTTATATAGCCAAAATGATGTTATCTCCAGCAGCCAATCCCAGACCCCCTGCATCATGAGGAGTTCCGTCTCAAGAGCTCCTCTCACCTAGGGGGTGGGGTCAGGTGCAGAAGAGCAGGCAGGTAAATTAAGACAATGCAGCCAAAGGTGGCCTGCCTTGGCCTGCAAGTCAACAGCCAGAGAATAATAAAAGGAATGGGACATCATATCCCTTCCTCTCAAGACTCAGGGATCACTCCAGAAGATTGTTTAGAGCAGGAAATGCTAATGAATATAAGGAAACTGTTGTTGAGACATAAGGTAGCTGCACATTTGGACCAACAGCACTTGGTGACAGCATACACAAGACCAGCGCAAACTAAGCCAGACAAAAGCCTAGCACGGATGGGCTGGTTAGGCAATAAGACCCAGCTCTAGCTGAGATTCTATTGGAAACTGATAGGTACTCAGAGAGGAAGAGTTAGTCCCTATAGTGGTGTGAGTCCAAGGGATAGACCTATACCCACAATCATTAGAATACACAGATTAGACTCAATAGGCCTTTTAAAAAAAATAGTAGTAAGAGTACATGAAGTCAGGGGAGGGGGGCCTGAATATGCTCCAAATACATTCTCTTGTCAAAATTTTTTGAAGTCGTACCAATCACCCCCCCACCAAAAACAAAAACAAAAACAAAACACAAAACAAACCACCCTCTGGTACATGGAAAGGTGATGTAAGAAGATCACCATGAGTTCAAGTCCAAACTGGGCTACAAAGTGAGTTCTAAGACAGCCGGGGCTACAGACCCTATCTCAAGAAAGCATAACTAAACCACAAAGCTCCCGGGGCTACAGACCCTATCTCAAGAAAGCATAACTAAACCACAAAGCTCTACTTCCCTTTTCAGTAAAGTCACATTTCCTAATATTTGGTATTTCCCCAGGCACATCATAAAAACTGGACAAGACAAAAAAAATTAAGTGATTCTTAAAAAGTAAAGTGGGCTGGGGAGATGGCTCAGTGGTGAAGTGCTACCTGCACAAGCCATCTCAGGCTTAGATTCCCAGCACCCAGATAAAGTCAGGTCTGGTGGGGTTCCTACATCAGTGACTCCAGCCCTTGGGGGAGAAGGGTAGACACAGAGGTTAAGGGGAGGCAGAGACAGGTGATGCTCTCTGGCCCATAAGTCTAGCAGAATGAAAGCAGGATGCTCCAAGTTCAGTGAGACCCTAACTTCAAAAAACAGATGAAAGTGATTGAGGAAGGCTGTCACCTTTGGCCTCCACATGTGCATACATGGCCAAGCACACCTGTACTTGCATGCGCACACATAAGTATACACATGCACAAAGTGAATTAAAATTTTGCATTAATAAATGTTCAAATATTTGAAGAAAGTTCTGTTGCCACTACGATCTCAGGAACTAGGAGCCAATCTGCTAAAAATACCACATCAAGCCAGGCTACACTTGGATTATCTCATTTCACAACTCAAGCATAGGTATGTTAAATCTAAAGCGTGCGGGGGGGAGGGGGGGTTATAGGGGAATAAACCAAGTATTTTGATACATAATTTGGACTAAATAAAAGAAGCAAAAACTACCAGTAGAGCAGTTAACTGTGACTTTCACACACAAGCAAATTATCCCACTGGAGTAAATTTAACATGTTCCTTGTCAGTCATAACTGGACTACACCTTTAACTGTTGTCATAGGGTCTACTAGTCAAAAGAATGGCTTTTAGTTTCTGTGCTAATTATCTTTTCATGACCATAAAAATAGAATTCCGTACTTATCAAATGTATAAACTGAAGAAGAGTGTGAAGACAAGATACTTAGGAGCACAGCTAAGAACCATTCTTAAACATGCTGGCACATTTTCCTGTGTCTTAAAATGTTAACTTTCCTAACTTAAGAGAAATCTTTGTGTGCAAATGTATTTTGACATGACTCAATTTTACTAAATAAATTCTCAGAAGAATTTCACATTTATAAATATTTTCTGAAACAGTTTAAACTATCTAACTCCCCAGGATCATCATACCATGTCCTTGCCCACATGAATTACCTCCAAAAATGCTGAAAACCTTTTCTGATTTGGAACTGAACATTATCCCAAAAAAGATTTATTCTCCACTGATGCTAAATTATATTTTCTAGGAATTACAGCAGCTTATTTTCGAAGTTATGTAAACTCTTACTATGTCTGTGTTTCTTTAAGGGCTCACTACTATTCTTCCACAGCTGCAGTTTTTCCTCCTGGGGGGTGGAGGGGGTCTTCTTTTTTAACCTGTCTTTGGCATACATCAGACTGTTTTCCACCACTTCTGACTGGAAAAATTACTACCACTTTTCAACTGTCCTAAGAGATTCCATTCCACACATTTGCCTTAATCCACTTCTAGGCTTTGGCCCTATTTCATCTTCCTTCTATCCAAGGCCCAGATCAAAAGACATGTCTCCCAAGAAGGCTTTGCGCTACCACGGCACAATTAAGTCAGTTATATTTTCTACACACAGTATATGATGTTTCCTAACCTTGTTCTCCATAAATTAGGAATAAGCACATTCATCACAGCATCGAGCACATTCAAGTGTCGGTTCAGCCAGGCCAACAGCAACATCACTGATATTCAGATATCCAAAGTCTCACGGTACCTACAACATCTACTGCTTCTACTTCCCTTTCAAAGTACACAGTGCTTCAAAGGGAACTACAGTGTATTTTACATCAGATCTCCCAGAAAATCTATCCCCACTCAAACTTGAGGGTAAGGAGAACGAAAAGGGACAACCAAAATCAGACTTTAACAGCCACCAACTTTCACAGAGGATTAACCTTTTGCTCCTCCTTCATAACACATATTCTACTTTCCCAGCTGGCATAAACTACAAATAAAAATTGTTTCCAACACCACCCGACATGGTGGCACACACCTTTAATTCCAGCACTCTAGAAGCAGAGGCAGGCAGATCTCTGAGTTCAAGGCCAGCCTGGTTTACATACTGAGCGCCAGGCCAGCTGGGGCTACAGGGAGAGCCTGTCTCAAAGTGTCCAACACCAACAATTTCTTAAGCTTCCAATTAAACTACACACTTAATGTAAATGAGCTAAGTATATCCAAAGTTTTTACAGTTCAAGTCTCTCATCTAAGGTAGCCTTTCCCTGAGCAGAATGGCACCGCTCCCTTCAGTCTGTCAGTGTACACCTTCAACTGCAAATTGCTATCGATCCACAACGGAAGCCATATTTTAGAAGGGCTTACAGCAATCTAACCCATTTTCCAATAGTCCATCTAATGGGATTCTGCAAAGTAAAGGTGACTAGAAACCAACAAGTGACCATTTTACTACCACTTGAAAATGTTCCGCTAGACTACAGTCACCTGGTCATGATGCAGTATGAGCTCAGGATCTTGTCTCAAAAACAATACCAGAAACTTTTTTGTTAATTTGGGTACCCAAGGAAAGTTGTAACAGAGAAGCCAAGCTCTCTACCCCACGGTCAGAACTGACTGACATACCAAGACAAGGAATTTCTAAGGCACTCAACAAAGCAAACCTAGCACAGCTATCCAATCTCCTTATCATGTCCTAGTAGGAATTCTAGTTTTACCTGCTAGGCGATTTTTCTTTCTTGTTTTAATCTGTTATCATATCTCCTCTAAAATGCCTATTCTTTATAAGCTGCACTATCCTTTAAAGTTGTATCTTCAAAACTCAAAGATCTGCATTTCCCTTTATTTGTCAGTACTAAGGCACACTCTTAATCTGTGCTTGAGGACCAACTGCCCAATATTAACTTTCTGTGTTCTTGTGGGTAGTCACAAATTGTGAGGTAGAATGGAGCTTAACAACTTGCCCCTCTTGCTCTCCCCCAAAATGCAGGTCTCAACTGCAAATACCTTTCTTTGGTCATGTTACTGCCAATGCATTCTAATCAGACCAACTTTCTGGAGTCTCTCCTGGATTGTGTCTTCACCCCTATGTAATTTGCTACCTATATTTTGGGATGTTCTGAATTATTTATAGTCATAATCTTTCCTTATATTGGCTTGTTATTTTTTAATTGATCTCCATACAAGTACTTAAGCCTCTGTACTTCTGGTTAGAAGATCAACTAGGAATAAGATAGATGTAAAATGTATTAGCTGGATGTGGTAATACACAGTCGAAACCCTAGCACTCAGGAAGTAGAGGCCAAAGGATCAGAAGTTCAGGGCACCTGGGCTTTATAAGACCGTAACTGGGGGAGAGGGGAGGTCTAAAAGGGCTGTTAAGATGGCTCAGCAGTTAAGAGTATTGGCTGCTCTTGCAGAGAATCTGGGTTCAATTCCTAGCACCCACACTGCAGCTAACAACCATCCCTAACTCCAGTTCCAAGGGATCTGATGCCCTTTGTGACCTCTGGGGGCATTACATAACCCCTACATATGCACGCACACAAAACGGTCATACACATAAAAAAAAAAAAAATTAAAACTTAGTACTCAAGCCAGGCTTGGTGGCTCGTGCCTTTAATTCCACCACTCAGGAGGCAGAGACAGGAGGATCTCTTTGAGTTCCTTCCAGGCCACCCTGATCTACATAGTGAGTTCCAGGCTAGCTGGGGCTACAGGGAAACCCTATCTCTCAAAAAAAAAAAAAAAACAAACAAAAAAACCAAAACACAACATAGTACTCTTGCTAAAATTCTATCCAGTGACTGTTTAACAAGGCGAGGAATGCAAAGCAAAAGCTGCATGCAACTTAAAATATACTCAATTCTTACTCTTGTCTGCACCTTGAGAACCTCCTCAAAGCAAGCCAAATTACTAAATACAAATCCACACCATCTGGGAGAAAAGGCAGGCCCCGAGCCAGGCTCCTTGGCTGAGCCCCTGCTTACCAGCTTGGCTTGTGCTTCTGCGATTTTTCGGTTATTGTCTTCCAGTATCCGCTCCAGCTCTTCACGTTTTGCTCTTTCTTCCTCCTAAAGGGGACGACATGTTAAGATGTTAGAAAAATAAAATGTTTACATTTACTAGTAAATATTTACTAATCTTCCTCTCAACTTTTTTGAACTGACTTATAGGGTAGCTTTACAGCTACTTTCTGTCTGACAAATGATAAACTGTGCAGCCACTAAAAAATTGGTTTCTAGCACTAGATTTAAATCACCCCTCCCAGTCCAAACAGCAACCGACTAAACCCTCCCTAATAGTTTCCTGACAATTATTACTAATACTTTAATATCACACAAATCAACAAGGACAACTACAAAACTGGATAGTATTTACCAAATTAAAAAAATATATATAAAATATAAATAAAGTGAATATTTGTCTCACCAATTATGGATACCTACGTATTCTTTACCTATACTCCTTTAATCAGCATTAAAAGTTGAGTATTTACTGTCTTGTCCAGTGTCCTGCAGAGTGTGCTCCTCGGCTGCCATACGCGCCAGCTTCCTCTTTAAAATGATTTGTACTGTTAGCTTGGCAATACCTGCATCAGCAGCTCAACCATTTATAAAGAAACAACATACAAGGAAGGCTGAGCTGAGGAATGCAGATGTTTATGGTAAGAAGGAACAAAAAATGTAATTCATCATTCCTAAGGCAAACAATTAATAAGAAAAATACATTTACTGTTAGTGAAAAATACAAATGGTAATCCATACTTCATGGAGCTAAGGGCTTCTTCCATGGGGAATGGACTTAACATTCAGATGTTGACAATCACTAAGGCAGCTTATATTGTCACCTACAGTCTGAACTGAAATTCAGGAAATCCAGGGGATGCATAGTCAGGAAATAAAATTCTGTAATTTATTTTTTTCTTGTAGAATTTAATGAAAAATTTTAAGGCAAACTATATGAAGATTGCTTGATGGTTTGGGCAGTGTTCAGATCACAGCATACATATTCAAATGATTTTAGTATTTGGAAAGACTGTCAGGGATTGTGTCCGTGTTAAAAAAATGTTAATGAAACAAAAAGCAAATGAAGAGGAAAAAAATCTTGCTATGATTAATAACTCGCTACAAGATAGCACAATTACTCCAAAAATATCTTCGTTATTAAAGGCACTGATACAAATAAAAATATTACACACTAAATTTTGGTCTGTGCAATCAACTGCAGACAGATACGTGTAGTTAAAGACAGGACAAGGGAAATGCACTTTACAAGCAGAGCTCACTAGAAAGCAGAGATTTAACACAATTGTCAACTTGTCCACAGTAACGCCAGGATAAAGAATAACAGTAAGTCATGTATTTAAGTCAAATATTTTAGTTAAAGATAATGTAACTACAATTTTCTACAGCACACCAATGGGATTCATATTTGTTATACACACTATGCTGATGGACAGTCAGTGCTGTGAGGCAACTGGCCTTGAGTGTTTCAGTGACTTTCGCCAAGTTTTAGGATCCTGGAGTAATCAGTGCAAACAAGCCATAAAGCTTCAGTAGCAAATTACTGTCTCACAGAAAGACATTTTCAACTTCTGCTCCAGCTGCTGATAAAACAAATCATGTGTTTAGCTTGACTCCAGACAAGGACAACCTGTTCCTTCATAACTCTCTAGAGAAAAAAAGGAGTTGTTAGTAGGTACTAAAAAAAAAAAAAAAAAAAAAATATATATATTATATATATTTTTTTTTTTTTTTTTTTTTCCTTAAAAAGATTCCTTGAAACACATTAGAAAAATGGAGGGTCTTATGATCAGAATGCTAGAATTAGTCCACTGTGTTGAGAGACGATTTAGGAAGGAAATGAGGGGTAACAGAAGAAAAAAAAAAAGAGTGAGAAAACCTATTTATGAAAAAGCAGGTGCTGTCACTCAACATTAGGCCCTGCTCTTTGTAATCTGACTGAAGGCAAAAAGCCTCTCACAGTCTAGGTAACAGAGTAATAAACAGAAAAGAATACAACCACAGGAGGATGTTCACCTTTCCCTTCACCGCTCCCTGACTCCCCCACCCTCCCAATAAAGAATGTAAGTCCTGCAGCCATGGCAAAAGTTTCAAACTTCTCAAATATGTTAAGTCAGTTCCATTGAATCAAAAGGTATCCTTGAATAAGTTTTACAAGAGTAACTTTAAAGTACCAGTCAGCACTTCTGATAGGCTAAAAAAAATTATCTTTCGCAGCAATGTAAGTTTAGATGAGAAAGGAATTAGATAAGTCTGTATTCCATCTCGTTCTGAACTGAGCAGGAGGCACACCCGACACTGAAAGTTTTGCCATGGACTGTCTCTACTTTCCAAACGACCGAGCGTTACCTCTCTAGCTTTTTGTGCTGCAAGCTCAGCTTGTCTCTGTCGCTCGAGTTCTTCGAGCAACTGCTTTTCCATGATGCGTTTGGCTTCCTCAACCCTTCGGAGAACTTCTCGCTCAATCTCATCTTTTCTTTTCTCCAATTCTTCTTCTACCCTTTTTGCCACCAATTCTTCTACTCTTCGTGCTGTTTCTTCCTCAATGAGTTTTTCTTCTATTTCCTGCTGCCGTCTAGCAAACAAAGTGGAAAAGACTTAGTATTTTAAAGAGCAAAAGAATTTAAAACACAATACCTACTAACTCCGGAGCCTAATTTCTCCCATCATTTAGCAAATAATAATCCTGATGCTAATGCAAAAATGTACATGGATACAAAATCTACTTTTTCACAAATCACATTCTAAGTAAAGACTAGTATACACAGAGAACCTCATTCGTTAGTCTCATTTAAGAATTGTAAATTGAGCGGGGCATGGTGGCGCATGCTTTTAACCCCCAGCAGAGGTAGGCAATCTCTGAGTTCAAGTCACCCTGGTTCTACAAAGTGAGTTCCAGACCAGCTGGGACTTAGGGAGACCCTGTCTCAAAAAAAAAAAAAAAAAAAAAAAAATTTCTGCCTAGCAAGTTGATGATGGACTTGCTCACTTGCAGTCATCTCTGTCCAAGGGTGAGCTACAGAAAGGTCGGCATTCTATCAAGCAGCAGACAATTTAGATAGGTAAAATCCACTCCCCCCAGCTCCTTAGGCAAAGAACAGACTTAAAAGAGATCAAAAGTGCTAAAGTAAAGGAACTGGGCTGTAGCCTTTACTGAAAATACAGATCAACCTGGTTCCAAGCCTTTTATCCTCTAGTGGGCCTTTTCCTCTTTTTTGCCATTTGATTTTTAATTAAAAGCTCCTCTAGAAATGGAAAAGTAGAAAAGTAAATATATATTCTATTATCAAAGGTAAATGAAGCATATTACTGCTCTTTTAATATTTATTTTTATTTGTAGAAGTGCTCTGATTGCAGGTGTGTCTACTGGTATGTGTGTAGTGTCCTTGAAGGTCAGAGGGGGACAGGGCCAACATTTGGGTGCTGAGAATCAAACCTAGGTCCTCTGGAAGACTAGCAAGTGCTCTTAACTACGAGCTACCTCTCTAGCCCTGCTCTAATTATTACTTTAATCTCATTTTTAACATAACTAGCTTTTTTACTAGAAATAAAATTTTGTGCTAAAACACTGACATTTATCCCTTATCATGAACTCTTGAAACATTATAGCAAAGACAGCCACTAATCCCATGTGTCTAGTGTGAAGTTAGTATGAAGACAAGTCTAAAAGGACCTTCCACTTTTATTTGATTGACGTTAAGAGACAGTATTTTGGATACACTGAAACCATACTACACAGGTTTCTTTTTAATGTAGCTACTAGAAAGTTCTAAGATTCGGATTTTGCTCACATATTCTATTGAGCAACACAGTGAGCAATAATTTGTGCTGCTTTCAGTGAATTCAAAGGTTCTTTAATGACACCTATTAAATGTTAACATGGCCAATTAATACTTAACTTTCTGTCAAATCACCAAATTAATAAAAACTTGCAATTTGTATCATGTAAGGATTCACTTGATATACATATGTATGAGAGAGTCATTCAGCTGATGTTTAGTAAAGAATTTCTGGTTTGATATAACCTTTAAACACTCTAATCCATTCCAATTCAATTCCTACCAAAGGGCCTTCATTCTCAATCCAGCTCACATTGATAGGACATTAATATATCAATGTTTCTTTTAACAGTCTTCAGTTCAATTTCTACATTTATCCCCTACTCTTTCTACCTAGAAGGCAGAGGTAGGAAAGTATATTTTCCCTCCAAGTCCTTGGTATCTGCAACAATTAGGAGGACTCCAGTTTGATTCTTAATCTCCTTCCTAACCAGAATATTTTTAAATGTTTTTTTTATTTTATTTTTTATGTGCATGAATGTACTGTCTGCATGTAGGTTTGTCCACCCGTGTTGTGTAATGCCAAGGTCAGAAGAGGGTGTCAGATTCCCCTGGAACTGGAGTTAAAGACAGTTCTCAGCCACCATGTGGGTGCTGGGGATCGAACCTGGGTCCTCTGCAAGAGCAGTCGGCGCTCCTAACTGCTAGGCCATCTCTCCAGCCCCCTAACCAAAATATTTTTAAAGAATGTGTACAAAAGCCTAAGATTTAGTATATTCCTTTTCAACTTCAGGATTAGAAACCACAGCAGATACCCTTCACAATGAAACAGATGAACTATGAGCACATTTAAAGACACTGGAGGAAAATACTTAAGAACAGATGAATCAAATAAAGCTAGCAACTTTAGACTCTGGACGGTGGGAATTATAAGGTTAAAATAATTGACTTTTGCACACACAAACTTTTCACATTAGTTTTCAAATGTACATCCCCCTCATGCTTTTGAGAGATAAGTGTAGATGGAAAACAGTGCCAACTTTGAAAGGCGTAATGCAGGCACAATGAAAACTCCAAGTGCAAAGGGAAGAAAACAAGCTAAGGCCCTGCTCGTCAGGAAGTAGCTAAGCTCTCAACTTAGGGATCTGGTAAAAGTAACAGACTTTTCTAAGTATGCAGGTTTCTGTCAGCAAGTCAAGCCATTCCTAAGCAATATTCAACAGCTAGCTAGTCGGGCCACATTCCCAAAGATCTGCTTGGTAAAGAGAAGCTGAGCAAACAAATTCAGCTTCTTACTTACAACAAAAGCCAAACCAGCTCCCACAGTCTTCACTTACTGACCCCAGCAACCTGTGCGCTGATGGTAGGCAGTGAGTTGCTGCGGTAAGGTGGCCAGTCTAACGGCAACCTAGAGGTTTTACAGTCCAAAGAGGAGGGGAGCAAATGGAAAGCCTCAGGCTCAACTGAAGCAGTGGAGGATAAGAACTGGCTTACTGCATTTTCTCACAAGGCTGCTTATCTCCCTTGGTTCCTGGAGGAACGGAGCACCCAGAGTGCCTGGAATAATAGCCCTAAGTGGAGGCAGGCAAAGTGTTGGACCACAGCGTAACTGTCCAGCTACAAGCATCAAAAGAACATTAATTTTGGTTGTTATTCTTAGTAACACTAAAATGGCTACTTCAGAATTCAGGGAAAAATGTACCCCAATTTCTGGAATTAATGCTGAAAATGCTAAAGCTAGGCATCACCTTATCACCTTTCCACACCTAATTCGGAAAGCCAAGAGGCACAGACAGGTGAAGAGTAAATGCATCTTTATTGATGGCTGAGGTACCACCACAATCAATGATACCACCACAGTTAGCATAACTATTCTATTGGAGACAATGGAACTTTCCTAAAGGGAGAATCAAACTACTTTTGGTCAATAAGTATCTGGCAAAAAAAATTATGCCTACTATCTGTTCCCTAAAAACATCTGCTGGAGTTACTGCTTTCAGGTGAGTGCCAGCCCCTGCAGGCATGAACCCTGCCAAGCCATCCTACCATGATCAACTGTGCTTCTTCAAATAAATCCTTCCTTCAAGTTAAGTTACAGTCTGTGACAGTTACTGAGACCCACTCTATTCGAAGCTCTGCCCAGGTACTTTTTATTATCTCCAATCGTCACAATAAATGGGTGCCTGCATTTCACAGATAAACTCAAGAATGATTTAAGACCTCAAAATTACAAGCAGCAAATCAGTATGATCTCTGATCACCACAGACTTCCTGACTGGTTAAAGCAACAGATGACTTTCCCAGTCTCTCCATCTAACCCTAGACTCTATTAAAGGCACTCATGCATCCCTTTATTTCCAACTGGGCCTTTTATTTCAAATATACATTCCTAAGGTTCTTTCAAATCCTTGGACCTCTTCATACATTCCTGGGAGCATTCTGCCCATTCTCCAAGTTTCACACAAGTCCTATTCCAAATGAGACCCACAGACAGGAAGTACCAAGTGGAAATAATTCTTGCTGTTCTTACTTTTCCTTCAACCACACTATTCCATAAGCTTGAGACACTTAGCTATTGAAGATACGTAACAGTCCAACATTTGGTGAACTGGTTGTAGTAACAACTAGAGTTACATGATGCTTCTATCAGTTCCTCTTCCATTCTAACTGCTCCTCAACTTACTGTATCCTCCTCTTGGTTTCCTTCCTGATTCTAGGATGTAAAATCAAGTTGCCTTGAACTAATAAAGTTCCAGATCAGTCAGAGCTACACAGTGAGACCCTGCCCCATTAGAAACAAAATAAAAAACTGCTAACAAAAACTTCCTTAAGGCACCCAAGAACCCTCCCTGTGATTCCCAGCCTCAACATTCCAGTCACTCCCTGACTTTTGTACTTAAGGAAATTTAACCTAAGGTCCAACATCACTGGGCCATTTCACTTTAAGACCATTTCCTACCATACTCTACTGTCAGAAATTCAGGGAGGAGGCTCACTCCTCCTTTGGTTCAAGTCTATCCTATATGTAGACTGACAGCCCTACCTTTCTTATAGCCTCCATTCTTTAATATGCTACCACTGAATTTGATGCACTGTATTATTAGCTATCTATTTTCAGTCTAAGCTAAATCAAGATCTTACATCTACCTGCAACTGGAGAGATGGCTCAGAGGTTGAAAGCACTGGCCCCTCTTGTAGAGAATCCCGCCTGGTTTCCAGCAGGCACATGACAGCTAACAACCAACTCCAGTACCAGGAGATATGATGCCCTCTTCTGACCTTGTGGGCATTGCACAACATGGGTGCACTTACAACATGCAGGCAATATACTCATACATAAAAATTTAGTTTTTTTTTTTTAATCTTACATGTTTTCTATCAACAGCACCTAGCATAATACCTGAGACTTATTTATTTTGTCTTTTTGAGATAGTGTCTCCCTGTAGCCCCAGCTGGCTTGAGATTCATACTGTAGACTAGACTGGCCTTGAACTCAGAGATCTGCCTGCCTCTCCCTCCCAAGTGCTGGGATTAAAAGCAAGTGCCACCATGCCTGGCAACCTGAGCCTGATTAAAGACTCGGTAAATATCACTTCAGTCAACAAACTAACAGGCGGACAACTCTCTCATTCTATCAGCTTTCCCAGTGTTTCCACTGCATCACTCGCAAGGCATCAGCTCATATATTCTGCAGCGTCTGTAAGACACACCTGGATGCACTGGCCCTATCTCCTCACAAATGCTAATGGCACCCAGACCACAGCAGCTCTACTTCCCATCATTTCATCCTGGGATTTCTTACTATGTTGAGCTTGCAAATGAACTTGATTATTACTTACACATCAAGTTTCCTACTAGTCTTAGTGCCTTTGTTTTCACACTTAAAAAAAAACCACAAAACTACCTGTTAGGTCTTGGGTAACTTCGTATGTCCTATTTTAAAACTTATTTTCATTATTTCTGATGGGTCTCTCTCTGTATGTCTGTGCATGTAAGTGCAGATGCCCAAGGAGGCTAGAGGCTTCAGATCCCCTGGAGCTGGATGGAGTTCCAGAGCTGAGAGCCAAGTGACCTGGATGCTGGGAACCGGAACTCACGTCTTCCCCAAGCACAGCACGACCTGATCTTAACCACTAAACCATTGCTCCGGCTCCCCATTCGTCCTACTTACTGATAGTTACATGAGAGCTGTCTTAGCACCTATAGGTCTTGTTCCTGTCCCTAACTCGATTCTACTAAGATTTATTCAATTTCCTGACAGCAAGCACAACAGCTTCTCACCCCTTAAGAACTGCTTCTGGGAAATCCGCATACCAAACTACAGAAAACTTAGACAATTCCGTGGACACCAACTTCTTTCAGGAAAATCATAAACTCACTAGGGATCCTGCTTCTCGAACACTTTCTAAAGGTTCACCAAAGAACTCTGTACAAAGATGGATGGGTAAACAGCCATCTGCGGTTCCCACCTGGTTCTGAGAAACGAGCATCTGAGAACCATGTCTTAAAGCAAAAAAAAAAGTAAAAGCACACGCAGCATACGTGTACACTTTAAGTTCACTTAGTTGGGTTAGCCACGTCGATCTTTACATGCAAAGACACCTGTAAGGTGAACTCAAAAATCAAAGAAGTGCCTGGACTGTAACAGATTTTTCCCCACATAAAAATTCTATGGAAGAGTAAGGCCAAAGCGGAAGCCAAACATTTACGCGGGGAAACCAAGAAGCCCAAGCGTACTTCCTGGAGGGATAGAAAGCCGAAGTAAAAGGAGACGGCTTCCCGCGCGGACGGTGGCCGGCAGGTGAACTCCGGAGCGAAGTCTGTGCGTGCAGGGCAGGCCCAGGCCCAGGCCCGCTCCCTCCACTCCGCCCGGACTTCCGGGACGGGCGCTCGCGCCCTGCAGGCCCGCCGGCCGCCGCGTGGGTCCGTCCCGCGCCTCCTCGCGCGCCCCCGCCATGTGCCCGCGCCTTCACTCACATTTTTCGCTGCCGCTCGAACTCCGCCTTCTTCTCCTCCTCCTCCCGCTTCTGCTTCTCGTCCAGGCTGCTGCGCTTGCTCACCGTGCGCCCGAAGATGTCGATGCGGTCGGGCGGGGACGAGGCGCGCTCCCGCTCGCGCTCGCGCCGGGACGCCGCTGTGTTGGTGGAGCGCGAGCGCGAGCGCGACTCCCGCCGCCGGTTCCGTTTGCTCTCCCGGGACTTGGAGCGCTTCCGCACCCGCTCCTTGTCCCGCGAGCGTGAGCGCGAGCGGCTGCGCTTCTTGTTGTGCTTGCTGCTCTTCGTGTGCTTGGAGCGGGAAGAGCTCCGGCTCCGGGACCGGCCCATCGCGCCTCGCCGGCCGCCGCCGTCTGCTACCGCCCGCCGCCGCCCCTCGCCGCCGCTGTCCGGCTGTCCGCTCGCACAACCTCCGCTATTCCTGAGCGCACCGACCGCAGCGACGCCCACCGCCGACGCGAAGGCCGAGCAGGCCGGGCAGGAGTCTCTAAGATGGCAGCTGCGGCAGCACCGGACGCCCTCCCACAATGCCTCGCGAGGAGCGTGGTGGTGCGAGCCCCGCCCCCTGGCGACGTCGCGGGCCGGGTGCGAGCGCGGCCGAGCTCGCTCGGCTCTTTCCGTCTCGAGGGGCCGAAGCCACAGCTTGAAGGCGGAGACTAGTTTCAAGCAGGTCTCTACAGCGGCAACCAAAGATCAAAAAACTTAGATCCTAAGTTCTCCGGGTAGAGGATGCCTATGAAAGCAGAATAAGGTCCGAGTAAGTGAGAAGTGTGTACCAGAGCGAACTGAGCACATATGATTATCAGGAGCTGGGCCAGCGCTGGGGAAGTGGAGGCTGGGGGATCAGCAGTTGCAGGTTTGAGGCCAACCTGAACTATATATAGGTACAGCCTCCCACCTCATATATATGCAGATACGCCGCCAAATCGCCGGGCGTGGTGGCGCACGCCTTTAATCCTAGCGCTCTGGAGGCTGAGGCAGGCGGATCTCTGTGAGTTCAAGGACAGCCTAGTCTACAGAGTGAGCTCCAGGACAGCTGGGACTACAGGGAGACCCTGTCTCGAAAATACAAAATAATAATAATAATAATGTAATTCCCAGAAGAATCCCAAAGTATCTTGGGGGTGTGTACCTTAGAGCTAATTTTAAGTTTTATTTAAAAGGTTACGTAACTAGGGGCTGGAGAGATGGCTCAGCGGTTAAGAACTCTGACTGCTCTTGCAGAGGACCTGGGTTCGATTCCCACCACCCACATGGCAGCTAAGAGCTGTCTTTAAGCCGGACGTGGTGGCACATGACTTTAGTCCTAGCACTCAGGAGGCAGAGGCAGGTGGATCTCTGTGAGTTCAAGGACAGCCTAGTTTACAGAGTGAGTTCCAGGCCAGCTGGGGCTACAGGGAGAACCCCATCTTAATAAAAATAAAAATAAAAATAAAGTTACATAACTAAATTCTCAAAAATACACTTGTGATGGCCAAAAAATAATAAAAAAAAATCAGTAAATAAATACAACTGCCTTCTTCAGCGACAAAAAACAACCTCACACAGAGTTCAAAATCTCAGAATATTCTTCACTGTCGGCCCAAAGTGAACCTCTTTTCATCACAGCTCCGGCAATCAAATCTGGAGAAGTCTAGCTTCCAAAAGCTATCTTTTTATTTTTATTTATTTACTTTATTTTTTATTTTTATGAGAAGGTGTCTCACTATGCAGCTGTGGGAGCCCCAGACCAGATGGACCAGGCTGGCCTGGAACTCAGAGATTTCTCTGCCTCTGCCTCCCTGTTGCTGAAATAAAGATGTGTACCACCATGCCAGGCTTAAAAACTATCCTTTGATTCTATCGAAAATGTTCAGTTCTGTCCAAAGCCCACAGCTCTCGCCTTAAGCAAATGATAATCTAATTCTCCATTTGAAAATTTGAAACCAACATCAGGAGATCACATGGAGTGTGAGGTCCATTACAGAAGTGTATGCAAAACAAAAGAAGAAATCCAGGCCTTGAGTAACATGCTAGAAGAGAATCTTTTACTAAAGAAGTAGGAAAAGTTATCTTTTTTGTGTAGGGACAGCATACACAGGTAGCCCTAACAGGCACAAATGCAGAGATCTGTGTCCTTTCTGTTCAAATGCTGGAGAACCAGCCAGCAAAAGCCATAGAGGCTTCGAGGGTAGGAGGACACAGAACTTCATCCCAGAAGTTTGCTTGGATTGGACAGGATGGTGTGTGACAAGAGGGTACCTGGGGCTGATCTCTGAGATGATGGTGTGAGCTTGGAGGGCAGAAAGAACCAGTCCAAAGCCCTGGCCAAACCTATAGTATCAAATAGGGAAGAACACAGGCTTAGTAAGAGAGGCCTTTTCTCAAATGAATTCTCCACAGCAATTGGCTGGGAATTTACAGGTGCTGGGAGAGGCTACTGCAACAGAGAGAAGACCCAACCACTGGAACATCCTACCATCCCACCAATTAGGCAAAAGTGAAGGAGAGGAGCTGTATGTCTTGAAGGCCTGGGTGTGGAGATGTGGAATGAGGGTGGCAGAGCAAGTGAGAGGACATCTGACTCCAGTGCCGGATGATCCAGGATGGGCTAAAGTTATAATGGAAGAAGAAAGGGAGAGAGACATGACTGAAGTTTGGTAAGCAGGCATCTTCATTCCCACTCATCAGTGGACAAAATAGTTCAAGAAACTTTTGACCAGAGAATATGGACTGGGAGGGCCTGTATGTGCCCTTATCAGAGGTAACAAGGGTCCTTAGGGAGCCTTATTTGATTCATATGAGCAAGGGGCTGTCTTTGAAGGCCCCCTTTCCCTGAAGACAAACAGATTTCTTAACCTCTGCTGCCCCAGGGCTCCTGTCTCAGGTAAAAGCCCACTCCACCAACAGGATCGGCTTCTAAGGACAGTTTAGGAGCCTTCCTTCATTCCTTCACTGGCTTTCTCCTCTGTGGAGATTCAAGTCCCTAACCCATGTCTTTTCCTTTCCTCTAAAGAACTACTACTTTGAACATTTCTCCTCCTCCTCCTCCTCCTCCTCCTCCTCCTCCTCCTCCTCCTCCTTCTTTTTGGTCTTTTTGAGGCAGGGTCTCCCTGTAGCCCTCACTATGTAGACCGGGCTGGCCTTGAACTCACAGAGGTCTCCTTACCTCTGCCTCCTGAATGCTGGGATTAAAAGGGTGTGTGCTATTTGGTGCAGCTGTTTGCCTTCCCTCCTATCTCCCTCCCTCCCTCCCTCCCTCCCTCCCTCCCTCCCTCCCTCCCTCCCTTCCTCCCTCCCTCCCTTCTTTCTTTTAAAAAAGTTGTGTTCCTCTTTACATTCTAGCTTGAAAAGTTTCTGTGCCCTCCTCTCTATTCCATGGACCCCTCAAAAAAAGAGTATTTCTATTATAGAAATATGACAGAAGCATTTTTTTTAACTCTACGGTCTTTGAGCTTTCCTCAATGCTTCCCCTCCCTGCTGGCACTGTGCACCTGTCTTCATGCTGCCCACCTTTTTTCCTCAGAGCCCTAAGCATTTGAACCATGGGTACCAGGAATTCCAAAATCTGTGCTGCATGCAAGTCTCATTCTGAGGGTCTTATTCTTCCGATGCTTTCTTCTTACTGGATGGCATGCCTACCCTAATGCTTGCTTGTAAAAAGACAAGAGGTATTGGGGTACAGGAACTGAGAGTGTTCAGTCCTAGATGTGCAGTTTTGTGTTTACTAGGGAAGTTAGGCTATGTCCTTCACAAATACTTCTTTTTTTTAATTTTATTTATTTATTTTCTATGTGTATGAATGTACTGTCTGCATGTAGGTTTGTGCACCCGTGTCGTGCAATGAGGTGGAGGTCAGAAGAGGGTGTCGGATTCCCCTGGAACTGGAGTTTTCCTGGAATTGGAGTTACAGACGGTTCTTAGCCGCCATGTGGGTGCTGGGAATCGAACCCGGGTCCTCTGCAAGAGCAGTCGGCATTCTTAACCACTAGGCTATCTCTCCAGCCCCCACAAATACTTCTTAGAACACCCCCTCTTCCAGGTAAGACAAACACACTAAGACAATCAGGAGAAGATTCTTCTGTTTTCACCATGAGCATCTGAGGGGTAAAAACCAAGCCATGGGGCCCCAGGAGTTTTTAGCTTTCGACTTAGTCTGCCCTCAACCTCCAGCAATTCATCAAGAGTGTTCTTTAAGTCTTCCTACCTATTACTGGTTTCTGCCTCAGGTGAACAAATCTGTACTCTCTACACAGTAGTTCTCCCAACATCTGTGATTTCCATTATCCAAGGTCAACTATGACCCAAGCACATTATACAGAAAACTCAGAAATAAAGAATTATGTCCTCCGTGAGCATTGCACGGCATGAGTGTACTTACATCCATGCAGGCATAACCGACATACGCATAAAAATATAAATCAATAAATAATTTAAAAAATATTTAAGGGGACAGGAGAGATGGCTCAATGGTTAAGAGCTCTGACTGCTCTTCTAGAGGACCCGGTTCCATTCCCAGCACCGATATGGCAGCTAAGAACTGTCCTAGGCCGGGCGTGGTGGTGTACGCCTTTAATCCCAGCACTCGGGAGGCAGAGGCAGGCAGATCTCTGTGAGTTCAAGGCCAGCCTGGTCTACAGAGCGAGCTCCAGAACAGCTGGGACTAAAGGGAGACCTTGTCTCAAAAAGACCAAGAAAAAAATATTTAAATAAGGAAATGTGCAGACACCTACATCCCCACATGAATTGCATACTAATAATCTCTGAACTCATCCATTTCTCTGAGATAACACAATCTTTATTTTAAGTTTATCTAAGTTAACCTCCACCTTTTCCTGGAATCATTTTTCCTAGTGTAATCTAAGCAGTCTTTCCCCCAAATAAAAGTGAAATCTGAACTGTCCAAAAGAACACTAAATGTTAGTGTTTATCTCCCAATTTCTATTGAGGAGGATTTTTTTTAAAGAATGCCCTGTGTTCTTCTCATCTTATTTTCTTTTTTAAATTTTTTTTTAATTTTTATTTATTTATTTATTTTTATGTGTATGAATGTATTGTCTGCATGCAGGTCTGCGCACCCGTGTCGTGCGATGCCGCGGAGGTCAGAAGACGGTCTCGGATTCCCCTGGAACTGGAGTTCTCCTGGAACCGGAGTCACAGACGGTTCTCAGCCGCCATGTGGGTGCTGGGGATCGAACCCGGGTCCTCTGCAAGAGCGGTCGTCGCTCTTAACCGCTAGGCCATCCCTCCAGCCCCTCATCTTATTTTCACTTCAGTCTATTTATTACATTAAATGTAAACTTAGCTGCTTTATTTGTTTTTCTGATGTTTATGAGTCAGAGGGATTTACGCTTAAGTGGCAAATTAATGTGCCCCTTGGACTGTTCAGCATGCCTCAAGATTTAATGTGTACCACATTATCAAGAAATTTGGCAAAATGCAAGTTCTGGCTTGACTGGTCCATCTGGGACCAAGTTTAAGCACTGCCCACCAGACTGCTTGCCTGAAGCCCTGACTTTTCCCACCTCACTACAGAGAAGTACTCTGAGACTAGACATTGAAGAGGCTTACCCAGAGTCCTGCTACTCACTATTTAAACCCAGGTTTGTCAGATGACACAGGAAGAAGCAGAAGGCATACCCTGCAAATAATTATTGTCCCCACAGTCACAAGCTTTAATTTAGGTCTTTGTTTAGAATAATTTTGTCTTTCAAAAATACATACTGAACTCCTAACCCTTGGTACCTGTGAATGTGTAATTCTAGGGAAACAGGTCTTTGGAGATACAGTCACATTAAGGTGAAGTCTTCCCTGAGTAGGGGTAGTTGTCTTCCCCAATATGGCAGGCATCCTTATAAGGAGACACACACACATACACATGGAGGAGGGTGTCATGTGAAGACTGAGGGAGAAGTCGGAGTAATGCAAGTACAAACCAAAGCACACTCAAGATTGCTGGCGGCCAGCAGAAACCTGCCAATGCAGCTCTGGAGCTGCCAGAGAAAGTCGACCCAGCTGACCCCTGGGAACAGGATCTCCAGCCTCCATAGCTGGGATAATAAATTCCTATTGTTTTAAGTTTGACCCAATGCATTGTAGCAACCCTAGGAAATGAATGAAGCCACTTAACACTGTGCCCTGTGGGGTCATTCTGAATGGGTCTATGGGGTCTGCCCAGTTATTATCAGACAGGATCACTTCAGGCCAACACGAGTCCTCATTACTATTTGGCTTATGAGACATTACACACACACACCGAAAAATGCAATAATAACAAAAATAATGTTTACTGTTGGTCAGCTTTCCATTAGCATACCAAGTACCTGAGCTAATCAACTCAGAAATACACTGTAATCTTAGAGGTTGCTGTCCATGGTCTGGTAGCGCTGTTGCTTTGGGAAGGTAAAGATAGGCAAGCATATCTGTCTAGAACACATGACCGAAAATCGTACACTTCATGACCAGGAAGTGAAAAACAGAAAGAGGAAAGTACAAGGGTCTCACAGCTCCCTCCAAGAGCACAGCCCAGTAGCATAAGGCCTCGTCTCCTAAGGGTCCCATCAAGTGAGAGACCACCCCTGCACCCCAAGGGCCTGTGGGGATCCTTCCAGATCCAAACTATGTCATTTCATCCATCTGCATATTTGTATTTTCTTGAGCTCCAGCCAAGAGTGTATTGCTGTCTTCTTCCAATTCTTCAAGTTGTGTGTTCTTTAAAGTCATTGAATCTGGGGACTGGAGAGATAGCCTAGCGGTTAAGAGCGCCAACTGCTCTTGCAGAGGACCCGGGTTTGATCCCCAGCACCCACATGGCGGCTGAGAACCGTCTGCAACTCCAATTCAGGGAACTCCAGTTCCAGGGGAATCCGACACCCTCTTCTGACCTCTGCGGCATTGCACGACAAGGTTGCACAGACCTGCATGCAGACAGTACATTCATATACATAGAGAAAAATAAATAAAATAAAATAAAGTCATTGAATCCTTTCATCATGTTTGTGATTGTTCTTTTCAATTCTCTGAGTAGACTAGTGAGGTTTGATGTAGTTTGGTTGCTGTATTAGTCAGGGTTCTCTAAAGAAACAGAAGCAACAGGACGAATATATAGCTATATACAATTTATTGATTTGCTCACGTGACAGAGTTCAAGGAGTCCAACAGTAGCCGCGCTGCACTCGAGAGGCTGAGAATCTAGGGAACTGCTCAGTCCACAAGGCTGGATGTCTCAGTAGTCCCAATCTGGTGCTGAAGGCCCGATGGATTCCAGGAGATCTGCCGGTCTCAGTACACACTGGGATCCGAAGGATTGATCACAGCAGCAAGACAAACTCACCAGTGAGAGAGAGACAAGCCGCAGGAAAAAAGGGACCAGATCCCTCTGGCATGGCCTTTAATATTGCCTGCCAGCAGAAGGTAACGCCCATATTTGGGGTGGGCCATCCGGGTTGAGGTAGTCCAATCTGAAGATCTTTTTTCTCTTATTTGTTCCTTAGTCCAATCAAGTTGACACCCAGGATTAACCATCACAGTTGCTTTCTGGTCAAGTATGAATAGTTACTTGGTCTGTGCTTCAGGTTCTCACTTTTTGTTTGGAGGGAGCAGATGATTCCTGGATGATGAGTTGGGAGCTCTCCCGCAAGGTGAAGAGGCCTAGGCCCAAGTCTGGAGGATGGAAATCTAGTGGGTATTTTCTGACTGACTGGGCAGAAAAGGGGCTAAGCCTGAACCATGCAAATGGGGCTGGTCCCAGAGCAGGGGAATGGTGACCCAGTGGGTGAGATTCAGGTAACTTGTCCTGCTAGTCTGGTACTCTCTGACAGTGGCAGCAGGAGGGGTCCTAGCCCCAAGGAGGCCCTACAGGGACGATAGGGCCCTGAGGTAATTCTAACTAGCTAAGCAAAGATGTGTTTCTCCAGACCCAAACTCTGAAGCTGGGTATGTGGCTCAGGGGTAGAGCCTTGCCCAGTGTGTACATGGGCCCAGGTTCAATCTCCAGCACAAAAGTAAGTCAGCCATATTGCTTACTTTTATTTTAAAAACTTAAAAAAATGGATCTCATGTGTGTAAAGTATCTTTCATATTTGTAGTTTTAACAAAAATAATTGTCCACTGGGGAAAAATATTGGCTATGAAGCAGAAGGTGGAAATTAAGATGAGATAACTGCCTAGATTTTTGCCTGGGAACTGCATCAATAAGCACATGTTTATTGTCTTCTGAAAGTCTTATGACATTTAACAAAGAAAAACTCCTGGGATTGCCATGTATTTGTTCCTCAAAGATTCAGTCCTGCAGACATTTAAAATTCAGAACCAGATTTTATTTCATTTCTCTTTTCAAATCAAATGCTGTATTTTGGCACTCATCGGCCTTGAGTAAAGATAAAATAGACTGGGAGTGGATTTTTTTCTTCCTTGCTCAGAGTCCAGAAGTCTGTAATGGAAGGCGATATATACGGTTTCTGTTCCTACTGCCTATCACAAATCACCACAAAACTGACTGACAGAAAATAGTCATTTTGTTACACATAAAATGTGTGGGTCAGGTATTCACAGTGGGAGAGCCTGGCCTCTGCCCCCAGGGGTTGGAGCTCAGTGTGCTTGAATGGCCAGATGTTGGTGCTTTCTTAAGGAGTCTTCGGTTACAAGTCTGATAATTGATGCTGGCTGTACTCTGAAATCTCAACTGTGCCTGTAGGCTATATCTATGTAGCTTTTCATATAGGGCCAGCTTCTGCACAGAACTTCGGAAGATATGCTACATCCAATTGGTTACTAGTGATACCACTAAAGTTGGCTCAAGTTTAAGATGAGGAGACTTTACACTTCTCGGTGGGAGGAGTTCAAAGACTATGCAGGTATATTTAAAAATCATCATGATACTGGGTTAGTTTTGTGATACTAAAATAGGATAGCTGAATAAATAAACTTAGAAGGAGGAAAGGTTTATCTGACTCCAGTTCCGGAGGTTGCAGTGTATGATTGGTTGGCCCTATTACTTTGAGGCTTATGGAGACATAGTGCATCCCCAGGGAGCAATTTATAACCAGGACATATAAGAGGAAAAAAATGAGGGTTTGAGGTCCCAATATCCCTTCCCAGGGCATGCTTTCAATGACCTAACTTCCTCCCACATTCTCAAGGGTCTAGAACCTCCCAGCTGGGGCACTGCCTGGGGACCAAGACTTTGACACATGGGTCTCCATGGGACATTCAAGAGATACACGATGGTGCTACCCTTCATGAATGCATGTCTTATAAACACATAGAGAAAATAATTTTGACTTAGAAATGAAAGTGGCTGATTAATTAATTAACTAACTCATTCATTCATTAACTAACTGCTTCTGCTGTTTTGAGACAGGGTCTCATGTATCCTAGGCTGCCCATCTAGTTGAGGATGAGCTGATCTTTCTACCTGTATCTTCAGAGTGCTGGGATTACTGGTGTGCACCACCACACCTAGTTTAGCCAGTGTTGTGCATCAAACCCAGGACTTCCTGCATACTAGGCCAGAACTCTAACAACTGAGATACAGCTCCAGTCTAGCCCAGTCTGTCCTTGAACTTGCTACGTAGGCTGTTTTCAAATCTGAAATCCTCCTGCCTTTGCCTTCTGAGTACTGAGATGACAAGCATGCACCACAATGCCTAGCCTCTGTTTGATTTCTAGTGAGATGTTACACCTCTGAAGCCCTTAATTTCCCCATCTGCAAGATGAAGGGTTGCATTGGGTGGGCTCTCCAAGTCTTCTGCAGAGCTGTGATTTTGTTTCTTCCTGCAAGTATGCCAATCAAAATGTTAGAGATTCTAGATTGAATTTTGCAACCAACATTTATCCAAGAGGAATGTTTTGCATTCCACACAGCTGTCTAGGACAGAATGAAATAGAAAAACATGTAAACTTAATACTTTGATTCTATTTTATAGTATAAGTATCAGTAATATACAAATGCTAGCCTTGTGTTGTTGGGGTTTGTTTGTTTGTTTGTTTTTTGAAACAGGGTCTTCCTGTAGCTCTAGCTGGCCTTGAACTCACAGAGATCCACCTGCCTCTGCCTCCTAAGTGCTGGGATTAAAGACATGAACCCCCAGCCTATTGTTGTTTTGATAGCATCTCGTTATTGTAGCCCAGGCTGGTTCAGGGTCCTTCTGCCTTGGCCTACCACATGTTGCGATCGTAGGGCTGTGTCCCTCTGTCAGCTTTTGCTTTTTGTTTTGTTTTTTAAAAGAGATCTTTGGAGAGATTTGCATGAGCCTATCTCCCTGTCTATGGAGATCTCCTTCTTAGCTTGTTCAATACCACTAGGCATAGTGGCTCATATCTGTAATTCTAACATTTGCCAGGCTGAGGTAGAAAGATAAAATGCTTAAATCTAGCCTGGGCTACATAATGAGACATTGTTTCAACACACATACATTCCAAATGAAAGGAACATAGCAAGGTTGATGTGGCAATCAAAACTGAAAGTGGTCAGGGGAGGTAGCATGTCTAATCCAGACTCTTCTGTAAAGAAGATGGTAGAGAGACACTGCTCTGAATGACTTTGGTTGTCAATTTGACACACCTGGGAAGAGGGAACCTTAACAGAGGCATTGTGCTCTGTTGGATTGGCCTGTGGCCATGTCTGCAAGGCATGTTAAAATTACTAAAAGATTTGGGAGGGCTCAGCCCAGTGTGGGTGTGCCCCCCCCAAGAAGGTGATCCTGGGTTATATAGGAAAACAGGATGAGTACAAAGCAGAAGAGCAAACCAGAAAGCAGCCATTTCTGCATGATCTCTTTTCAGTTCCTGCTTCCATGCCCCTGCCCTGACTTCCTTCAATAATGAGTTGTGATCAGGAAGTGTAAGCCAAATAAACTCTTTCTTCCCCAAGTTGTTGTTGTCTTTGATCAGAGTGTTTTATTACAGCAATAAAGAAGCAAAGTAAGATTTAAACATTTTTGTTTCTTCAGTGGTCTTTTCCTCATTCAGAGTTGGGTTGCTATTTAATGCCAGGTTTCTTCCTGTAGGCAGGTACATACAGGCAAGTGCAGACCCTCAGAGACACGGGGTTCCCTCCTGCTGGGGACTCTGATCTTGGCTGAAGGCAGGAAGCAGAGCCAAGCAGGTGGCCTAAGTATGGCTTCTATTGGAATCCAGAGAGATACCTGAAAGGCAGCTTAGATAGATAGGTGGTCAGCAACGCTAAGCCAGAGCAGATGGTGAGGGCGGAGATCCATGTGACCTGAGACACCAAGCCTGTCAGACTTCACTTACCAGACACAGCTTCACAAACCAAGAACAAGGTGGATGGGTGGGGGCAGACGAACTTTTAGGCAAAGTCCTGGGCCCAGGATTCCATGGGCCTGCCTGCTCATCTGCCCCTGCACCCATAATTCTTTTTTTTTTTTTTGGTGTTTTTGCGACAGGGTCTCCCTGTAGTCCCAGCTGTCCTGGAACTCACTCTGTAGACCAGGCTGGCCTCGAACTCACAAAGATCCTCCTGCCTCTGCCTCCCGAGTGCTAGGATTAAAGGCGTGCGCCACCACGCCTGGCACACATAATTCTTATGATATTGTTGAGCCACTGACTCAATCACTGCGTGAATTGGATAAAGAGCTGCCAGAGCCCTGATGATCTCTGTTATGCAGGATGATGTGTGTCATCCTGTATGTCTGTGTGTCATGTGTAATGTATGGGTTGGTGTCTTTGGTTACCTCCAGCTAAAATCTTCTAGGCTCTGAAGCCTTTACAGTGATTTACTATCTGAAGCCATGTTACAGTGATGCTCTAATAAGACCAGCCTGACTTAAGGCTGGAGAGATGGCTCACTGGTTATAAGCACCAGGTTCAATTCCCAGTACCATAGCAGCTAACAACCTTTTTTTTTTTTTTTTGAGACAGGGTCTCCCTTTAGCCCCAGCTGGCCTGGAGCTCACTCTGTAGACCAGGCTGGCCTTGAACTCCTGGAGAACAGCCTGCCTCTGCCTCCTGATTGCTAAGATTAAAGGTGTGTGCCACCACGCCCAGCCTAAGCCAGTTCTTAGCCACCATGTGGGTGCTGGGAATCAAACCCGGGTCCTCTGCAAGACCAGTCAGTGCTCTTAACTGCTGAACCATCTCTCCTGCCCCACAACCATTCTTAACTCCAGTTCCAGGGGATCCCTCTTCTGCCCTCCCAGCATTGCACAACGTGGTCCATGCACAAGCATGCAGGCAATAAACTCATACATATTAAAAACAAAACAAAACAGCCTGACTCTTCGCATCGTAGATATTTTAAGTGGACTTGAACTGCTGAGTGGAATTGAGCTACCAAGAGGCTGATTCTCCAGATTTTCCTCAAAACTGTGCTCCCAATTAAAGGGCTCACTCTTTTTTAAAAAAAATTATTATTTATTTCATTTTATGTGTATGAGTGTTTTACCTGCATGTATGTAAGTGCACCCATGCATGCAATGCCCATGGAGGCCAAAAAATGGGGCATAAGCTCCCTGGGAACTGGACTTGAGAATAATTGATCACCACCAAAGTGGGTGGTGGACCTGAACCTGGATCCTCTATAAGCGATTAATTAAATGTTCTCTCCAACCTCTTTCTTTCCTTCCTTCCTTCCTTTCTTTCTTTCTTTCTTTCTTTCTTTCTTTCTTTCTTTCTTTTTTTTTTTTTTTTTTTTTTTTTTTTGGCTTTTTGCACAGGTTCTCCCTGTAGCCCCAGCTGGCCTGGAACTCACTATGTAGACCAGGCTGGCTTGACCTCACAAATATCGGCCTGCCTCTGTCTCCCGAGTTCTGGGATTAAAGGCATGTGCAACCACCCTTGTTCTTACAACCAGAATTAGATGGGATAGTATTTTGTATGAAATGCACAAAGGTTCAATAAAAATTGTCTTTGAAAAAAAAAATGGGACAGTAAAAGTCGGTAGGATTTGTCTTATTAGAAGATTATGTCCTGGCCAGGCGAGGTGACACACACTTTTAATCCCAGAACTCAGGAGGTACAGGCAGGTGGATCTCTGTGAGTTCAAGGTCAGCCTGGTCTTTATGGTGAGTTCCAAGACATCTGGGGGCTACAGGGAGACCCTGTCTCAAAAAAAGACCACCCCCCAACAAAAAGATTATGTTCCTTTTGACCCCTATTGATCTAGAATACCAGGCATACAACCACAGACAAATGTTACCAGTTGAATCTATCTATTGTTTGCAACACAGAGGGAATAATCTTCATGTCTTCCTTCTTTCTAATGAATGTCCTAATGTCCTAAGCTGTTTGCAGGGCTTTCTTGAATATTCAAAACATCTATCCATATATATTTATATACTATTTTGGGGTCCAGGGCAATGAAGGGTCCTGGGGTCTATATTAGAAACAAGCCAAGTACGGGGCTGGAGAGATGGCCTAGCGGTTAAGGGCGCCGACCGCTCTTGCAGAGGACCTGGGTTCGATCCCCAGCACCCACATGGTGGCCGAAAACCGTCTGAGACTCCAATTCCAGGAGAACTCCAGTTCCAGGGGAATCCGAGACCCTCTTCTGACCTCCGTGGCATTGCACGACACGGGTGCACAGACCTGCATGCAGACAGTACATTCATACATATACAGAAATAAAATTAAAAAAAAAAAAAAACAAGCCAAGTTAAAAAAACTTTTTTTTTTTTTTTTTTTTTAATTTTATTTATTTATTTATTTTTATGTGTATGAATGTATTGTCTGCATGCAGGTCTGCGCACCCGTGTCGCTGCGATGCCGCGGAGTCAGAAGCGGTCTCGGATTCCCCTGGAACTGGAGTTCTCCTGGAACCGGAGTCACAGACGGTTCTCAGCCGCCATGTGGGTGCTGGGGATCGAACCCGGGTCCTCTGCAAGAGCGGTCGTCGCTCTTAACCGCTAGGCCATCCCTCCAGCCCCCAAGAAAAACTTTTTGATTACAAGGTTAGAGTCATTAATCTAGAGTTTGTCTATATTGTGAAAGTTATTCCTATACCCCCAATCCTATTCGCATTTTCTTCAAACTTCTTTTTTTTTTTTTTTGGTCTTTTTGAGACAGGATCTCCCTGTCTCACTATGTAGACCAGGCTGGCCTTGAACTCAGAGATCCACCTGCCTCTGCCTCCCAAGTGCTGGGATTAAAGTCCTGTGCCAGACTTTCTTCTCATTGATCTTTCTCTCCATGATCTTTGTCTCCATCCTAGCCCAAGACATTACTTCATATTTGTGAAACCCTCAGTGCTATCCAGCCATTTCTCACCTTGAATCCAAAGATTCTCCAGTGAGATTCAATGGTCTCTACATTTTGCATCTGTATTCCTGCCCAGACCCCACCATCCTGCCCAGGATGGCCCCTTATAACAAGAGAAGCTCTGTTCTACAACCATACCAGCATCAGGCTCTTAGCTCTTAGTTTCTCCTGCCCCAAACCTTGACTCTTCCGATGGGGCAACTCTGGGTAGGATCTGCTGTTTCCCAGTCTCCTGTACAGTAGGAGTTCATAGCTGTCCCCAGAGGTAATTGTTTGATAATTTACCATTATTGCTTGCTTTCTCTTTCCTCTTCCATGTTCTAATCTCCTACCAGACTACTAACAGTTTACCATTGAATCGGAGTCTCAGGCTTTATCTTGTGTGTTTAAGCACATTGTCACTGAGATCATAGGTGCTCCTATATGGAGGAGGAGGTGTGAGCAGGACAGCCTCAATAGAGACACACCTTACAATGAGTTGACATCTGATCACATGATGCACAAGAATACAGCCTCTGCAGAGAAGGCACAAGGTTTGTCTTACAAGATCTCCAACAGCCTCCCTCCACACTACACTGCTGCAGGTCACCTGTACCACCCAGGCACCCCGAGACCATGCCACTCATATCTCTCCTTAATCTCGCTCTGGTAACTATGGATGGACTAAAGATAATCACAATTGCTCTGTTCTTTTGGCTGATTGGTTATTGTTGAGCTTGTGACACAATTCTGGCTAATAAAAAGCCAATAAGCCTCTGATAGGCGGCTTCTGAGAAAGTTTGTCCCACTCTAATAAAGGGACTTCCAGGGGAATCCGACACCCTCTTCTGACCTCCGCGGCATTGCACGGCACGGGTGCACAAACTTGCATGCAGACAGTACATTCATACACATACAGAAATAAATAAAATTAATAAAAAATAAAAAAATAAAAAAATAAAGGGACATGGGAAGAAACCATCTAATTTTTCAACTCTGTGAGACAGGATGCTGGGTCTGCTACTATTTTCTTGTGATTTTTCTAGGCCAGAGTTTAAGGATAGACGCTAGCACTGCAGAAAGGCAGGGCAGAAAGCAGAGAAGTCCTGTGACTCGGATGACGGTGCTGAACCACTGCCTTAACCACTGGATGCCGGTGAGGCGGTGACTCCAGCTCTGCTCTCTTCCTGTGGGCCGATAAGTTGCTATATGCATGTGCATCAGTGAAACATTCAGATTTGAATCTCTGGTCACTTGCAGTCCAAACCTGCTGTGTCCGACTGACTAATCCATGTGAAGAGAAAAAAGACAGGGAGGGGCTCGGGTGGGAGAAACAGAAGCCGATTTCTCTAGATCTAACAAGTACGTAAATACCACGTGTGGCGCTGTTGAGTCGAAGTTTGCCAAAACCACCTGCAAAGGACACTTTTCGGCTACCAGGGGAGCCCTGGGTGTCAACCGGATGTTCAAAGAAGTTGACGAGTGTTTGCTCGTTTTATGTTTGCCCACCATAATTATGATTGTAGGAGAGGATATCTTAAAGACTTTAATGGTGGAATTTGAAATGTTTAGGAATAAAATGCTGTGCTGTGTATAATTAGAGACATGGTGATATAATCAACATGCATTGACAGCTAATACTTTATGATACCTACATCTGAGCAATGGGTGGAGGAATGAGCCCTCTACACAGGATTGCCTATCACTGTACCAACAGACTTTGCATGAGAAAATCTGTTTACTAGGCAGCCACATATGGGGACATCCAAATCTCCAATCTGCCTTTAAGATTTGATGGAGCGGTGGTAGTGCACACCTTTAATCCCAGCACTCAGGAGGCAGAGGCAAGCAGATCTTTGTGAGTTCAAGTCCAGCCTGGTCTACAGAGCGAGTTCCAGGACAGCTGGGGCTACAGGGGAGACCTGTCTCAAAAAAGACCAAAAAAAAAAAAAAAGAAGATTTGATGGAATAAAAAAGGTAGAGTCTCAGTGGTCTCCACACACATTACCTATCAGCCCTCCTGACATGGTGATTTAGGCTTTTAATCCCAGCAGAGGCAGATGGATCTCTGAGATCAAGGCCAGCCTGTTCTGCATAGTGAATACCAGGTCAGATGGGGCTACAGGGAGACTCTGTCTCAAAAAACCAAACCAAACCAAATAAAACAATCTGGCCCTTCCTGGAATATGTACTTGGAAGTTGGTGGTATTAATGTGATCTCAATGTAGCCTCTGGATTCTTTTGATGATAAAAGGTCACAAGCAGGTTAAAAACCAGCCCAAATGGAGTCAGCGGTTTTGATAAAAGAGTAGCCTCCAAAGCCACTAAAGTAACCTAGGCAACTATTATTACTTCTATGACCACTTGTCTGTGGTCAGCTAGTGGGGGAGTAATAATATGTTGCTCAGCTCTGTGGCTTTTAGTCAGTGATTTTTAAAGTCTACTAAAGCAAGTCACTAGAAACAAGTGAATCTAAAGGGTTTATTCAGGGGTTTTTGTTGTTGTTGTTGTTGTTGTTGTTGTTGTTTGTTTTGTTTTGTTTTTGAGTCAGGATCTCCCTATAGCCCCAGCTGGCCTGGAACTCACTCTGTAGACCAGGCTAGCCTTGAACTCACAGAGATCCACCTGCCTCTGCCTCCCAAGTGCCCGGCTTAAAGACAGTTCTTAGCCGCCATGTGGGTGCTGGGAATTGAACCTGGGTCCTCTGAAAGAGCAGTCGGCAAGGCACTCTTAACCACTGAGTCATCTCTCCACCCCTGTTTATTCAGGTTTTACCTTAGTTTTCAAAGCCATCCTCCTCACTGACTGTGCCTTCAGAGCTTTACATATGGAAAAAGAATAGAGAACTTTTGGACTATGTAGTTGGCATAAATTAATATGCTTATCGTGCTGGTGTATAAAAAGGCAGGTTCTACAAGGAAGAAATATTATGGATAAACAAATGAGAAATTTCCCTAAACTCCTGGGCCAGAGAGAGAAGGCTCCCTGTCACTAGCCTAGATGTTTTACTGCATTATTTGTAAAAACATCATTCCTGGTCAAGGAGGAAGCCACACCCTGGAAGGATTGTGTAAATATAAACCACAGAACACAAAAGAGAGTTTAGATTCATCTCCTCTCCCTTTGGTAAGGTGTGCTTACCATGTGAGAAGTGTACCCTCATATTCTATAGTAAAAATATCCATCAGTGTCCACAGAGCAGTGGCCATCCATACTGAGCAAATCACCTCTTAAAATGCTGGGAACAGGGCAGAAGCCTGCCTGCCAATGATCCAGGAGAGCATCAGGGTAGCAGGCATTATGGGAGTCAGGGAGGTAGAGCTGGGCGTGGGGGTATTTTGAAGCCTCTCAGGAAGGTGGTACGTCACTTTTCAGACCTTAGAGCCTCTGGGGAAAACAGAGAGGAGGTACATTTTCAGCTTCATGATGGGTATGATAAAGAATGGTCCTTACTTCGTAATAAGAATCCTGGAGACTTGGAAATGTGAAATAGAGGCAGTTTATTATTTTTTTTCCTTGTCATCCTGGCTATATAATGATTTCTTTTTTTTTTTAGCCAATTTTTATTGAACCTTTGTGCATTTCATACAAAATTTCCAATCAAGTCTAGAGAGGCAGTTTATTTTACCAGGTAGCAGTGTCAGGCACACAGGGTGACTGAGGTGGAGAACAATGTTTAAAAACCTTGATGTACCCGGCGTGGTGGCACACACCTTTAATCTCAGAGCTTGGGAGGCAGAGGCAGGACAGATCTCTGTGAGTTCAAGGCCAGCCTGGTCTACAAAGTGAGTTCCAGGCCAGCTGGAGCAATAGGGAGACCCTGTCTCAAAAATAAACAAAACAAAACAAAACAAAACAAAAAAACACACTTAAATGTCACCGGGTATGGTGTCACATGCCTTTAATCCCAGCACTTGGGAGGCAGAAGCAGGCAGATCTCTGTGAGTTCAAGGCCAGTCTGGTTTACAGAGTGAGCTCCAGGCCAGCTAGGAGCTAGGACTAAAGGGAGACCCTGTTTCAAAAAGACAACAAACAAACAAACAACCCAAAAACTTAGTGTCCATGACCTTTTCTCCATTTAAAAAAAAAATCAAGAGAATGCAATCTTACTTTGCCTTTTAATTTTTTTTCACTTTTGAGAATTTCATACATTTCCTCCCGTCTCCCTCTCCAGCCCTTCCAACACACCCCTACTTTCTTTAAATTTTCTGACCTCTTCTTTATTATTGTCACACACACACACACACACACACACACACACAGACTCCATTTAGTGGTACTGACACAGACGTGTGTTTAGGGCTAACCATCTGGGATTGGATAACTATCAGGATGCTCTTCCCTAGAGAAAACTGATTTTTCCCCTCTCAGTAAAAACTGATTTTTCCCCTCTCAGTAGCTATCGGTTGTCTGTCACTCTACATCTGGAGGTGCGACCTTGTGAAACTTCCCCTATGTGCGTTGGCATGTCAGCTGGTATTGTCATCATGCAGGTCTTGTTTGAGTGATATTATTGTTCAGATTTCTTGGGTGCAGCTTTCCCATGCTCTCTAGCAGCAGACATCCTGGTCCTCCAGCCTTGACATTTCCATCCCCGCTTCTGCAACGTTCCCTGAGCCTCAGTTGTGGAGGCTGCATTTAAGATGTATCTATCACTTAGGGATGGACATCCCATAGTCACTTATTAGCTGCTTTTTGATGAGTTGTGGCTCTCTGTAATTATCTCCATCTGTTGCAAAAAGATGTTTCATCGATGAAGGGAGAGCTACACTTACCTGTGAGTTTAAGGATAAGTTTTTAGAATACACTTAAAATTGTATTGGCTCAAGGAAACTTCAGTGGTAGGTTCTCTTCTAGGATCTACGACCTCCCTAGCCATGGGTATTATGGCTAGGTTTACAGTACCAGGCATGAATTCTCTACTATTGATCAGGCTTTAAGTCCAATTGGACAGTTGTTGGTTAGCCACAAGATAAACGTACCACTATTACGCCATTAGGATATCTTGCTGAACCAGTCATCCTTGTGGTTCCAGAGGCTTTACAGCTCAGTAAGACTATTGATCGGTTTTCTCCTGTAGCAGTTTGTGTAGCACCTTATGATACTGTAAGAGCTGGTCTTCAGGGAGGAACCTTCCAGGTCAGTTCCAGATGATTTCTTCAACTTCTGTGTCCAAAGTGCGTGGTGTTTTGGCAACAACGGCTTTAGGTTCTGGGAGGCAAAACAAGGACCATGGCAATGCCTATGTTGCTTTCAGTGTCTCTGACCAACTATTCAAAGGGAGGTTACCCAGGCTTGTCACCACAGTTGTTTTTAGACTGTAGTTTGTTTTTTTTCCAGGATCCTTGTTACCCTATGTGGTGCAACTCCATTTTATATATATATATATATATATATATATATATATATATAATATGTATTAAAATATGTATTAAGTATCTTATAAAGTAATGTTTACCTATTTTTCAAACATCTTTGGCATTATTTATCTCTTCTTCCTCCCTCTTCCTCTTTATTATCCTCCCTCCCCCTCCTCACCTAAAGCTTCCCCAAACTTCTCATTCCCCTCTTGATAGCAAGGTGGGTACAATTTTATGCATTACTTAGGTCTTTTCTGGAAATTTTACATTTGTCTTTTTTAATTTATTTTATTTTTATTTTATTTTCATTTACTTATTTTTTTTTTTTGTCTTTTCGAGACAGGGTCTCCCTGTAGCCCCAGCTGTCCTGGAACTCACTCTGTAGACCAAGCTGGCCTTGAACTCACAAGAGATCCACCTGCCTCTGCCTCCCAAGTGCTAGGATTAAAGGCGTGTGCCACCACACCCGGCTCATTTGTCTTTTTTTAAACAAAGCTGGTGCATGGGTTTATCTCTGTATTTTGTGCCCTGTTTGTTTCTAAGCATATCAGATGTATGATCTTACAGACCAGTTGGCCATGAGTAATTTTCTACTCTGAATTTCTTGTTTTGGGGGTAGCTTAACAGAATTTGAATTGGAAGGAGGAATAGCTAGACTACCGGACATTATCACAGATCAGGGGTTTTCTCTTCATTTGCATCCGGGCCTAAACTGGCTCAAGGCGCCTTTGAAAATGAATCATCACGTGGTATTTCTATTAATAGGGACTAGGGACCATATTAGCAATAAGCTGTACATCATGAGCTCTTAAAGAAGCCATAAGAAAGGATGCAATAGGGTTCCTCTCTGGAAAAAATGAGTCGTCTGAGTGAAATTAAGTTGTTTGGTTGGTTCAAGGAACAGAAAGATCAGAAAGATCCTGGATTTAGAGTGCAACATAATTCATGCCTGTGATTCCAGCACTGGGGAGACTGAGGCAGGAGAATGGCAACTTAGAGGCTGGTCCAGGCTACATAAGGTGATGGTACTTCAAACAAAAATTAAACAAAAGGAATAGCTCGCCTTTGTAAGGGCATGTAAGTTTAATGAGTGTGTGCAGAAAGATTTAAGCCAACCTCAGCAAATACCTCTGAGGTCTTCCTCACAGGAGACTTGACTTTGGGGATTTTATGTTCTTTGCTGAATTGTTCAGTTTTAGAAAGAAGCCTGAAAAGTCAGCTTAGCTAGAGCTCCATTATCTCCTCACTCTGGGCGCCAGAGGAGAGTCTCGTTCCTGGACCTGGACCATAGCCTAGGAGGTAGGTGCTCGCCTGCCCAGCCTACGCTCAGTTCAGGAAGAGCCCTGCAGAGCTGATTTAGCAGCAGACCCCTGTGTACCAAGTCCCCTCTTAGTTGTTTTCTCCCCATTGATCTTGTCTCTGCTTCTTAGCTATACAGATCTCTAAATTTTTCTGTCTCAAAAAGAGACTATCAATTGGGCATGGTGGCACACGCCTTTAATCTCAGCACTCAGGAGGCAGAGGCAGAGGCAGACAGATCTCTGTGAGTTCAAGGCCAGCCTGGCAAATTCCAGCCCATCTGGGGCTACAAGGAGACTATGTCTCAAAAAACACAGAGAGAGAGAGAGTGGGAGAGAGAGAGAGAGAGAATCAATAATATAACTATATTGTATATATTGCTCACATTTCTGGAGGTTGGAAAGTTCCAGATCAAGTCACCAGCAGATTCAGTGTGTAGTGAGGATGCCCTCCACATTGCAAGGAGGCTGTGTTCTGACTGTGTCCTCATGTGACAAAGGACAGCCTGAACTCGCTTGAGGATCCTTTTAAAATGTGAATAGAAATTATACAAGAGTTTTTATTGTGGCATTTTCACATTTCGGGCCCTGCTCCTATTGCCCTCTGTATTCGGGCTTCGCCTCAGCTTCTTTTCCTCCCACCACACTGCCTGTCTTCATAACCTCACACTTTTCCCTACTGTCTTTGAACTTGAGCCCAGCATCTCTCTGTTGTGAACCCCAGGCTCAGGTGCCTACATCATAACATTTCCTCATGCCTTACCCTGCTGGAACAAGTGAATGGATAATTCTTTTCTTCCAACAGAAGTATATATGATGTTTTTTTTTATTTATGTGTATGAATGTATTGTCTGCGTGCAGGTCTGTGCACCCATGTCGTGCAATGCCGCGGAGGTCAGAAGAGGGTGTCAGATTCCCCTGGAACTGGAGTTCTCCTGGAATTGAAGTTACAGACAGTTCTCAGCCGCCATGTGGGTGCTGGGGATCGAACCTGGGTCCTCTGCAAGAGCGGTCGGTGCTCTTAACCGCTAGGCCATCAATCCAGCCCCTATATGATGTTTTAAAACCCAACCCAGAACAGACAGGTTTTGTTCACTGTTCACTACACCTTCAGAGCATATGACTCAGGGCCCAGTTTGCCTCCTATGGGCCCAAATAGACAGAGAAAGAAAAGAAAAACAACCACAAAAAGAAAGAAGAAAGAACTTATTTGTGGCTGGAAACCTCCACCGTTTACTGCAAATCAGATATTCAAAGTGGGTTTTAAAGAGTAAACAAAACAGCCTACTCAAGAAGCAAAGGGGAACAAGCCTTGGGGATCTTCATACAGAGACGGCCTATTACCTTTTCCCAAGTCTTTCTTCCTGGCCCCTGTAACTCATTTGAGGGAGTGTCAGTTGGGGGATTGTCCAGATCAGATTAGTCAGTGAGGAATTTTCTTGATTGATGCTCAGTGTGGGAGGGCCCAGCTCAGTGTGGGAGGTACCAGGCCTGGGTAGGTGGGCCTGGGATGTGTAAGAAAGCTACTTGAGAAAAGGCAGAGAGGGACCCAGCAGGCAGCATTCCTCAGCAGCCTCTGCTTCACTTTCTGCCTTGATTTCCCTCAGTAATGGACTTTGACCTGAACTCTTTCTTCTCCCAAGTTGTTTTTGGTCAGAGTGGTTTATCACAGCAACAGAAAAGCAAACTAGAGTAGCAACCAGTGCTGTTTTGTTGAATTGGGGCTGGGTTATAGGGAAGCTACCCTGGCCATGACATTAGCAGAAGGTGAGAAGCAGTTGGCAGAGCTCTACCCACTCACCGCTCTATGGTTTACTGACTCCTTCTCAGAAGACTGTTGGACTTCACATGTGTTGTACACAATAACATGTTTTCCAAGAAAAGCATGCAGTTGGTGAATGGGGCTCCTGAAAAAGAGCTGTCAGGATGGAGAATGCCCTTGCTCTGTGACTCCATGGTTTGGCAGTTACAGGGTTAGCAGATGCTCTACAGGACACTCAGTCAATTTCAGCTTCAGATCCACAATGATTAATTTTCTAGACTAAGTATGTCACAAATGCTATGTTGAGCCTGCGTAATATATGGGACATAGTTGTGCTAAAGCGTTGTGTTATTTATCTGAAATTCACATTTAACTAGGCAGCCGGCAACTTTGCGAAATGTCCCAAGGCTAATTGCAAATCTTTCCTGTTTTCTTTTCCCAGAGAAGTTCTTGTTATGCTTGTGAACAGCTAGAACCTGCTGATAGTTCTTCATAGAGGACCTAGAAGATCTTGTGCATGTATAAGCTGGCTCCTTAGCTACTTTGGAGAAGTATAGGGCACTTTGACCAGTCTAAGACCACGCTACCTTCTTTGTAGCCAACCTGAGCAGTGTAGTGTCCAACTTGGGGCTTTTTACAGAGCTGATGAGCAAGACATTGAACATCCCAGAAGAGTTATGTATTTTCCAGTTGAAAAGGAAGCTAAGCATTAAAAAAAATATGTTTGAAGCCGGGAGTGGTGGCATACACCTGTAATCCCAGCATTCAGAAAGCAGAGGCAGGCTGATCTCTGTGAGTTCAAGGCCAGCCTGGTCTACATAAGGAGTTCCAGGACAGCTGGGACTACAGGGAGACCCTATCTCAAAAAGATAAAAAAAAAATGTGTTTGAGGCTATCAACATTGGTTTTTCTGTGAATAGTCTATAGCCTTTGATTGTTTTCTTTCTTTTAAGTACCTCCCCTCCCCTAGGAACTTTTTCATTATGAAGATCAGCCTTTCTTCTTGGGTATGAATGAAGGAAGGTGATTTCCCCATTTGTTGCTGCCATGTCTTTTGAATATCAACATTTCCCTGTGGATCTGTTGTATGCTCAGAGGTGAAGTAAAATCTCCTCCACAGAACGCTGGTGTCCATGTCTTCTCTGTCTCCTGGGCTCTCTGAACATGGGACCTTCAGTGCATTCCACACTGCCTTTGATGTCACAATTGGTGCTTTGAGTCCTGAGTTCTTGGTCCCACATTAATTTCTGGAGCACAGTCTCCCTCTGCATCTGCTGTCCATCTTTGAATCTTGAATTCCTTGTGTCACTTCCATGGGGACATGTGTTTGCTCTGTGATTAATCAGACATGAAGATCTTTTCATGTAATAATGGCCTATTCTATTATTTTCATTTAATAATTAACATATACACAGTCATATCATTTTACAATGTGATTCTGTCTTTTTTAAAAATTTATTATTATTATTTTTTTTATGTGTATGAGTGTACCCTCTGCATGTAGGTTGGTGCACCCATGTCGTGCAATGCTGCAGAGGTCAGAAGAGGGCATCGGATCCCCTTGGAACTAGAGTCAAAGACAGTTCTTAGCCGCCATGTGGGTGCCGGGAATTGAACCCAGGTCCTCTGCAAGAGCAATCAGTGCTTTTAACCACTGAGCCATCTCTCCAGCCCTGATTCCATCTTTTATATATTTTCTTTCACTGTACAATTGGGGTTCTTTGATGTTTATGCTGAGTCTTTATATTCAAGGTCTATATTCTTGTCTCACTGGTTTTTATAAAAATAGTGCACACAGTGGGCGTGGTGGTACACAACTTTAATCCCAGCACTCAGGAGGCAGAGGCAGATGGATTTTTGTTAGTTCAAGGCAAGCCTGATCTACATAGTGAATTCCAGGACAGCTGGGTCTACAGGGATGTGGGGCCAGATAAATTTATTATGGCTTAGTATAAGAGAGCTGGCTTCTTTTCTGATAACCTAGAAGGTCGGTTTCACCCGGAAAACCTAGAAGGCCAAAGGAGATGGGAGCTGCTTACTAAACACCAGGCACCTGCAGCCCAACCCCCAGGGGAGTGTAGTTTGAAGAGTAGCATTCCTAAAGCTTACCCTCCTGAGGCATGTCTGCCTTGTCCTCTGGAGGCAAATGGCGCTAGCCATAAGCTTATTGGGGAGTGGGGGGTATGGTTTTCCTGCCATAAAAACTTAGCTGTTGCAGAATGCATGTAGGCTTCTCCTCTGTCCTGCCCACCTCCTGTTCGATGAGTCCAATAGAACTATATAAGTGCTTAAAACTCCTGCAATAAATGAGTTTTTCTTACTGATGCAACTCCCGGGTCTTTCTTTGATCTGTTTCAGGTTCATTGCCATCTTGGGATCGTCCTCTGCTCCCTCCCACTTCCCCCCTTGTGGCCCCAGACTGCCATACCTGAGGTTGGTGACCTGGGAGTCAGGAACCTCAAGACACACAGGAAGCCAATACAGAGAGACCTTGTCTCGAAAAGGCCAAAACAAACAAACAAACAAACAAACAAACAAACAAAAAATAGTGCACACAATTCGCTCCTTTTTATTTTTATTTACATCAGTGTATATTTATTGGGCATGATATTGGGCTACATATCAACATTTTCATAAAAGCATAGAATGGACTTTGAGTGTATTCCCCACACTCTGTGGGGGTGGTTTGAATGAGAAATGTCCAAATGTCCGCCATGGGTTCAAGAATGTGAATCCTTTGTCCTCAGTTGGTGGTGCTGTTTGCGGAGGTTATGGAACTTTGGGGAGGTGAAGACTTGCTAGAGGAAGTACATCACTAGGGGTGGGTTTGGTCCACTTCCTGTTCTTGCTCTCTGTCTGCTTCCTGTGTGTGGATAACATGTGACTAGTCAGCTTGCTGCTCCTGCCTTCTCTGCAGTTACAGACAGTATCCTTCTGCAACCATAAACCAAAATAAACTCTTCTTTTTGATTTCAGAATTTTTTCATAGAAGCAGAAATCCACCCTTCTCTTCCATTAGTTCCTCTTTCCTCCTTTATGCCATTCATTTCCATTGTCATCTTACACAGTTTCATTTATACTTTCATGGCATGCATAAATACATGATTCAATGTACTTATAATAAAACTTAATAACCACAAATATGAGACTATATGCAATATTTGTCTTTTTAAATTATTAAAAATTCATTTCTGTTTTATGCATATGAGTGCCTTGGCTGAATGTAAGTGTACCACATGCATGCAGTGCCCAGAGGCCAGAAAAGAGCCTGGAACTGGGGTTAAGAATGGTTGTTAGCAGTCATGTGGGAACTGGGAACCAAACTTGGGTCCTCTGCAAAAACAGGCAGTGCTCTTAACTGCTGACTGGTCTTTCCTGCCCAACACTTGTCTTTCTTTAAAAGAAAAAATATTATTTTTCTCTTATGTGTATGAGTGTTTTGTGTGTATATAAGTGCACCTGTGTCATGCAATGCCCACAGAAGTCAAAAGAAGGCATCAGATCCCCTGGAAATGGAGTTACAGATGGTCATTAGCCACCAGATGGGTGCTGGAAATCAAACCCAGGTCCACTGCAAGAGCTGTGGCTGCTCTTAACTGATCTCTCCAGCCCCTCAATGCTTGTTTTTCTAAGACTGATTTAGTCTGCTTAATATTATTATCTCCAATTGGGTCCATTATTCTGCAAATGACCTGACCTGGTTCTTCTTTTATTTTGAGATTACAATGATAATGCTAGACTCACTTTCCCTTCATCTTTTGCAAGTTATTTTATGAATACATTACATTTCTCAGTGTGTCTGCCTGAATAGTATAATCAGAGGTGCCTCTGTGACTCTCACTTCCAGCACTGGTGGGGCTGGTACTGCCTGCCCCTCTCCTGCTTCCCCTCCAAAGCCTGACTCTTTATTCCCATTGTATGTGGAATTTGTATTCTTTTTTTAAAAATTAATTTATATATATATACATATATATATATAAATTAATTTTATATATATATATTTTATATATATATACATATATATA
>VZQC01000816.1:0-97229 GCA_009823505.1 Rhizomys pruinosus | reverse complement strand
CTGCTGCTCCAGCTCCAGCCGCCATGCCTTGCGCCACAATGGACTCTAATTCCCTGGAACCATCCATCATAAGCTCAAATAAACTCTTCCTTTTATAAGTTCCTTAGTCATGGTGTTTTATCACAGCAACAGAAAAGTGACTAATACATTGTATTCTTTAACCTCATACACCACACTGACCTAGGTGTCAGGACTTCTGTTGTGGTGTTGATTAGCTGAAGTTCATGCTCTGGAAGTTTCTTAGAACATGACACAGGAGTTGTGGTAGTTTAAATGACAATGTCCCCCATAGGCTCCAAGTATTTGTATAGTTTGTCACCAGTTAGTGGCACTGTTTTGGCAGGTCTTAGAGGGTGTGACCATGCTGGAGGAAGCACTTCACTGGGGGAGGGTTTAGAAAGTTCTTCAGGGCTGGAGAGATGGCTCAGTGGTTAAGAGCGCCGGCTGCTCTTGCAGAGGACGGGGGTTCGATTCCCAGCATCCACATGGTGGCTAAGAACCGTCTTTAAGCCAGGTGTGGTGGTGCATGGCTTTAATCCTAGCACTTGGGATGCAGAGGCAGGTGGATCTCTGTGAGTTCAAGGCCAGCCTGGTCTACAGAGTGAGTTCCAGGCCAGCCCGGGCTATAGGGAGACCCCGTCTCAAAAAAAAAAGAAAAAAGAGAAAAAGAAAGAAAGTTCTTAAGCCTTGCCAGAGTTCCAGTCATTTTCTGCTTCCTGTGCCTGCTTTGAGAACTGAGGCCTTAGCTTCTGCTGCTCCAGCCCCCTGTGCCGCCATGATGGACTCCCTGCCACAGTGGACTGTTTCTCCTTTGGAACTGTAAGCTAAGTAAACTCTTATAAGTTCCCTTGGCCACCATATTTTATCAGAGCAACAAAAAAAGTAACTAAGGTGAGAATCTGATCCCAGAGCATTTAATTAAAGAACTTTCAGGAAAATTTATGTGCGGCAGATTGATTGGCTATCTTTTGGTCACGGGTTTTATTTATTTTTATTTGGAGTTACTATTTCATTGTCTTCTGGAAGAAACATTTACAGTCTGGCACTAAGAGAAATTTGGGATGCGGGTGGGTTATATGTTTCCATATTTGTTTTATTTCATTGACTTTATCATTGTGAATATGATAGGCAAGAGGATGTAACCACTTGGACATTGAAGTCTGCCATCTTGGATATCTTTCACCTCTTCTCTAATCCTTTTAAACTTTTGCTTCCTATTTCAGCAATCTGATTTTCTCACTTCTTCGTTTTGTTGCTCTGTCTGTATTCTCTTATCCCTTGTTCACCTTCTGATTTATCTTAATCTCTGAGCGACTTTTTTCTTTGATTTATGTTATATTTGGATTTGTCTTGCCATTTCTTTTTTTCTAATTTTATTTATGTATGTGTATGAATGTACTGTCTGCATGCAAGTTTGTGCACCCGTGTCGTGCAATGCCGCGGAGGTCAGAAGAGGGTCTCGGATTCCCCTGGAACTGGAGTTCTCCTGGAATTGGAGTTGCAGACAGTTCTTGGCTGCCATGTGGGTGCTGGGGATCGAACCCGGGTCCTCTGTAAGAGCGGTCGGCGCTCTTAACTGCTAGGCCATCTCTCCAGCCCTGTCTTGCCATTTCTGACTTAAGATCCTGTATTTCTTTCTTTTTTTTTTTTTTTTTAAGGTCCGTATTCTATTTGCTCTTTCTTCATTGAAGTTTTTCTTGATCAGATTTTTAAATAAGAGAGTTTATAAATCAATAAGAAAAGCTAATATCTTCCAGTAGCATATAACAATATGAACAGACCTTTTATTAAGATGTAAAGAAAAAGTTTGGCAAAATGGTTCAGCAGGTAAAGGCATTTGCCCCCCAAGCTTGACAACCCGTGTTCAATCCCTGGAACCCACCTGGTAAAAGAAGAAAGCTTTCTCAAGTTGTCCTCTGACCTCTACATCTGCATGGTCTCAAGTGTGCACCCCCCAAAAAATATGTTAAAAGCAAAGTAAAGAAAAATATGAATATGCTTTAATTTATAAATACTAATGCATAAAAATGATATGATTTGGGGGGCTGGAGAGATGGCTCAGCAGTTAAGAGCACCGACTGCTCTTGCAAAGGACCCGGCTTTTATTCCCAGCACCCACATGGTGGCTAAAAACCATCTTTAAGCGGGACATGGTGGTGCATGCCTGTGATCCCAGCACTAGGGAGGCAGAGGCAGGTGGATCTCTGTGAGTTCAAGGCCAATCCTGGCCTATGGAGCAAGTTCTAGGACAGCTGGGGCTACAGGGAGACCCTGTCTCAAAACTACCAAAAAAACAAAACAAAACAAAGCAAAATGATATGATTTCTGCTCTATCATCTTACCACATGTAGCTTGCCTAAAACACTGAAATTGATGCTGAGCAGTACCTGGCAGGGGATCACAATACTTTCTTGCTTTGCAGAATGATGATGACCTTGTATTAGACAGGAAGTCTGAGATGGGAAGTAACGGACAAGGACACAGATCATGCCACCAACAACAGGTGAACCACAGCCTTTGAGAACTGATGGTCCTCTCATTTGGTGAGTGCCTGGCCAATGCTAGGGAATATTCACCTGCATCCTTTCTGAGGTCTGATGAAAACCAGCTAAGATCTGGAAATTCGGGTCTATGATTTTCTTATCTGTTTAGATGAGTAATGACTTTAGTGCATGTTAAATAACAAACTCATCCATTGCTCAAGATTGCTTCATAAAAGGTGGTCCCACTCCGTAGTGATAGAATGGAGACAAAAAGTTACAGATACGAGTCACAGACAGAGTCAATTGACATCTGCACAGAAAGTTATCATTATTTGTCCCTAGAGAAGCTACAGATCATGAAGAGCACTCATACTGTGAGGAACCAGAGACTGTTTTACTTTATGTTGGGCTGCTTGGTTTGTCTCTGGGTCTCTACTTGAATGTGGGTGGATATGATTTAAATGTGGTCATGAATGCTCATGTGTGAATTTAGTCTGTAAAACCTAGAGGTTGGATTAAAAGCCAAACTTATTCTCAGATGAAAAGGAATAAGGTTTATTCATTACTGCTTTTTCAGATCTCTTCCCCAATTTTTCCATAATTAAAGCTTATTATAGGGACTTTCATTTAAACATAAAGGGTTCAAACATATAATTAACAGTTTCCATACCCTCACCAAACCCCAGTAGAATGATGGAAAGTAATTTTGACAAAAGGTATAAACAATGAACACAGAAATAAAAAGAACAGGAGAAGGGAACATCAGACAAACTCAGCACAACATTAGAAGCTGGAAAACAAAAGCAGAATGGGAACTAGCTGAGTTACAAGGTAGAAGGAGGACTGGGAAATTTAAATGAGTCTAGAAGGAGAGTCCAAAAAACTGAGACCTAAAGCTTCCTGTTGGGAGAAGGCATGGTCTAAGAAAAGGTGGTCCATCCCTACAGGTGTCCACTGTGGGCAGGACTTCACTTGGAACCAAGGATCTGGGCCTGGAATGCTAGGACCACAGTGTGGAGGGAGGAAGGTCAACTATTCTGAGATAGAAATAGAAAAGTTATCATCCATTGTAAGTGTTAGTCCTTCCCTAGACCATTCCAAGGCAGGGAGCCTTAAGGATGCCCTGACTGTGAACTTCTGCCCTCCCAATCGGTGAAGAGTGTTTCTACTGCTTAATGCTGTCATGCTATGTTACTTTGTTATGGCGGCTACAGAAAGCCTGTGCAGGCTTCTGCACAATCCCACTTCCACATAATGGGTTCTTCGCTGATAAGGCAAGCACCCTCCAGGCAATTCTCTTGGGACGTGTACTGTGGCCCTGAGTGCCCCTCTTTTGGTTTCTAGGAATGCTCTTTCTGGAAAAATGTAAAGTCATAGGGTGTGCCTGGCCCTGTAGAAGTTCTTCACTCCACTGCTTGTGCAAGTAGGGGCCACAGAATCCCGTTAGCTCATCAGGCCTCAACTGTGGGCCCTCATTCTGACCAAGGGTGGGCATACCATGTGGGTTCCCTTGTCTTGCAGCAGCAGCAGCAGCAGCAGCAGCAGGGCTCATCCCAGGGAGGTACCCCTGGAGGAGATGAGCTGGTGGTCCCGCCTCATATTCTCTCCCCCTGGGGCCACAGTTCATGTTGCCCACCTTCACCCACAGGTGTGGCAACATGCCAGGTGCCTCCTGACTTCTTCCCTCCTGTCAAACCTAGGCTAGGAGTGACTTCTGTGAACTCTGACCTTTGAGTTTAATGGTCACACATTAGACTCTGTTGCCTCTTTTATCCATGCCATTTTCTTCCAATAGAAGCCTGAGCCATTCAACTCCTCCAACTTTAAGGGGCCCGTAAAACTTTCTAACTGGCGCTATTGAGTTCGTAGTTACTGATTTCTTAAGGGTTTTTCTTAGAATTCTTAGCACATGCTAGGAGACTGAATGGTGTCTCCCCTAAATTCACAGTTGAAAGCCCCTGTTTCTGTGAATGTGACTGTCTTTGGATATAAAGTCTTTAAAGAAGCAAGGTCAAATAAGGTCATGTTGGGTGAGTCCTATTGATGTTCCTACAAGAAGAGGAGCTCAGACACAGACCCACACAGATGGATGACAATGGAAAGACACAGGGAAAAGGTGGCTGGCCACCTGTGAGCCGAGGACAGAGTTCTCAGCAGAAACCAGACCTGCCAACACGTTGTTCTGAGGTTTCTAGTCTTCAGAACTACAAAGAAATAAATTTCTGTGTTCAAGAACTACAAAGAAATAAGTTTCAGTCTTCAAGCATCTTGGACTATAGTAGCAGATTATTAAGTCAGCCTAGCCAATTAATAAGTTATATTAATGTCATTTTTTTAAGAAAGAAAACTTCCCAAGGAGACAATATAATAACAGAAAAGAAATACATGTAATCCAGGAAGCTAAGCTTTATAGCTTGGTAGAGTGTGTGGGAGAAGAGCTACTTCTTGGGTTTTATCTAGTTTCTTGTTTATTAGATTTTGTTTATTAGCACTCCTTTGGAATGTATCATCTACTTTATATTCTCCTACAGATTCTGTTTTTACTAGTGGGTTATAAGCTTTCTTTAGCTGCTTTGTTATTTTATCACATCATAAATGCCCAAATAAGCTATTGAATAAAATTTCATGGCTACATGGGCTGAAGCTAGGATGCTGATACAGTTTGTGTCTGTCTACCCATACATCCTCTCCTCAGGTCTTCATCACTTAAGTGAGTAAAAAGTAAGGAAAGTCAGTAAGTAACTGAATAAGTCAAAGAAGCTAATTTGTCCTTCAGGCCAGAGGACTGATTCTGCTTATTGTAACATCTGGCTTTACCCTAACCGTGAAGCCTGATGCCCTGCTAGACCCTAACCGTGAAGCCTGATGCCCTGCTAGTGCCGACACTCTGCTCCTCTAGTTGGTGTACAAGGCCTGCTACTCCCCCACCCATAGCTTTCCCATCCAGCACCATGCTCTTTAGCAAAGCCTGTGTGCTCTTGACTCTCAAGTCCTCCCTCCAGCCCTGACTTCACCCCTGTCTGCCTTCTAGCATACTTGGCATGAAAATGTGCACAAAATAACCTACCATGTTCCTCTGAGCACCTCAAAGTCTCCTGGCCAACAGGGTCTTCATTTCCAGTTCCCCCAACCTGCTTGTGTGTTTATTATTGGTACTTACTGTCTTTCCCTTTCCCTCTTCTTCCCCTCCTTGTCTCTCTTCCTCCTCCCACCCATCTCTCTCTGATTTTAAGACAAAGTCTTACACTGAGCCCAGGCTCGCTTTGGGCTGATGGCAGTTCTACTACACATAGCCTCTCATCTGCTTGAATTTCAGGCACATGCCACCATATCTAGCCCATTGCTGTCTCTTAATCTCTTGAGTACCAATTACAAGACCCCTATAACCCTAGCCCGTGAGGCCCATGCTGTGTTTCCTGCTATGTTAGCATCCTGCCACTCAGTAAGGCTTAATCATTTTACTTCTTTCATATTGTATATTCACTGATGGAACACTAAAAAAAAATGCATTCAGTCTCATTAGTGTTAAAAACCATAAATAACAGAAAAAGAAAATAAAAAGTGTAAAACATGATCCTGACCTGGTGGCGCATACCTTTAATCTCAGCACTCTGGAGGCAGAGGCAGGCAGATCTCTGTGAGTTCAAGTCCAGCCTGGTCTACAGAGTGAGCTCTGGGACAACTGGGACTAAAGGGAGACCCTGTCTCAAAAAGACAAAAANCCTCCAGCCCTGACTTCACCCCTGTCTGCCTTCTAGCATACTTGGCATGAAAATGTGCACAAAATAACCTACCATGTTCCTCTGAGCACCTCAAAGTCTCCTGGCCAACAGGGTCTTCATTTCCAGTTCCCCCAACCTGCTTGTGTGTTTATTATTGGTACCTTACTGTCTTTCCTTTCCCTCTTCTTCCCTCCTTGTCTCTCTTCCTCCTCCCACCCATCTCTCTCTGATTTTAAGACAAAGTCTTACACTGAGCCAGGCTCGCTTTGGGCTGATGGCAGTTCTACTACACATAGCCTCTCATCTGCTTGAATTTCAGCACATGCCACCAATCTAGCCCATTGCTGTCTCTTAATCTCTTGAGTACCAATTACAAGACCCCTATAACCCTAGCCCGTGAGGCCCATGCTGTGTTTCCTGCTATGTTAGCATCCTGCCACTCAGTAAGGCTTAATCATTTTACTTCTTTCATATTGTATATTCACTGATGGAACACTAAAAAAATGCATCAGTCTCATTGTGTTAAAAACCATAATAACAGAAAAAAGAAAATAAAAAAGTAAAACAGATCCTGACCTGGTGGCGCAAACCTTTAATTCTCAGCACTCAGGAGGCAGAGGCAGCAAGACATCTCTGGGAGTTCAAGTCCAGCCTGGTCTACAGAGTGAGCTCGGCAACTGGGGACTAAAGGGAGACCCTGCTCAAAAAGACAAAAAAAAAAAAAAAAAAAAAAAAAAAACAATGGAAAACATGGCAAGATAGTGCCCAATATGGTCAAAAGTCAAAGGAGGTAAAGACATTTGTAGGAGTTGGCTGGAAAGCAGTTTGTGCTGGGCCACCTGACAAAGGGCACCAGAAAGTTTTGAAAATTCATCTCTTGGGGCTCTAGAGAGATGGCCTAGTGGTTAAGAGTGCTGACTGCTCTTGCAGAGGACCCGGGTTCGATCCCCAGGACCCACATGGTGGCTGAGAACCCTCTTTAACTCCAGTTCCAGGGGAACCTGATGCCCTCTTCTCACCTCCAGGGCATTGCACGACATGGGTGCACAAACCTACATGCAGACAGTAATTCATCACACATTAGAAAATAAAATAAATAAATAAATAAATAAATAAATGAAAATTCATCTCTTTTAACTCAGTAACCTCTCATTTAGAAATTTGCCCCAACAAAGTAAGTTGGCATATATGGGTGTTTCTACTTTAGGATCACTATATTTTCATAAATGTTTAAAATTTATAAATATCATCAATACCTAAGCAACATAAACAAGGGATTTGCCTACTATGATTAAGTTATATTTATAAAAGTTCTTAGCAGCCATTAATAAAGACTATGCAAGGTATATATTTACCAACCTCAGTGAAATACTCATGTATTTTACACGTAAAGAAAGATATATATATATATACCTGAACAGTAAAAAAAAGATAATATGGAAAAACATTTAAACTATTAATGGTGCTTATTTGGGGACACGATGTTATAGAAAATAAATTTTTGTTTCAAGCATTGTGTTTGTTCTTTCTAAGAAGAATTCCTAACCTGTAGAGACGTTAAGCTCTTGGCATCAGCCATGTGGGAATTCCTCCAAGGAGAGAGCAAGTAGCCTATTAGATTTGGGATATACAGATATGGCTGCCTCTGCTGCACATATTTCCAGCAGGTAGGTGTAGCTGGTGCGACTTGCTGACTCAAGGAGACCCGTATTTGCTTTATTGTTTAGTGGCCTTGGTAACACTCTCGGTATTCCAGAGGCCATCTGTACACTTGCATGTGTGTCTCAATGCCATCTTTTCCATTTAACATCAGGTCTTCAGCAGCAGGGCCTTATGCCCACAGTAAGACCCCGTCATATTAACAGGAAAAAATGTAGTTCGTGGATCAACATCTCATCTAAACATAATGTCTATAACAAAGTAACCTACCATAACTATTAATGCTGCTTAAATACCTATATATCTAATTGCTTGTGCTTCATTAGTAGGATTGAAAGGTTATTCCTGGACGACTGTCAGCCCATGAAAGGAAACAGCCAGAATTGACCAGAATCCAAGGAAACAGCTCCAGAGAGAGTGGACTGTTCTGCTTCTCATCCACTTGTGCCCCTTTTCTAAGCCCAGGGAATAATCTGCGGAAGAGGGGGCGTGGTAGAATGTAAGGGCTGCGATTGGGGTGAAGGGTGAAACTACAGCAATGTAGTCTGGACCCTCATTTGATTAACCTGATTGAACATACAACCCCTCACCCCCCGCTGGAAGGTGGGGCTGTGGGTGTTTGGGCACAACAGCCTGCAAATTGATTATACATGAAGGATGCTTGTACTCATGGATTATCACTTATAGCTAAAAAATAGAAAAAAAAAACTGAGAGAGATATGCAGGACAGTCATGGCAGAATGCATGATCTCGGTTGGGGTGGGGGTGGGGGTGAAGGGAAGGGGAGATATGCCTGAACTGAATTGGAAAATGATGTATGAAATGCACAAAGCATCAATAAAAAAAAATGTTGTGGAAAAAAATAAATAAATAAATAAATAAAAAGAAAGAAGAATTCCTTTTACAAGCAAAAGCTAATTTTTTGTTTGATTCTGGGTGATGTTGTGAGCAGGAAAAAGCTACACATGGGTTCTGATGAAGAACACAGAAATACGAGTGCCTCTGCTTTGAGGCCCTGGGAACCTTAGCCTGTGGGGCCTTACACAGGAAAGAGGGCAAGCAATGTTGGCCCAGTACTGTCCCCATCATAGCAGCAGCTAGGACTCATGACCCCGCTGATAGAAACAGAACAATGTTCCAGAAATTTCTGACTAAATGCAATGAAGATTCAGAAATATAAGGCTGGGCATGGTGGTGCACGCCTTTGAATTCTAGCACTTGGGAGGCAGAGGCAGGCAGATCTTTGTGAGTTCAAGGCCAGCCTGGTCTACAGAGTAAGTTCCAGGACAGCCGGGGGCGACAGGGAGACCCCGTCTTGAAAAGACAAAAAAAAAAAAAAAAAAGAAATGTAAGAACTCCAAATTGTACTATTTTACATTCAGAATTGCCAAGCCCATATTATTTTTAAAGTTTTAAAGAAAGATTTATTTAGTCAGTTTATGTGTGCCTGGTGCCTATATCTGTACCACATTTGGATGCTGAGACTCCAACCCAGATCCTCTGGAGAAGCAACAAGTGCCATCTCTCTAGTCACTCTCTGGAGGGGTTTTAAACGGAAGAACTTAGATGACCTTTTCCCCAAGTTCTGGTATTATTTTTCTGTTCCCTCTTCCCTTTTTTGTGGTATTGGGGATCGAACCCAAGGCCTTACATATGCTTGGTACGTGCTCTACCACTGAGTCACACATCAATGATGAAATTTTTGATTTATCAGATACGGTCTCCCATTCCGGGAAGTTTCAGGATCTTCGTAGACTTCTTTTCTTGCTATAAACTTACAGACTTTTCACAGAGCGACTGTCTAGAACGCTTCTCTTTTACACAGGTTGGATTGTATGGCCCATCATGGGCTCTAGGTAAACCTGACACTTCCAGGTGGGGATCTTGAGATTTCACTGCAGGGAGCTTTCTGGGAACCCACTCTTAGGCTGGCATAGTACTGACTACATGCGCACTACACCTATATAATTCTTCCTGAGGATTTCTAGGCAGTTAATAGCTGGCAAGGCGGAGAAGTTCATAAGGCCCTATTTCTCTTTGAGCTTCTATCTGCAAGTTAAAGATGTTGCTGGGGGAGAGGGAGAAATATTCTTCACTGGTGTAGCCCCTGGTGGTCAGTACAGACCTCTCACCCATGCACCTGTAAGTGCCCTTAATGAAAGGTACTGGGTGACACAAAAGGAAAGAATAGAAGGGAAAATAGAAAATGGAGAAGAGATGACAGCAGAAGAGAGACTAGTTGTAAAGAGGAAGGTGAAATCATTGGGAGTGGGAGGTCATAGCAGTAAGAGATTGAGGGACCTGGTCATTTTCCCCGATGGTCAGAAGAAAGCATGCATGTTGATGTCAGCTGGCTTGTTCTACTAACCAGGGAATGGTTCCATCCACGACTGAGATGGGTCCTCCCATGTCAGTTAGCTCAATTAAGACAATCCCGCAAAGATATCCTCAGAGGCAAACCTTAATCTAGACAATCTCTCATAGGTGTGCCCAGGTGTCATTTGATGGTCAAAACTTGACCATCACCATCTTTGTGTCTTATTTTTAAGGAATATTTCCTTACCTCAAGGTCATTAACAACTTTCACTTGTGTCTGCCTCCCAAGTGCTGGGATTAAAGATGTGAGCCCTCATGTCCAGCTTGTTCTTCAATTCTTTAATTTCAAGACTTTTATGTCTTTAGACTCTCATCTATAAAGGGTTTGCCAGTGGTACATTGTCAGTCTTTGTCTGAAAATATATTTATTTGCCTTTGTTCTTAAAAAAAATTTTTTTGAGACAGGGTCTCCCTATAGCCCCAGCTAGCCTGGAACTCACTCTGTAGACCAGGCTGGCCTTGAACTCACAGAGATCTGCCTGCCTCTGCCTCCTGAGTGCTAGGATTAAAGGCATGTGCCACCATGCTGGGTTTAAAGAGGGTTCTTAGCCTCTGTGGTGGTTTGAATGAGTGTCCCCCATAGGCTGTAAGTATTCAGACATTTGTCTCCAGTTGGTGGCACTGTTTTTGGAGGTCTTAGAAGGTGTGGCCATGCTAGAGGAAGTACGTTATTGGGGGCAGGCTTAGTGAGTTTAACAAGCCTCGTGGTCTACAGTTGCTCTCTCTCTGCTTCCTGTGCTCTTTGCTCGGCTTGCTGCTCCAGATCCAGCCGCCATGCCTCCCACCACAATGAACTCTAATTCCCTGGAACCGTCCATCGTAAGCTCAAATAAACTCTTCCTTTTATAAGTTCCTTGGTCATGGTGTTTTAACACAGCAACAGAAAAGTGACTAATACAGCCTCCATGTGGGGGCTGGGAATCGAACCCCTGTCCTCTGCAAGAGCAGTTGGTACTCTTGACCACTGAGCCATCTCTCTAGCCCCATTCAAGATATTTTTGCCAGGCATGGTGGCAGAGGCCTTTGATCCAGGGAAATGGGAGATGGAGACAGGAGGCTTCCTGAGAGATGGAGGCCAGCCCCAGCTACACCTACACTGTCCAGGGTGGACTGTGACTATCGAGAGCACTTTGCTTTTTGTGTTCCTTACTCTGTCATCTGCCCTCCACTGTTGCTACTGAGAATTCCTGTGAAAGTCCAAGAACCATTCCACTGCAGTCTGTTTTAGGCCAGTGAGATTTTACATATAAAATGCCCTTACTCAAACCTGTTGGATATAATTACTGAATTCTGTAAAGTTGTAGGGTACAAATTGTACACAATAATCAGCATAATTTCTATACAATAATAATTAACTATCAGGAAGAAAAATCAAGAGGAAAAAAAATCCCATTTACAATAAATACAGGGAAAACAAACCTCTTAGAAACAAATATAATCAAGAAAGCAAAAGAAAAATTTTTTTCCAGTACTAATGATTGAATCTGGGCCTTCTTTGTGTGTGTGTGTGTGTGTGTGTGTGTGTGTGTGTGTCTGTGTGTGTGTGTGTGTGTGTGTGTGTGTGTAGCATGGCTACAATCATAGACCAGCAAAAAAGTATTTGATTTCTTTTTTGTATTTTTGAGACAAGGTCTCTCTGCAGCTCTAGGTGGCATGGAACTCATGATGTAGAGCAGGCTGGCCTTGAAGTTACAGAGATCTGCCTGCCTCTGCCTCTTGAGTGTAGGGATTAAAGGCATACATCACCACACCCACTGTAAAAGGCTATTTGAAATGGGCTGGAGAGATGGCTCAGCGGTTAAGAGCACTGACTGCTCTCGCAGAGGACCCTGGGTTTGATTCCTAGCACCCACATGGCAGCTAAGAACCACCTTTAAGTCGGGCATGGTGGTTCAAGCCTTTAATCCTAGCACTTGGGAGGCAGAGGCAGGCGGATCTCTGTTGAGTTCAAGGCCAACCTGGTCTATAGGGAGACTCTGTCTAAAAAAAAAAAGACTATTTGAAACCTATAAAACATGGTGAAAGAAATCAAAGAACCCATGTATGAATGGCTTATGTATTTAATTGGGATAATTAATAATACTAGAACGTCCATACCACCAAAAGCAATTCACAAATCCAAAGCAATCATTAAAATTTCAATGACAATTTCTCAGAGAAATATAAAAAATATCCTAAAATTTGTATGAAAACACAAAAGACTCCAAGTAGCAAAAATGATTTTCCATGAAAAGAGCAAAGCCGGAGGCTGGGCTGAGGTGTGCTCCATAGACAGAGTGACCACAGCAGCGTGATGAGATCTGGTAGAGGACAGACCCAGAACAGAGGAGCAGAGCAGAGAGGAAGGCTGGGCTGAGGTGTACATAGACAGAGTGACCACAGCAGCGTGATGAGATCTGGTAGAGGACAGACCCACAACAAAGGAGCAGAGCAGAGAGGAAGGAAAAAATTTCACCCATTGACAGTAAACTACTTTTTAATAAGGTACTGCATACACATAATGGGGTAAATATTCTCTTCAGTCAGTAACACACAAAAGAAGATGTATAAATCTGGGGATATGGCTCAGTGACACAGGGCATACTTACTGTGAATTCCTGGGTTCACTTAAGAACAGGAGGTGGAGGAGCAGAAAGAGGAAGAGGAAGGGGAAGAGGGGAAGCTGATATGGGGAAAGGGAGAGAATATAAATGGCCAAGGTGTATGGCAATTCTTATCATCTTTAACTGTTAGGGAAATTAAAATAAAAATCACTAAAAGGTATCAGGACACACCTGTTAAAATAGCATATGTGTGCGTGTATGTGTGTGTGTGTGTGTGTGTGTGTGTGTGTGTAAAATTCAAGAAGAATGACTCTTCCTCTCCCAACAGCTACTATTGAGGGCACATTCCACATGCAACACATATTGGACCCATTGGGGAAATAGAAAAGAACACAGATATATTGGTGGAGAAGTCAGGGGAGGATCTAGGGAGTTGGGGGATGAGGACCTGATCAAAATACACTGAAGGTCTCAAAGAATTAACAAAATATTTTAATCATACAGAAGGTAAGTCTTGGTGGAGATACAGTAAAAGGGGGGGACTGCTGTACAATTGTTGGGCTACAAATTTGCACGGCCATCTAAGAGAATGATGGTATGAAGTTTCAAGACATTTAAAATGGAGCTGCAATATGATCCAGCTAGAGCACCATTAGATTTGTGCTCTAAAGAAATGAAATTGACATGTGGAAGAAATGTCTTTAGTCCAATAGTCACTGCCTTATTTTAACAAAGCCAAGATATGAAATCAACTGTTATGATGTGGAGAAAATTTTTCTACACTGGGAGGGAGAAAGATCATATAAACTCTGGGGTTTCAATTAGCCAAATTAGTTTTATTTGAGCTGGCCAGTGACTGCACCCTTGGTTGGAATTCAGAGGGTGCAGGGCTGACTCAGGGACAGGTTACACTTATAAAGGCAAATATCATATCCTGATAGACTTTGTAAAAAAAAATACCCTGGTCAACTTAGCAAAAAACATACTGTGGTAGATTTTCTGAGAAACTCCAGTCAGACAACAAAAAACTGAAACTAAAGTTCCTGCCTGCTACATGATTGTAAAAGCTAAGATAAGTGGTTGACAGGCAAGACGGTAGGCAATTGTAAAACATCTACAAAAGTTAACATAGGTAGTTAACAGGTAGTCACAAGACTTCTGTGGACAGGGGATTACAAAGGTCAAGATAACCAGCTGGCTCTTCCTGGACTTGTTTTTCTGGGGCAGGGTTTGACCACTAAGATGGAGTCACCAAAACAAAAGTTACCTAGGGTATGGACACCATCACATTCCTCAGTGGCTCCAGGATATATGGATCAAATCATTGACTCATCCTGTCCCAATTGTTACATTCAATCTGTTCAACCAGGATTTTAATTGAATTAATCTGTTTACTAATGTACCTAGCTAGGCAGTTTATGAGGCACGGTCCTATAGTAAAAGCCCAAAGGGGCATAATAAAGGATCTTGCAGCAGCAGTCAGCAGAGTAGTCAGCCAGGGTGACTATGAAAACAGTGGCTGATACCAGTTAGAGGACTTTTGTCTCTCTCTTTCTCTTTGTTCTACATTTTTCTTCACCAGGGCTCAGATCTCCCTGATTACCCTGGAATTGTCAGCATAAAAGCAACAAGCTTCTCCTACAACCATACATTAATCTCCTTCTTTAAAAAATATAATAAAGGAGGTCCGGTCCCTTCCAGTTCTGGAGCACGATCTTGGCTAATCCATCTAGTTGCCTTTCTAATTGACCAATGGAATTCTGGAGATATCCCAGATCACCGTCTATCTGGGAACAAAGGGAATTTATAATTTCATTTCCCAGGGCTAAAGCTGAGACTCCTAAGGCTGCAGAGCCTGAAATCCCAGTGCCTGCTAACAGGGGGACTGAAATGGTGGGGAAATACCCTCTTTGTCCTAACAAGTTCAGGATATGCATTGAGGTGCCCTCTTCTGTCCATTATAGATGTACACCTGTGGGAGGATATAGGTTGAAACACATATGTCTCCATTCATTGAGTCCCATTCTATGGTGAAGGGACCCTTTCAGGTGGGCTCTAAGGTTTCACCCAAATGGTGTCCCTTGCTCAGAACTGGTGGGCTGGCTCAAGATCTGCTTGCAGGGTGCCACAGGAGTAGTCAGTGGCGAATCCCTGTCAGAGTGGTTTGGAGGTTCTGTAAGGACTCAGGAAGGGACAGGTTAGATACCCCAGCCCTTCTGGGAGCCCGTACCCTGGGGAGTAAGGGAGGGAGGGGGTCTTGCAAAAGTGGTTTCAAAGGGACCAAAACCTTCTCTATCAGACTCAGAGAAGGGTAAAAGGGAGCAAGTCAGTCCAACTCTCTACGGTTTCTGAATGTAGCTTAGTCAGAGTTTCTTTAATTGTTCTGTTCATTCTTTCCATTTTCCCTGAACTCTGTGCCTTGTAGGCACAATGTAACTTCCAGTCTCAATACTGAGAACTTTTGCCATTTGTTGAGGTATCTTGGTTGTCAAGGCCAGGCCATTGTTGGAACCCAGGACTAGTGGAAGATCAAATCAGGGAACTGTCTCCTGAACTGACTTCTTAGTTACTATATTAGCTGCCGCTGCATGGATAGGGAATGTCTCAGACCAGCCAGAGAATGTGTCTATGAAGACCAGAAGATATCAGTATCCAAACCTGGCGGGGCTTATTTCTGTAAAGTCCATTTCCCAGTGTTCACCCAGTTCAGCACCTCTCAACCAGTCACCTCGTGGGAAGCACTTTCCCCCTTTAGGTTTACCTGGGCACAGGTAGAACACCTGTCGGTAACGTCTCTTACTCACTGGTCATGGTCTTGAAAGTAAGACCTTGGGTGAAGTAGGTCTAACATCTTAGTGGCCCTCAAGTGGGTCGATTGGGGGACTTGATTTACCAATGCTCATCCCAGAGCTCCAGGGAGCACGGCTGCTTGTGTGGAAGTGTTCACCAGCCCTGTAACTTGGTGGCCCCTTTTTGTGTTGTTCATCTTTCCTTCTCTTGGGTGAGTGCAGTTCTGCCTGCAAGTGGGCTCTGGTAAGGTGACCGGGACATGAAGGGGCTCCACTGGCCTTGAAGGTCCTGGCATCTCATCAAAATGGATTTCTCCATGCTTTAGGGGAGTTGCCCTTCTGACGGCCTTGGAAACAGATCATGGAGACCCTCTTGGGATTTCTTCTCTGTTCTTGACTAGTTTTCCTGCTGAAGTCAGGAGTCCCTGTTCTTGGTCTAGGGCTCTGTGAACATGGGCAATGGTGAAGGCATACCTGTTGTCAGTGTAGACATTGATAGCCTGTCCGTTCCCCATCTGAGGGCCTGGGAGAGTGCAAGCATCTTGACTGTTTGGGTGGATATTTCTCATGGAAGGGCCTATGCCCAGAAAACCTTCTAGGTCACCATTGCTCCCCCTGCATATTGCGTTCCATCCTTGATGCAACTGCTCCCACCTGTATACATGGTTGCATCTGTAAAGTCAAGGACAAGTTGGTGAGGTCAGGGCAAGTATGCTATTGGTCACCTCTTGCCAATCATGGGTGGAGACCTCAGCATCATCTGGTAGGAGTGTGGTGAGGTTCCGGGCTGCAGAGGAGGCAGAATCTGATCCTAGGCTGGTCTAAATGTAAGGCCCAATTGTGGGTAATGCAGGTGTTGGACATCCACTGTTCTGGTGCTCCCAGCATCAGAGACTCTACTGAGTGAGGAGTGGTGAGCATGAATTCCTGCCCCAGATTCAGTTTACATGTTTGCTGCATCAGTGGTGCTGTAGCCACTATGGCACTGATGCAAGCTGGCCAACCGCAGCCATAGGCTTGAATCTCTTTGGCAGGTAAGGCTGGTTCTATGCCAAGGCCCCAGGGTTTGAGTCAACATCTTTTGCCATCCCTGGTCTCTTGTTAATGTGTAGAAGGAAGGGCCTCATTATATTGGGCAGTCCCAAAGCAGGTGCTGAGGTTAGGGACCTTTGCAGCTGTTGGACTGCCTATTGCACATGGTCACCCCACTCAAGGGGGCCTGCTCCCCTCAAGCTCTGATAGAGAGGTTTTGCAATCTTAACAAGACTCAGTATCCTTAGTTGCCAATACCCAACTACTCCAAAGAATTCCTGTACTTGCCTCTTTGTCTGGGGTTCAGGGGTACTGGTGACGGCAGCAATCCACTTGCTCTAGGGAGAGGGTGTGCTTTCCCTTCTCCAGGTGGTACCCCAAGTATGTTACCTTGGTGGCACAGAGTTAGGTCTTTTTGACAGATACCCAATATCCAAGGCATTGGAGGATCCCCAGGGGCCCCTCCGTAACTTCCCTGCAGTCCTTTTCTGTCTTAGTGATGATCAGGATGCCTTTGCAAACACCTGATGAAAATCACACAGATCAGCACTGAGTGCCTCCTCGAATAGAGTAGAGAGTTTTTAAAGTGTTGAGAGAGCCTGGTCCAGGTGAGCTGTTCACTAAACCCTTCCCTGGCATCTACCCGTTCAAAGGCAAAAATGAGCTGACTGACTGGGGTCAAGCATAGCCAGAAGAAAGCGTCCTTTTGTCCAAACAGTGTAGACTGTCCTCTCTGGGGAGAGCAGGCTGAAAAGAATATATTTGTTGGGGATGGTGGGGCAAATAGTCTCTACCAGTATTTTTTTTTTTTTTTGTCTTTTCGAGACAGGGTCTCCCTGTAGTGCCAGCTGGCCTGGAACTCACTCTGTAGACCAGGCTGGCCTTGAAATCACAAAGATCCTCCTGCCTCTGCCTCCCGAGTGCTAGGATTAAAGGCATGAGACAGGGTTTCCCTGTAGCTCCAGCTGTCCTGGAACTCACTATGTAGACCAAGCTGGCCTTGAACTAAAAAAGATCAGCCTGTCTCTGCCTCCAGAGTAATGGGATTAAAGGCTTGTGCAACCACACCTGGCCTCTACCCATTTTTTGACCTCCCTTAGGTCCTAGACTTGTCTGTAATTGTCCCTGGTTTCAAAAATGGTAACAGGGGTGTTACAAGGAGGATGGCATGGAGCAAGGATGTCAGCTTCCTGTAACCAGTCGATGTGTTTCCAGATGTCCAATTTTGCCTCTTGGACATGGGACACTAAAGATCAGAATTGGAGGAAACGCTGCTCAAGAGTTTGACTACAATGGGCCTGATGGATAGCCAATCCTGGTTGGTAGCCTTGAGGGAAGGCTCTTTGTAAAGTTTTCAGATATTTGCCTGGTGTGAGACAAGCGTGCTTCATCATCTCTGGGCTTGGAAGATGATATTCTTCAGAAACAGGCCAGGTGAACAAGATGGCCTTTGGTTAGCTGTACTTCGTTTCTTATTGAGCCACTACTTCCCCAGATGAAATGGTAGCCCCAAATTTTCTCAGGACATCTCTTCCTATAGGTGGGTAGGGGTAGTCAGTCATCACCAGGAAGGAATGTGTCACATTACCTTGTCTGAGATTGACCTCATGGGCGGCAGTCCAGAAACAGGTCCCAGTTCCTGTCGTTCCTTGGATTACTCTATTTCTTTTAGTCAAGGATCTGCGAGGCATTGTCAAAAACCACATGCGAGGTCCCAGTATAAATCAAGCACTGCAAAGGCTTGCCCTCAATCTGTGTGGTCAACATGGGCTCCTGGCCATGTGCTGCCTCGGCCAGATTAAGCCCTTTTTCCTGGGGCCTCCTTCTTCATTGAAGGCATTTACTTTTCCAATGTCTTTTCTCTTTACAGTAGGCACACTGGTCTTTTTCTAGCCTAGTCTTCTGCATGTCTCAGATCTACCTGTGTCCCTTGGGTTCCCGGGTCTCCCAGTGGGCAGCTACTACTGCTCTAGTGAGCCTCTTTTCTCTTGTAGTCAGGATCTCTATTTTTGAATACTTCCTGGGCTATCTGTAGTAACTAGGACCAATTCATTCCTTCAAATCCCTTTAATTTCTGTAACCTTTTCCTAATATCTGGAGCAGACTGCATGACAAAAGCAATATTTATGCTTCATTTGTTCTTGGGAGTATAAGGGTCATTTGGAGAATAGACTGGGTACGCTTTCTGTAGCTGCTGCAGAAACCCAGTGGGTGATTCCTGGGGTCCTTGAATGACTTTGGTTACCTCAGGAAAACTAGCTGGTCTCCTAGCTGCTGCTCTAATTCCATTCGGATGTACTTGGTGATAGTCATCTAATGCCCCCTTACCTTGGTTGGAGTTGGGGTCCCATTTGGGTCGGGCAGTAGGGAAGAGATGTTCTAGTCTTGCCTTAGCTTCAGGGAGGGTTGTGGCTCCAGGCCTCAAGGCTAACTTAGGCCTCAACCTTGATGCAGTTTCTCTCTTCCATGGTGAGGAGAGTGGCCAACAGCTGCTGACAGTCATCCCAAGTGGGCTGATGGGTGCAGAAAACAGTTTCTAATAAACCAACCAATGTTAGGGGCTTCTCAGGGAAAGAGGGATTCAAGTCTTCCAATTACTTATACAAATAACTAAAGGGGACGTAGACCATAAAAGGTGGATGTGGTTTCCTGCCCTCGGGTGGGGGCCCACGAGGGATAACTCCCTGAGTGGGAGGATGAGCTGGCTCTGTTGCTGGCCTCAAATAGCCCGAACTACTCCCAGAGTGGGGCAGTGAGGAGAGAGCAGGATAAAGGGGGTAACTGAGAGGGAGGGTTCGAGCCCTCTGACTGTGCCAAGCCTTCACTGATGGCTGGATCCAGGACTGGAGCAGCCTGGGAAACACATAAGGGGATGGGAAATCTGGGTCTTCAGCTGTGTCTTGGAGGATAGGAGGAAGAGTTCTCTTGGGACCTGTCAGGGGTTGGGAATGAATAACAAGAACACAGTTTCCCATTTTGAGAGCACAGGTCCTCAACTAAGTAGGGAGGTTCTGGAGGAGAGAACTCCATCTATCGATATAAGGCTGTTGGTCTGAGTGGCCTGAGAATCACTGAGAGTTCCCCAGATCGGACCTATTCCCTAGGCTACTCCTAGGTTGGGGTCTAAATTCTCTTCTCCCAGTATCCTGGGGGGACCTCCAAAATGTTTTGATTTTGAGACCACTAGGATCACACAAACTCTGGGGTTCCAATTAGCCAAATTAATTTTATTTATGCTGGGCAGTGACTGCACCTGGGGTTAGATTTCAGAAGGTGTGATGCTGTCGGACAACAAAAATACCCTGAAACTTCTGTTCTTTCCTACTACATGATTACAAAGGAGAAGATGAGCAGTTGACAAACAATAGGCATTGTAAAACATCTACCAAAGTTCAGACAGGTTTGCTGGGCACAGTGGTGCACACCTTTAATTCTAGTACTCTGGAGGCAGAAGCAGAAAGATCTCTGTAACATCAAGGCCAGCCTGTTCTACATAAGGTGCTCCAAGCTAGCTGGGAGACCCCATTTCAAGAAAAAAAAGTAGTTAACAGACAGTCACAGGACATCTGTGGACAGGGGATTACAATGTTCAAGATAATCAGCTGGCTCTTCCTGGACTTGTTTTTCTGGGTCAGGGTTCCACCTCTAAGATGGAATCACCCAAACAAAATGGTGTTACTTCGGCTATGTACACCCTCACACAACATTTGTCCACTGATAGCCTGATAAAGGAAATCTATGAATACCCACAAGACTCTTCTTACCGCAGAGATACATACACAGCTATGTTTATTGCAGTTCTGTTCACAATAGCAAAAAGCTGGAACCAACCCAAGTGCCCCTCAACTGATGAGTGGATAGAGAAAATGTGCTACATCTACACAGTGGAGTTCTATGCAGCAGTAAAAAATAGACAACATCATGAACTTTGCAGGTAAATGGATGGAACTAGAAGATATTATGTTAAGTGAAGTAACACAGTCCCAGAAAAACAAACGACGAATGGTATCCCTCATCTGTGTATGATAGTGCCAATAACCTAGTTGTAAACATTTTTTATTGGGAGTGATGCATATTGGAAAGAACAACAACAACACCAACAACAGAAAAGACTGCATCAAAGAACTGACTGAAAGGGTGAATCTGGTGGGGTGGGGGGGTTAGAAGGGGGACATGGATCTAGATTCGAGTTGTAACATAATTTTGTACAAAAAAATATGTAAAACAATAAATTAAAGAAAATTAAAAAAAAAACAGAAAAAAGAAAGTCTTTTCCTAAAAAAAAAAAAAAGGAAATGTATGGAAAATATACAGTATAATATGTGCACAGTGGAATGTTTCTCTGGTGCAGAAAATGAAGTAATCTTAGCATTTGTGACAACACAGTTGAACCTAGAGAACACTATACTGAGTGAAATAAATCAGTCACAGAAAGACAAAGACTATGTGATACAATGTGTATTTGTAATAGTTTCATTTTGTTGCTGTTTTGAAATGCTCTGACCAAAAGCAACTTAGGGCAAGAAAGGGTTTATTTCAACTTACTTTTCCAGGTCACAGTCCATCCCTTGAGGGAAGTTAGGCTAGTGTAGTAATGACTTTTACAATATGGGCAGAATCTGGATTCATAGTTTTTATTTAACCTTGCCACAAAGAGTCTCTCTCTCTCTCTCTCACTCTCTCTCTCTCTCTTTCATTATTTTTTGAGACAGCCCCAGCCTGCCTGAAACTCACTATGTAGACCAGGATAGCCTTGAACTTACAGAAATCCACTTGGCTCTGCCTCCCAATGCTGGAATTAAAGGTGTGGACCACCTTGCCCAGCTTGTTTTTTTTTTTTTTTTTTCTTTTTTTTTTTTTTTGTCTTTTTTGAGACAGGTCTCCCTGGCCTAGAGTTTGCTCTGTAGACCAGGGTGGACTTGAACTCACAGAGATCCACCTGCCTCTGCCTCCCAAGTGCTGGGATTAAAGGCATGTGCCACCATGCCCAGCTTGGTTGTTTTTTCTTTCTTTCTTTTCTTTCTTCTTTCTTTCTTTCTTTTCTTTCTTTCTTTTCTTTTCTTTCTTTCTTTCTTTTCTTTCTTATTTTCTCTTTCTTTCTTTCATTTCTTTCTTTCTTTTCTTTCTATCTTCTTCCTTCCTTCCTTCCTTCCTTCCTTCCTTCCTTTCTCTTCTTTCTTTCTTTTTTTTCTTCTTTTTTTGTCTTTTTGAGAACAGGGTCTTCCCTATAGCCCCAGTTGGCTTGGAATTACTCTGTAGACCAGGCTGGCCTTGAAAACTCACAGAAATCCATCTGCCTCTGCTTCCTGAGAGGTAGGTTCAAAATGTGGGTGTGTGCCACCACACTCAGCTTTTTTTTTTTTTTTTTTTTTTTTTTTTTTGTCATTGTTTTTCTTAAGACAGAATCTCCTATTAGCTCCAACTAGCCTGGAACTCATTATGTAGACCAACCTAGACTCAATCTCACAGTCCTCAGAGTACTGAGATTAAAGGCACGACCCTCAGGACTCCCAAAATATCATATGGAAGTAGGAGTGCTTGATTAGCATATAACAGCATGGGAAGTGTTTTCATTGAAAACAGTGAGAATAATTGAGGATCTGCTTGATATTTTGTATGTGAGATATTTTAGACCTATGAATAAAAGAGCAAGATTCTCTGATAAGAGGAGGGTGGAGCCTAGCGGCTGCTTCGCAGTTGTTATCAGACAGAACAGTTGATAGAAGTATGAGTGAAGCCGTGATCAAGAAGTATGAGCGAAGCCGGCGTGGTGGCGCACGCCTTTAATCCTAGCACTTGGGAGGCAGAGGGCAGGCAGATCTTTGTGAGTTCAAGGCCAGCCTGGTTCTACAGAGTGAGGTTGCAGGACAGCTGGGGCTACAGGGAGACCCTGTCTCGAAAAGACCAAAAAAAAAAAAAAAAAAAAAAAAAAAAAAAAAAAAGAAGTATGAGTGAGGTGTACCTCATGAAGGAACAAAGTTCCATGAGACATCAGGAGAAACCAGTGTCTCAGAATTCCAATCCACTCTTGGCCAATTAAAACTGACACATAATTGACGCTGTAACTGTGTCTTCAAGAGGCCATTCCATCGTTCTATCAGCCAGCTGCTTCTGGGTGGTAGGGGGAACATTGGTAAGACAGTGGATACCATGACCATGGGCCCCACTGTCCACTTCTTTGGCTGTGAAGTGACTTCCTTGGTCAGAAGCGATGCTTGTGAGGAATACCGTGACATGGTGGATAAGGCATTCTGTTAATCCCTGATGGTAGTTTTGGCAGAAGCATTTACATGTAAGGAAAGGACAAATCCATAACAGAATAAGTATTATTCCTGTAAGAAAAAAACGCTGTCCCCTCCATGGTGGAGGAAGTGGTCCAATAGTAGTAACCTGCCACAGGTTGCTGGGTGGTCACCCCGGGGAATAGCACCATATCAGGGCTCAATGTTGGTCTCTGCTGTTGGCAATCTCTGGCACTCGGCAGCAGCTGTAGCCAGATCAGCCTTGGTGAGTGGAAGTCCATGTTGTTAGCCCATGCATAACCTCCATCTCTACCACCATCACCACTTTGTTCATGGGCCATTGAGAACAACAGGGATAGCTGGAGAAAGAGGCCGACTTCCACAGAACAAGTCATCTGATCTACTTGATTATTAAACTCATCCTCTGCTGAGATACACATTTTGATGAGCATTTACATAGACACAATATCTTCACATGCTTTGACCATTAGAGAGCTCTATCCACATACATTCTTCCCAAATGACTTTCTCACCAATTTCCAGTCATGCTCCTTCCAAGTCCCTGACCATCGCCAAACCATTGGCTACAGCATGAATCAGTATATAATAACCTCTGGCCATTTCTCCTTCAGGAAAATGCACAACCATGTGCACTGCCCGAAGTTCTGCCACTGAAGACTTTCCTCACCAGTGTCCTTTAAGGTTGTTTTCAGAAATAGGCTGTAATGCTGCACCTGTCACCTTGGGTGGTGCCTGCATAGCGTGCAGAACCATCAGTAAACCAGGCCCTAGTCTTCTCTTCCTCGGTCACCTGATCATAGGGCAAACCCCATGAGCCATAGGTGCATGCTTAAGCACAGAAGGCATTGTAACAGAGATGGGAACCATAGGCATTTGCAACTTCTTCATGTAGCTTGCTTGTGCCTTAGGGCTGCCCGGGCCCTGTCATGTATGTACCACTTCCATTTGATAATGGACTGTTGTGTGACATCCTACTTTTGGTCTGGTGGGTCAATAAAACCCAGCTCATGATGGGCAGCTCAGGTCGCATGGTGACTTGGTGGCCATTGTCAAAACGTTCAGTTTCCACTAAGGCCCAATAGCAGGCTAAGAGTTGTCTCTCAAAAGGAGAATAGTTGTTTGCAGATGAAGGTAGAGCCTTGTCCAAAATCCCAAGGGCCTCCGCTGTGATTCCCCTATGGGAGCCTGCCACAGACTCCAGACAGCATCTCTATCTGCCACTGATACCTCAAGCACCATTGAGTCTGCTGGAGTCTGTGGCAGGCTCCCATAGGGGAATCACAGGAGAGGCCCTTGGGATTTTGGAGTGTTTCGAATCCGGAGCTGGTCATTTTTATCACTGAGCTCCTTATTTTCCTCTATCACTTTATCCAGACATGCTAGGAGCAACAAGGCAACATCATTATTTTCCTTATTTTTCCACAATTTCTCGAACGTTTTATATATAGAGTCGCTAAATTCCTTGCTTCTCACAAGAGGCGAGTTAGGTGAGTCAAATGGATCTATCTTCATAATTACATCAAATAGTCTGTACCAAGGATTATCATTCCTCTTCATGCCACTAGGAAAGCCTTCAGTAACTCTAGGCTTCATTGGGTTGGAGAGCTGGCTCCAGAGACTACCAAGCCCACTAAAGAAATTCATTCTTTCAATTCTGTTTCTCTAGGACCACTTCTGGTACCAAAATCTGTATTAGTCAGGGTTCTCTAAAGAAACAGAAGCAACAGGACGAATACAATTTATTTATATACAATTTATTGATTTGCTCACGTGACAGAGCTCAAGTAGTCCAACAGTAGCAGTGCTGAACTGGAGAGGCTGAGAATCCAGGGAATTGCTCAATCTGCAAGGCTGGATGTCTCAGTAGTCCCAATCTGGTGCTGAAGGTCGGTGGATTCCAGGAGATCTGCCGGTTTCATTACATGCTGGGATCCGAAGGGTTGATCACAGCAGCAAGACAAACTCACCAGTGAGAGAGAGGCAAGCCGCAGGAAAAAAGGGACCAGCTCCCTCTGCCATGGCCCTTTATACTGCCTGCCGGCAGAAGGTAACACCCACATTTAGGGTGGGCCATCCGGGTTGAGGTGGTCCAATCTGAAGATCCTTTTCTCTTATTTTTTCCTTAGTCCAGTCAAGTTGACACCCAGGATTAACCATCACAGTTGTTGACTAGAGAGATCCCATAGCCCTTCAACAACACTGGCTATTATCATTGTACTTGGTTACTACAAGAACTTGATGGTAAGAACCTATTGCTGAAGACATGCTATACCTGAGTTGCAGAACAAACAAGGAGAAATGGAGATGGTATTGACCTTGAAGCTTCATCTCTGCTTTCTAGATTTCATAGTGCTAGAAGGTGAAAGGCTTTTTCCTGACACAAAACAGGACAGATCAAACCAGATTAACAAAGTATAAAAGCAGGTTTACTAGGACATGCTCCCAGGTGGGTCCACTGGTCTCAAGAAGGCCAGGGGAGTCACACACTCAGGCTGGGGCTGAGGGTTTTTATAAGTTCTGGAGAGAGGAGAGGAAGATGAGGTAATGGTGGTGAGACAAAGTGTGTCCTTGTAAGGGCAAAATTGGTGCAGTGGGAGGAGACAAAGTGGGTTTTAGTGTTAGTCATGAAGTTGGAATGTAACCATACATGGTCTCAGGCTGTGCTCTTGTTGTGGCTGGTGACATCAGGAAGGGAAGTTGCATCAACTGCCTGAGATGAGGTAGGCTTTTGACTGGAAGAGAAGGGTGGTAGGTGCCATCTTTAGATCTCCAAGCCTAGGCCCCACCTACAGAAGGTACTTTTCAAGTTACTGGAAAAGGAAGGTAATCAGCCTTACCCAGCTGTGAACTCCGAGCTATAGTGACAATTGGCTTGGCAAATAATGTGCCCACTGGTGCAATAATGGCCCGAATGTTATAGGAGTAACCAATCACCTTCTAATTGGACCTAAGGCCATTCACAAGATGGAGTCTGTACCTGATACTGTTATCAGGGCCAAAACTCTGTGACTAGACAGGTCACAGGCCATAGGGCATGGTAATAGGAAGGGTGTGTGTCATCAACTTGCCACTAGAAGACTAGTCTTCAGCACACCCTTGAGGGTCTGCTAGTTGTTCAGGCTTGGTCTCTGGTGTTGATAACTGGATCATTAAGCATCAGAAATGATGTCAATACTAGAGAGTGAGAACCCATGCTTTGAACTGATAGGTGGTCCCCATTCTTGTCACTACAGCTACCCTGGTCAAGCTTACTAGTGTCAGGATTAGAGTAGCCACTCACAGAGAAGAGATGATGTTGATTGCCTGAGCCATTCTTTTTCCATGGTGGTGATTCTCTACTGGTATCTGAATGCAGTATGGAATCTTCACACTTTCCACACACTCCCAAATACCATCACTATGCTTTTTCCTGAATGTCTGTGAATGATCTTTCAACTTTTCTCTTCCTGCATCCCTGGCCAACCCAGTCACCAATTTCTCAATAATCTTTTCATATTTGTACCATAGCCCACGTTCCCTCCTAGGGAACAATATGGATGAAAAAGTAAGCCATTTAAAGCTCTGCCCACAGGGAGAATTCTCCTTTAATGCTCTTTTTGTGTCATACCCTAGGAGATCTGCACTTAGTAGCAGTCCATTTTTATCTTTTATTCCATACTAAGCAACATGTTTGAGAGCTAAGCTTGAACTTTCTCCTCATGATGGTTATAAGACTCCCCACTATATGAAGGCACAAAAGTGATTCAAGAGAGAGACACAGTACTATAATGATGGACAGGTGGGTCTGAGCCACCTGTCTTTGTAGCCTGCTGTGACCTTCAGCTCTCCTAATAACAGACTGTAAATGAACCTCTTCCATCTTCCTTTGGATTTTGGTTGTGGTAAAGGACCATTGTTGTTTATGATACTTGTGGTATCATGGTCTGGTGCCTTACCGTGGCACAGCCTAGTATCTCCCCATGTGCTGATCTTCAAATGGAATGTAATTCTTGTGGCAGTAAACCTTTCTCTATAATGCTAAGGGTATATATTGGGCTTTACTAAGGCTAGTCGTCAGTTTCCTCAGAGTGCCTGGGGGAGTGCAGTCCTGGATTCAGGTGTACATTGCACATGTGCAGGTGCGATCTGTTTAGCACGCTAAGAATGCTGTACTACAGGGCACGGCACACCCTGCTGCATGATGCTAGCTTGTGCTTGGTGCCATAAGCCAATTTGTCTGCATGTCTGTCCCTTTCTGGGTACGCCCCATGAGCTGGGATGATGGATGATGGTATGGAGGTCTAAGATTGGCCACTGGGAGGTGATGTCATGTGACCAATCTAAGCTGCCTGTTACATAGAATAAATGGCTTTTCACAGATTTGCAATACCTGGCATGGTCCTCAGGCTGTTACTGTACATGTGCTTGGTTGTGGGGCCGTCAACCCCACAGCTGGCTCTTCAGCTTGTTTAGTCATGGGAGCCGGCATCTCCACTACCACATGAAACTGTCAGTTCCATAGCTGCATGTTTGGCCGTGGGACCACTAGTCCTGCATGCCTGCCTTCTGCTCCTCAGTGCTTGTTTCCATAATAGGGACTTCAGATACTGTAGGATCTGCCAGACTTATGGCTCAAAGCACCAGATCTTAGACCACGGCCCAGACCTGTTCACAGACATTTCTTTTTCTAAGTTCTACTCAAGTTGGTAGCCTTTGATATCATCCACTAAGTGGGCAGTTCTCTCTCTCTCTCTCTCTCTCTCTCTCTCTCTCTCTTTCCTTTCTTTTTCATGTTTATGTATGTGTGTGGTGTGCATGCATGCTTCCATGTGTGTGAGTATATATGTTTTCAAGTGTGCATGCATATGATGTGTGTGCACATATGCAGGTGGGAGCCAGGGGTTGATGCTGGCTATCTTCCTTGATTGCTCTCTACCTTACATATTGAGAGAGTCACTCTTACTTGAACCTAGTGCCTGCTGATTTGGCTAATCTTTCTTGATTCAAAACATCGTTTCTTTGCTTCTTTATTGCTGAAATAACATGTGGGGAACCTGGCTCGAATCTACATGGGTGCTGGGGATCCAAATTCTGGTCCTCATGCTTGACCTGCTGAGCTACCTCCCCAGCCCTGTGCTTTCTTATCAGTGGGGTATAGGAAACATAACTTGCCCTTTACTTTGAAAAAATGATTCACTTTCTCTAGGTCACTGATTCTCGAATGTCTTCCTCTTCTTGTTTCTTTCGTTTGGTATGGTCAACCAATCTGATATTTTGTAGAATGTCTTAGTAGTGCCAGTGTAACCTCCACTTCAATAGAGGAATCCTAGCCAGCTTTGAGTCCTCTGGATATGATTGTCAAACAGCTATATCCAACACTTCACAAAACTGATTATTCTAGCCTAGTGCATGTGCCTTAATAAACACCTACAGATCCTTGTGACAAAATCATTACTGTATTTCCTTCCTGAGGACCTGAACTATTTTATTTTATTTTATTTTATTTTATTTTATTTTATTTTGTTTTGTTTTGTTTTGTTTTGTTTTGTTTTGTTTTGTTTTGTTTTGTTTTATTTTATTTTATTTTATTTTGTTTTTGCCTTTTTGAGTCAGGATCTCCCTTTAGTCCCAGCTGGCCTGGAGCTCACTTATAGACCAGGTGGGCCTTGAACTCACAGAGATCCACCTGCCTCTGCCTCCCAAGTGCTAGGATTAAAGGTGTGTGCCGACATGCCCGGCTTCTGAACTCTCTTTTAATTAGTATGTTCTGGGTCAGAAAACTGGCTTGGGCAATGTGATTTATTTGATCTCTTCTTACATCATCTATCACAACAGTTCTGGCATTCCAACTTGGTGTGGGGGTTTTAACTTTCTTCAACGTTCTCAGAGACTTCATAGCAGCATGATTAAAGCCATCTCCCTGCGTCCCAGCCAGGGCAGCAAGTCATCTCTCACTCCATATATATATATATATGTCTGCCCTTCTCCAATTTTATGTTTCTTCTTCTCTCACCTATCTCCCCCCAAGATCCAACCCCATAAGCAATCTTGGTTTGGCTGGTACATATTAGCTTGGACCTGAAGCCCCAAAGGAGTGTCATCATGTTCTTCTCTCAGGCCATCAAATAGCTCTCTGACATATATTGTTCGTATCTGACTGTAGTTCTGCTCTGGTAGGAGCAGGAGACAATGTAGATACTTGGGTGACTGGAGCTGTCTTGCAGTGCAGAGACTTAAACACCAGAAGATCACAGCCTTTCACTGCGGGGACAGGGTTACCTCTGCAGATCCAGAAGGCTCCAACTGAAGTTTCATAGTTTGGAGAACAATTTACTCTCATGTTCTATCCACATCAACATTATAGGGTCTTACTTATTCCAATTGGTCTTTTGATGCTGTAGCATATTTCCCAGGGCTGAGAATTCAGCTTTCTTCAGAGAGCAGTTACTTTAAAAACAAAGTCCTGACCCTGACCCTGACCCTCAACTTTTCTACCATCCTGCTGCTGGAGATCAGGCCACTTAGGTGCCTCCAAAAGCACTCTCTGCTTCCAATGTGATTCATAGCCTAGAGTCTCACACTGTCTTTCTTTAATGCATCAGTGATTCAGCTGAGAGCCATCAAATCCCATTGTTCTCATAATTGGTGCCTTGTCTGAGTCTCTCAAAGCCTGGGATGTTGCAACCACCAGGGTGTATCTCCCCCTCACTCTCTCCCGAGTTCATCTCCAGGGAAAATTGTGACAAAGCTGGTTCTCCCGCACTCTGAAGCAATCCCTGCTCCCTGCCGCAGGGATGGCTTACATGTCCAGCCCTAAGGGCTCATGGGACAGTCCATTTTTTCCCATCATCGTGGCACCAGCTCTGTGAGGTCGGAGTCTCTGGAAAAAGATTAGGAGGTATAAATTCACATGGGTTAGTTTTCTGTAGAGTAAACATAACATCTAGATTGACAATAGACAATAGACTATACCAAAAAAACCCCAGCCGCATCTGGCAGAAGGAGATGTTGGTCTTCCTTGCAGCCAGCCTCACCAGGAGCTCAGGCTGGGGGGGCCCTGCTTAGAGTTGGTCTGTGAAGCTAAAGGTTGCTTTCCATTCTCCCCTTTAGCCAGTAGTCACTGTACGTGGGTGGCCCCAGCAAGACACTCTGAATGATGGCAGCATGGCTTTTTCAGCCAAGGGCGGATCCCAGGCAGGGACTCAGAAGAGAGAGCACCACCATCCATTCCACTCTCAGAAGACAGGACCATAGTGGGCACTACAATAGCCTCAGCTGACCCTTTTTAAATGCCTCTTGTGCTGTGGTACCTTGCTCAGCACTGCTTCCCCGCTGGGCTTGTGTTCATAATCTTTTTCTTCTTTGACATACAGTTCTTTGGGATGGTGGAGCAAGGTGAGGGTGTTACATGTATCTTCTAGGTGTTAGCTCCTTCCTCAGGTCTCCATACCTCTTCTCTACTTCTCCAACCCCAATTCCTACCCCCTCCATTGTAGTAGTTGAGTGTATACACTCACTGGTTTAGACTTCACTAACTCAGCCTCTTTGGAGTCTCTACCTGTTTGTGTCACTCTGCTGTCTGGTTTGCCCCTCAACCCAGCTCCTATACTCCCTGCCTCATACACTGTAGACTGAGGCCACCCTAGGTGGGCTTACCACCTTCCTGCATCAAGTGAGGTCTCTGCATTCCTTCTGTTTGATCTTGTTCCACTTTGCACCCTTTCCTGAGCCCATCATCCGGACTACAGACTACAGTTGGTATTCTAAAATACCAGTCTTCATTCTTCCAGAAAGTCTGTAGGATCCTTGCCTTGATTGTTCATGGTGGTAAACAACACAGATAAAATCCTCGCTCTTGAGAAACTTACCATTATATTTCATTTTGGTGAAAGCATTTAACATCAACCCTCTTAGAATGATTCAAGCATACACTACAAAATTATTCATTATGGTTATCAAGTTGTACTTCAGATTTTCAGGGTTTACTCATTTTGTATAACTTGAACTTTGTAGCTTTTTTTTTTTTTTTTTTTTGAGACAGGGTCTCCCTATAGCCCCAGCTGGCCTGGAACTGACTCTGTAGACCAGGCTGGCCTTGAACTCACAGAGATCCACCTGCTTCTGCCTTGGGTGCTAGGATTAAAGGTGTGCGCCACCACACCTGGCTTGAAGAATGTTCGTAGCTGCCACATGAGTGCTGGGAATTGAACCCAGGTCCTCTGCAAGAGCAGTCGGAGCTCTTAACTACTGAGCCATTTCTCCAGCACAAATTTTGTAGCTTTTATCAATAATTTCTAATTTCCTGCTTCTACTCCATAAAGCCATGCCCATATAGCCTTGTTCTATGTATGCTTTGTTATAAAAACATCATATCCTGCCGGGCGTGGTAGCTCACGCCTTTAACCCTAGCACTTGGGAGGCAGAGGCAAGTGGATCTTTGTGAGTTCAAGGCCAGCCTGGTTTGCAGAGTGAGTTCCAGGACAGCTGGGGTTACAGGGAGAATTTGTCTCGAAAAGACTAAAAAAAAAAACACCCCAAAAACAAAACCCCCACCATATCCTTATTCAGTACATTGTTACTTCATTAGCATCAAATGCACAGCTAAGAGCTTGCACTTTATGCTTTGAAGAAAACTTATAAAACAATGTGTTTTCTACTCAAGACATGTCACAGCTTTCTTGCACTCCAGAACTCTAAGCAACACTTCAACTCTGTGCTTTGGAAGCATCTACAGCCTTTGATGTTTATGATTCTACTCTTAACTTTTTTTTTCTTTTACACTTTAGCAAATTTACAAAGTCTGAAGTAAAACTATAAGTTAATCGTTAAACATTATTTAGGGATTCACAGTTTAACCATAAGCTTGTACAGGTAAAAAATATATCTTTACATTCCTAAATTATATAGCGAGTTGCTGTATATTTTAATGTACTTAAAAAAAAAGATTTGTTCTTTCTCATAAATCTTAGAACTGAGAAAAACAGAGACATATATTTCAAGCTATAGTTATAGTAATAACAATCAATGCAATATTATCTTTACTGACCAGTTGCTCACTTTGACTTACATATAAGGATTTGGTATTAAAGACCTCAGAACTTACCTCTGTAATTGTTTAAGGAACAATAGTCTGATATTTGGCAATAATATTTAAGGAAACTTTAGGAATCTTAATTAGCTTAAATGACAACTATGTGTATATAGTTTTAATGTTATTGTTTGATTTGGAAACATATTCAGTAAAACTTGTTAAAAAAACTCATTTAGTAGGAAAAATCAGTCACTCAAAACAAATAAATAAATGAATAAGTGGGTAAACACTGGATAGTGATAAATACTAGCGGAGATTTGGGGGGACAAGGGGAGATGACATGGTTCCTGAACAGTCTTCTCCCCTGCCTGCTTGGAAACTGTTCCAAAGATTCCTGTTGCCTGCAGGGTAAAAGTCAGGCTGGCCTGACAGAAAAGGCTCCATAATTCTAGGTCCATAGGGATGATTTGGGGATGATATGGGATGCTTTCTGGCTGTTTGGGCTTGCTAGCATGGGTGGTCAGCTTTTCCTAGAAGGCCGATCATCATTATTCACCTCCAAGATCTGAGGAACAATCTTTGTAGCAGTGCCCTTTGCCCCAATTTCTAGGGAACATAGGCGGGGCTCTGACTTTGGTGAAGAGATTTCCTCCTGGTAGGGTTTAGGCTTGTAGAGGGGAATCTCCTATTCTCTTTCTAGGCCTACCCTCTCTCCAGGCCTGTCCTGGGGCCATTGGGTGCATCTACATATAGGCTTGTCCCCTTCCAACCCAGAAGCCCCCTGCTCCCCAGTTATGAGGGGATGGATATTATGAGGGGTGATTTTATTAAGTAGGGAAGGAAAATACCAACTGTTAGCATCAGGTTTTCTGTTGAAAGCATTTGCTTCTTAGAAATCTCCTTTCTGCAGTAGGAAGTATAGCATGTGCTTAGCATGTATGAAGCCCTTGGTCAGCTCTTGTATTAGTCACTTTTCTGTTGCTGTGATAAAACACCATGACCAAGGAACTTATAAAAGGAAGAGTTTATTTGAGCTTACGATGGACGGTTCCAGGGAATTAGAGTCCATTGTGGTGGGAGGCATGGTGGCTGGAGCTGGAGCGGAGGGCCGAGGGTCACATCTCGCAAAGAGCACAGGAAGCAGAAAGAGAGACTGGAGACCACGAGGCTTGTTAAAATTCACTAAGCCTGCCCCCAGCAATGCACTTCCTCTAGCACGGCCATACCCTCCAAGACCTCCAAAAACAGCACCACCAACTGGAGACAAATGTCTGAATACTTAGAGTCTATGGGGGACACTCATTCAAACCACCACAGCTCTCTACCAAGACACACACACACACACATATACACCATACATCCATATCCATGCCACACATGCACATACGTACATATATACACACATACTACACATTTCATATATATACACATATCACACCTGTCCACACAGCACACACATATAAACACATACATAGGCACACATACATACATATCCATGCAGCACATATACACATATACATTGTTTTTTTTTTTTTGTGCTCTTTTTTTTAATTTTGTATGTATTTCTATATTGTATTCAATGTACTGTCTGTATGCAGTCTGTGCACCGTTGTCGTGCCAGTCGCCGGAGGTCAGAAGGAGGGCGTCAGATTCTCCCTGGAACTGGGATTACTCCTGGAAATTGGTTTCAGACGGTTCTTGCCGCCCTATGTGGGCTGCTGGGATCGAACCCGGGGTCTCTGCTCAAGTAGGCGGTCGGCCGCTCTTAACTGCTAGGCTCTCTCCAGCCCTAGTATTTTTTTTTTTTTTTTTGTTATTAATCTTTTGAGACAGGTCTTCCCTGTTAACCCCAGTGCCTGGAAATCACTATGTAGAACAGGCTGGCCTTGGAACTCACAGAGATCCATCCTGCCTCTGCCTCCTGAGTGCTGGATAAAGGTGTATTGCCACCAGGCCCACGCCACACCACATGAAATTGTAAGAACACATTAAAATATTTAGTCTTTTCTTTCAAATTCAAAAAACTTGGAACATTAGCTTTATGACAAGGGAATCTAAATGTTTGTTTGTTCGTTTGTTTGTTTCTTTTGCTCTTTTTTAGACAGGGTTTTTTTTTTTTTTTTTTTTTTTTTTTTTGGAATTCACTCTGTAGACCACTCTGCCCTTGAACTCACAGAGATCCACCTTGCCTTTGCCTCCCAAGTGCCTATTGTGGAGCTTCTAATCTTCTTTTTTTTTTTTTTTTGGTGTTTTCGAGACAGGGTGTCCCTATAGCCCCAGCTGTCCTGGAACTCACTCTATAGACCAGGCTGGCCTTGAACTCACAAAGATCTGCCTGCCTCTGCCTCCCAAGTGCTAAGATTAAAGGCGTGCGCCACCACGCCCGGCTGAACTCTAATCTTTTAATCCCACCCACACCCTCCAAGCCCTAATGCATTCCTGAGCCTGACGGCCTGGGGCAGTGGTGCTCTACTCCCTTCCCCCTGATTCTTTTAAACTAGCTACCCTAGAGAGACTGAAGCTGGACCCTAGCCAATTGAGATAAGACCCAGTTCCCTTAGGAATAAAGTCTTTTTTTTTTTTTTTTTTTTTGGTCTTTTCGAGACAGGGTCTCCCTGTAGCCCCAGCTGTCCTGGAACTCACCTTGTAGACCAGGCTGGCCTTGAACTCACAAAGATCCGCCTGTCTCTGCCTCCCAAGTGCTAGGATTAAAGGCGTGCGCCACCACGCCCGGCTAAGCTTCCCAGTTCTGTGTGTACCTACTGGATTTGACTGACCATCCAAGCCACCCTCTTGCGAAAGAAAAATCCTCCCTGCCAAGTTACTTTTGCTTTGTCTGTGTTTTTTGTGTGACTTTGATGATGGGGTCCTTGAACCTGGGATTTTATTTCCAACAGATATACACACATACATATACCACACATAAACATATTTACACACACCATGCACATATACATATACACACTCAAACTCATCCACCCACACACATGCATATATATAAAGAATGATTTTTATGAATGGACATAATCTGGACTAGTGACTTTTAATTAATCCCAGAAAAAAAAAAAAACATGCTTTTGGGTCTGATGATCAGGCCATCTCCTTGGCAACCACCCCCAAAAATAATGAATGAATGGGGGTATGCTTGGAGGTTGGGAAGAACGTGACCTTGGATGAATGGGAGACTAAGGATGAAAGGCCAGTCTATTGAGATAAAGGTGGAGCCAAACATAAACTTTGTGCTTCTCCAATGAAGCTGGAGAATCCATTTCAAATAAATTATGAGTGTGGCCTGACAGGGGTGCAATAGGAGGAGCAGGATTCCAGAGTCAGTTCTATTGGCACAGGGTAAAGACACAGACCGCTCCTTCTGCACATGTTGAAGGGACAAGAGAGATCCATCAGCACAGTTCCAGGAGACAGATGGTTCTATTGATAGCTAGGGGAACTAGTGTCCTCTGAGGTTGGGCCCCTTCTTAAAAACTTATTTTAAGAGTCTAGCTTTTATTTTGTTCAGGGAAATTGTAGTGTTGGCATAATTAGTAACTCCCATGCATGCACGTGTGCGCATGCATACACACACACACACACACACACACACACACACACACACACAATCACGTCCTGTCTGGTGGAATTCTACTGTAAATCCATCTGGGACTGGGCTTTTTTTAGTTGGGAGATTTTGTATTGCTTAAATTTCCTCTTATGTTATGGGTCTGTTTAAACTGTTGATCCCTTCTTCATTAAGATTTGGTGAGTCCCATGATTTTAGATATCATCCATTTCTTTTTTTAAATTTTTTGGTATTTTTGAGACAGGGCCTTGCTTTAATCCCAGCTAGCTTTGAGCTCGATATGTAGCACAGGTTAGCCTTGAACTCACAGAGATCCACCTGCCTCTGCTTCCCGAGTGCTGGGATTAAAGGCAAGTGCCACCATGCCCAGCACTAAAGACAGTTCTTAGCTGCCATGTGGGTTCTTGGAATCAAACTCAAGTCCTCTGCAAGAGCAGTCAGTGTTCTTAACCACTGAGCCATCTCTCCATCCCCAATATCCATCCACTTCTTTTAGGTTTTGAAATTTAATAGAGCATAGGTTTTTAATGTATTCCCTTATAATGTTGTGGATCTTTTTGGTGTCTATTGTGATGTATCTCATTTCAACTCTGATTTTGTTGATTTGAATTTTCTCTTTCTTTCCTTTGGTTAACTGGGCTAAGGATCTGTTTATTTTGTTTAGCTTTTCAAAGAACTAGGTCTCATTGATTCTTTATATTGTTTTCTTTGTTTCTATTTCATTAATTTCTACTGTGATTTTTGTTATTTCTACTTATCTACTAGGTTTGGGTTTGGTTTTTTTCTTGCCTTTCCAGGGTCTTGAGTTATAGTGTTAAGTCTTTCATATGTGCTCATTCTGATTTTTTAATGTAGGCACTTAAAGCTATAATCTTCCCTCTTAAGTCTACTTTTAATGTGTCCCAGAGATTTTATATTATTGTGGTCTCATTTTCATTTAGTTCCAGGACTACTTTTATTTCTTTCTTAATTTCTTCCTTGACCCAATCTACATGAGTTTGTGTAGTTACTAGAGCTTCTTTTGCTCTTGACCATAAGCTTTATTACAATGTGGTCTGATAGAATTCATGTGTAGGAAGATCCAGTTTGAATTGTGGGCTAGTTCTCAGCTAGCATCCCTCAGGGCACTGTGTGGCTGAGAGTCTGACCCTGCCCCAAGGAGGAGCAAACAACTTGGCCTAGCTGGGTGATGCTGGGTGGGGCAACGGTGTGCAGAGGTGCGAGTTGGGGGGGCTATGATTAGCTCTGGGAACTGACATCATTTGGTTTATAAAAACAGGCTGTAGCAAAGAATAAATTTGAATTTCCCAGTAATATCATCATGGAATTCCCAGCCATCATTTTATTAATCATTGCACACATACAGGCCAAAGCAGGCCTGCATTTTGTTCAGGTGGCCAGTGGGTTGGAAAGAGGTCTCTGTGTGGACCACCAATCTGGATAGCTGGTGTTGTGAGTGGACATAGGCTGAAGATAGGTTAACAGCCATCAGCCTGAAAATTCCTGTCCAGGGTTCAGCAGTCTCTGGGCAGGTGGGAAGTCACAGCCAAGAGTGGAACAAAGGACCATTAGATGCTGCTATGAGTGTCTCGCTGTTGTTCTAGCTAAGGGCCTAGAGTGGAAGCTAACCGACCGCCCAGGCTGGGCTAAACCAAGGAAGTAGCCCGGCTGGTATTCTCTTGTGCAACCAGGTCCAAGGCGCTGTGCAATCTTGAGAATAGGTCGAGAGGCAGCCTGCTGGAGCAAGGACGTGCTAGATAGTCCATGCCTGGTCCACCATCCCTCCACATTAGCGGGTCACTAACGGACGTGGAGTCCTTAAGACGTTCGGCAAACAACAAAAAGAAAGAGCTATCACCGCCTACAATAGCACTAGGAATGTCATTAGTATATTGGTTTAATTTTTCAATTTCTTTTTAAATTTGGTTGAGGTTTGTTTTGCATCTCAGTATGTCAGTGGATACGATGAGAGGACCATGTTAGAGAAATGTTCGGCACTGGGGTAGAAGGCTACGAAAATTACGAAAGCGTTTCATTTTCTTTGGCGCTCTGAGGTGTAATAAGATTAATAGGTAGAACTGTACCTAGTATCTTAGGGGGAGAAAGGGTAAATAAACAGTCTGAAGGGTACAGGACATTTGATTGTAATCAAGGAGAGCCCACTCTATAAATTCATCAAAGAGACTTCCATGGACATCGTCTCTCTCTGTCTGTTCTTCTGTCCAGGTACAATCCTACTAATGACCTAATCAAGGAGATGAGACAAGAGGTAAGGAGAGTATTACACCACACAAAAGTCCCCCACCATTTTACTACGAGAAACTCATAAAATGGTTCTATGGGATGGTATAGATGCCTCATGGAAAACTCTTAAAGTCCGCTGTAGTAAGCTGGTTAATTGTCCCAACGAGTTTTTAGTCTGAGACACTTGGGTTGCACGCGGAGAGAGCAACAGCGTAAGAGTTCAGTGGTATGCAATTCATATGTCTCTATTGAGTTCGCGTAAATGGCCAGCATATGTCTGCGAATCTAGACAGAGGTAGTGTAAGTGTTCCAGGCCATCTGAGGCTCCAAGGAGTCCCTGTCTCAAAAAAAAAAAATGTTTCCAAAAAAAAAAAAAAAAAAAAAAAAAGGGCATTCTTGGATAATTCTGCAAAAGCAGAATTGAACACGCCAACCTCTCTTTTAATATCGTCGGCTCTTTCCGAATTAAGTTTTTAAGTCTTGAAGGTAACTGTTTCTGTCATATAACTTCAAAATAACGAAAATTTTTTTTTCCTTGTCATACATGGGGGTAAGCAAAAAGCCTTTTGCTTGTAGTGTCTTAGTTTAGTGCCACTTGTCTTATCTCTTTTATAATCTGAGAGAGATATGGTTTCTTTGTTTTTTCAATTTGAGAACACAGTGCAGTCCCATTTAACCTGCGTAAGTTAAAAGCTGTGGGGTTCAGTACCTAGCACCTCTCATGTGAAGAGGCCTTAGGAAGACCTGGGCCCGATGTATATAGAAACCCTCAAGCGATGAAAAATCTTTATCATTTACGCCGACTCTGCTTCCTGCCTTCCTGAATGCTGCAAAATTAAAAAAAAGGAAGGAGGAGAATTCATTGTTTACGTCCTCTCTTAATTCATCATTCTTCAGCCCTAGCAACCCACTGTGTCTTTGAGTGAGACATGGTGTGATCAGTAAGATGTGTTATATGTTATATGTCCCCAGGGTTGTGGATGGGCAATGTAAAAATGTTATTAATTCATGAAATGGCAAAGTGTTGTGTATAAGGTTGTGTATGTAATTATTGTGTGGAGGGTGTGTGCCATCGTACATCATGAATCAAATAGTACCATCATTCTAGGGCCTTAAATAGAATTGAGTAATGTTCGAGCGATCAATCCTCTTGGCGTATGTGCGCTTGGATAATTAAAGAATGGGGCTTTTTTAGTTTGAAATATTTTTGGCCCTATATTGTCTATAATCAGTTAAATCCAAATGATTATAGGAACTGAACTTGGGTCTTGTGCAAAAGCAGATAGGTGCTTCTTAATGCTAACCACTCTTCATGGCCTAGGCATAACATTATATTTTTTCTTTAATTTTTTTTTTTATGTTTGGAGAACAGGTAGTCATTGCGAACGTCACTTTAGTCCCTCAGCTGCCGGGAGCTCTACCCTATGCGAGAGCCAAGACATTCTTTTGCTTTTTTGAAAAACCAGGCAGATGTTCATGTAGATAGAACACTCAGGCTTTGAAACCCAAAATTGGCAACCACTCATGCCTATCGGGCCAACGAAAACCATATCTTAACAAAAGAACGACCCAAACTTTTATGAGCAAAAATTACAAAGCATACTGGTAGGACACTTAGTCCAAGCAACATCTGGTAAGTGCGGCAAGCATTTGTAGAGAACACTAGAGAGGGCTAATACAGAAGAATTGACTATCTCACTGTGATCCTAAGTTATTGAAATAAAGAGTGTCCAGCAACCATGATAAATTAAACCGCTCGTAGAGTAGAGGTTGTGCCGACCTCAAAAAGATAGAAGCTCTCTTCCCATTCTCTTGGAAAATGACCAAGAGTTTGGGCCTAGCCAAGCATCAGTGGTAAGGAAAAANAGGAACAAAGTTCCATGAGACATCAGGAGAAAGGAAACCACGTGTATGAGAATAGAAACCAGGTTTGGTGCTCAGAATGCCCAATCCATCTCTTGGCAATTTATAATAACATATTAAATACACGTGGGCCAAAATCCATGTGGCAAAAAACATCCAACCAACCAAAACCTATTAGTTGTTTGACGCTGTGTTATGTTGTTGTTTCTTTGTGTTGTGTTTGTTGTAACACTGGTTGTCTTCAAGAGGCCATTCCTTTGTTCTATCAAGACAGCTGCTTCTGGATGGTGGGGATGGGAAGGGGAAACATGTATAAACATAAGACCAGGGGATACCATGACCATGGGCCCCCCCTCCCAACCCCCCCACTGTCGCACTTTTGGCTGTGAAGTTTGTTGTGTGAAGTCGAGTGACTTCCTTTGTCCGACGTGATGCTCTGTTTTTGTGGAGGAAATCTGTGGAGGAGAATTACAGATGGTTTGGATAAGGCATTCTGTAAATCCCTAGATGGTAGTTTTGGAAGAAGCAGAAGCAGATCAGAAGCAAGGAAGCATTACATTGCATGGGAACAAGGCAACACAAACAAATCCCCTAACCAGAATAGTATGTATTCCTGTAAGGAAAAAATGCTTTCCCCTCCATGGTGGAAGTGATCCAAAGTAGTCAACCTGCCACCAGGATACTGGCTGGTCACCCCGGGAAATAGCACCATATCGGGGGCTAAATGTTGGTCTATGCTGTTGGCAAATCTTGCACTCGGCAGCAGCTGTAGCAAGATCAGCCCTGGTGAGTGGAAGTCCATGCTTGTTTAGCCCATGCATACCTCCTCATTCTCTACCACCCTCACCACTTTGTTAATGGGCTCATTGAGTCAACCACACAGGGATGCTGCTGGAGGGAATAGAGGCTGACTCTCCACACAGAACGAGTCATTGATCTACTTGATTATTAAACTCATCCTCTGCTGAGTCACCTTTTGATGAGCACTTACATAAGACACAATATCTTCACATCCTTTTTTGACCATTTGGAGGCTCTATCCACCATTTTTTTCCCCAAATGTCTTTCTCACCCAATTTTTTTCCAGTCATGCTCCTTCTTCCACGTCCCTGACCCATCCATGCCCCAAAAACCATGGCTACACCCATGAATCAATAGATAATCAAACCTTCTGGCCTATTTCTCCTCTTTGCAGGCAAAAAATGCACAACCATTGTGCACTGCTCCGACCGACGTTCTGCCCACAGTGAAAAGTGTGAAGACTTTCCTCTGCCCCAGTGTCTCTTTTTAAGGTTGTTTTAAGAAAAATAGAAATCGGCGTAATGCTGCACCTGTCCACCTCTGGGTGGTGCTTGCTTAGCGTGCAGAACCATCAGTTAACCAGGCCCTAGTCTTCTCTTCCTCGGTCACCTGATCATCGGGCAAACCCCATGAAGCCATTAGGTGCATGCTTAGCACAGAAGGCTTTTGTAACAGGAGTGGGATGAGTGGGAACCATAGGCATTGGGCAACTTCTTCTGTAGCTTGCTTGTGCCCTTAGGGCCTCCCGGGCCCTGTCCCGTATGTACCACTCCATTTGACAATGGACTGTTGTTGTGCACGTCCTACTTTATGGTTGGTGGGTCAGATAACACCCAGCTAATGATCTGGGCAGCTCAGCTCGCATGGTGACTTGGTGGTCCATTATCAAACGTTCAGTTTCCACTGAGGCCCAATATCAGGTTAAGAGTTGTCTCTCAAAAGGAAAATAGTTGTTTACAGACTGTGAGGGTAGAGCCTTGCTCCAAAAATCCCAAGGGCCCTCCGCTGTGATTCCACTATGGGAGCCCACCACAGACTCCAGACAGCATATCTATCTGCCACTGATACCTCAAGGCACCATTGAGTTGTCTGGAGTTTTTGGCAGGCTCCCATAGGGGAATAACAATGGAGGCCCTTGGGATTTTGGAGTGTTTCGAATCCGGAGCTGGTCATTTTTATCACTGAGCTCCTTATTTTTCCTCTATCACTTTATCCAGGCATGCTAGGGAGCAACCAGGAATCATCATTATTTTCCTTATTTTCCACAATTTCTCGAACATTTTATATATATAGAGTCACTAAATTCCTTGCCTTTCACAAGAGGCAAGTCACGTGAGTCAAATGGATCTATCTTCATACTTACATCAAATACTCTGCACCAAGGATTATCATTCCTCCTTCATGCCACCAGGAAAGCCTTCAGAAACTCTAGGCTTCATTGGGTTTGAGAGCTGGCTCCAGAGATTACCAATCCCACTAAAGAAATTCATCTCTTCAATTCTGTTTCTCTAGGACCACTTCTGGTACCAAAATCTTTATTAGTCAGGTTCTCTAAAGAACAAGGACCCTTAGCACAGGACGCGAAAATTACACAATTTTATTTATATTTACAATTTATTGATTTGCCTCATGTGACAGAGCTCAAGTAGTCAACAGTAGCAGTGCTGAACTGGAGAGGCTGAAAATCCAAGGAAATGCTCCAATCTGCAAGGTCTTGATGTCTCAGTACGTAGTCCCCAATCTGTTGTTTGCGTGAAGGTCCTATGTGTTCCAGGAGATCTGCCGGTTTCATTACATGCTGGATCCCAAGGGTTTGATCACAGCAGCAAGACAAAAACTCACCAGATGAGAGAGGTAGGCAAGCCGCAGGAAACAAAGGGACCAGCTCCCTTTGCCGTGGCCCTTTATACTGCCCGCCAGCAGAAGGTAAACAACCCACATTTAGGGTGGGCCCTCCGGGTTTGAGGTGCTCCAATCTGAAGATCCTTTTCTTCTATTTTTCTCTTAGTCCAGTCAGTTGACACCCAGGCTTAACCATCACATTGTTTGACTAGAGAGAGATCCCATAGCCCTTCAACAACACTGGCTATTATCATTGTACTTGGTTACTACAAGAACTTGATGGTAAGAACTATTGCTGAAGACATGCTATACCTGAGTTGCAGAACAAAAAGGAGAAATGGGATGGTATTGACCTGAAGTTCATCTCTGCTTCTAGATCTAGTGCTAGCAGTGAAAGGCTTTTTCCTGACACAAAACAGGACAGATCAAACCAGATTAACAAAGTATAAAAGCAGGTTTATTAGGACACGTTCCTAGGTGGGTCCACTGGTCTCAAGAAGGCCAGGGGAACGTTCTACACCCTCAGGCTTGGCGGCTGAGGGTTTTATAAGTTTGGAGAGATGGAGCGGAAGATGAGGTAATGGTGGTGGGACAAAGTGTGTCCTTGTAAGGGCAAAACTAGTGCAGTGGGAGGGGACAAAATGGGGGTTTTAGTGTTAGTCATGAAGTTGGAATGTAACCATACATGGTCTCAGGCTGTGCTCTTGTTGTGGCTGGTGACATCAGGAAGGGAAGTTGCATCAACTGCCTGAGATGAGGTAGGCTTTTGGTACTGGACGAGAAAGGAAGGGTGGTGTGGTTTAGGTTTCCCCATCTTTTAGCTCTCCAAGCTCGGCCCCACCTACAGAAGGTTACTTTTCAAGTTACTGGGAAAGAAGGTAATCCGCCTTACCCAGTGTTTGAAACTCCGAGCTATAGTGAATGGTTGGCCAAATAATTTGCCCACTGGTTTTTTGCAATAATGGCCCGTCCGCATGTTATATGAGTAAACCCAATCACCTTCTCATTGGACCTAAGGCCATTCCACAAGATGGAGTTAGTCTGTACCTGATATGTTATCAGGGCCAAAAATCTGTGGTTATACAGGTCACAGGCCATAGGGCATGGTAATAGGAAGGGTGTGTGTCATCAACTTGCCACTAGAAGACTAGTCTTCAGCACACCCTTGAGGGTCTGCTAGTTGTTCAGGCTTGGTCTCTGGTGTTGATAACTGGATCATTAAGCAAGCATCAGAAATGATTTTTTGTCATTGTTTCCAATACTTAGAGAGTGAGAACCCCAAACCCATAGGAAGTGATGAAACCCCATCATGCCTCAATATTTGCTTTGAACTGATCGGTGGTCCCCATTCTTGTCACTACAGCTACCCTGGTCAAGCTTACTAGTGTCAGGATTAGAGTAAGGATTTTAGAGTATGCCACTCACAGCGGAAAGAGCTAGAGATGATTTAGAGATCAGTGTACACTCACAGAGAAGAGATGATGTTGATTGCCTGAGCCATTCTTTTTCCATGGTGGTGATTCTCTACTGGTATCTGAATGCAGTATGGAATCTTCACACTTTCCACACACTCCCAAATACCATCACTATGCTTTTTCCTGAACGTCTGTGAATGATCTTTCAACTTTTCTCTTCCTGCATCCCTGGCCAACCCAGTCACCAATTTCTCAATAATCTTTTCATATTTGTACCATAGCCCACGTTCCCTCCTAGGGAACAATATGGATGAAAAAGTAAGGGGGGGCCATTTTAAAGCTCTGACCACAGGGGAGATATTCTCCCTTTATGAGATTCTGAGAATTCTCCTTTAATGTCTTTTTGTGTCATACCTCGGATAGGTGGAGATCTCAACTTAGTATCAGCAGTCCATTTTTTTATCTTTTATTCCATGCTAAGCAACATGTTTGAGAGCTAAGCTTGAACTTTCTCCTCATGATGGTTATAAGACTCCCCACTATATGAAGGCACAAAAGTGATTCAAGAGAGAGACACAGTACTATAATGATGGACAGGTGGGTCTGAGCCACCTGTCTTTGTAGCCTGCTGTGACCTTCAGCTCTCCTAATAACAGACTGTAAATGAACCTCTTCCATCTTCCTTTGGATTTTGGTTGTGGTAAAGGACCATTGTTGTTTATGATACTTGTGGTATCATGGTCTGGTGCCTTACCGTGGCACAGCCTAGTATCTCCCCATGTGCTGATCTTCAAATGGAATGTAATTCTTGTGGCAGTAAGTGTAAGTAATAAGTAAACCTTTCTCTATAAATGCTAGGGTATATATTGGGTTATATATTGGGCCTTTAACTAAGGCCTAGTCGTCAGTTCCTCAGGTTCCTGTGGAGTTGCATGTCTGGATTCAGGTTTGTACAATGCACAGGTGCAGTGCGATCTGATTTAGACGGCTAAGAATGCCTGTAATACAGGGCACGGAACACACTGCTGCATGATGCTAGCTTGTGCTTGGTGCCATAAGCCAACTTGTCTGCATGTCCCTTTCTCGGGTGCTCCCCATGCGCTGGGCTGATGGCTGATGTGTATGGAGGTCTAAAGATTGGCCATTGGGAGGTGATGTCACATGACCGATATAAGATGTCTGTTACATAGAATAAATGGCTTTTCACAGATTTGCAATACCTGGCATGGTCCTCAGGCTGTTACTGTACATGTGCTTGGTTGTGGGGCCATCAACCCCACAGCTTGCTCTTCAGCTTGTTTAGTCCATGGGAGCCGGCATCTCCACTACCACATGAAACTGTCAGTTCCATAGCTGCATGTTTGGCCGTGGGACCACTAGTCCTGCATGCCTGCCTTCTGCTCCTCAGTGCTTGTTTCCATAATAGGGACTTCAGATACTGTAGGATCTGCCAGACTTATGGCTCAAAGCACCAGATCTTAGACCACGGCCCAGACCTGTTCACAGACATTTCTTTTTCTAAGTTCTACTCAAGTTGGTAGCCTTTGATATCATCCACTGAATGGGCAGTTCTCTCCTCTCTCTCTCTCTCTCTCTCTCTCTCTCTCTTTCCTTTCTTTTTCATGTTTATTGTATGTGTGTGGTGTTGCATGCCGCTTCATGTTGTGTGAGTATATTATGTTTTCAATTGGCATGCATCTGATGTGTGTGCACATATGCAAGGCGGGAGGCCAGGGGTTTGATGCGCTATCTTCCTTAATTTTTCTCTACCTTACATATTGAGAGAGTCACTCTTACTTGAACCTAGTGCCTGCTGATTTGGCTAATCTTTCTTGATTCAAAACATCGTTTCTTTGCTTCTTTATTGCTGAAATAACATGTGGGGAACCTGGCTCGAATCTACATGGGTGCTGGGATCCAAATTCTGGTCTTCATGCTTGACCTGCGAGTTACCTCCCCAGCCCTGTGCTTTCTTATCAGTGGGGTATAGGAAACATAACTTGCCCTTTACTTTGAAAAAATGATTCACTTTCTCTAGGTCACTGATTCTCGAATGTCTTCCTCTTCTTGTTTCTTTCGTTTGGTATGGTCAACCAATCTGATATTTTGTAGAATGTCTTAGTAGTGCCAGTGTAACCTCCACTTCAATAGAAGAATCCTAGCCAGCTTTGAGTCCTCTGGATATGATTGTCAAACAGCTATATCCAACACTTCACAAAACTGATTATTCTAGCCTAGTGCATGTGCCTTAATAAACACCTACAGATCCTTGTGACAAAATCATTGCTGTATTTCCTTCCTGAGGACCTGAACTATTTTATTTTATTTTTTTTTATTGTATTTTATTTTTATGTTGTTTTGTTTTGTTTTGTTTTGTTTGTTTGTTTTGTTTTGGTTTGTTTTATTTTATTTTATTTTATTTTTGTTTTTGCCTTTTGAGTCAGGATCTCCCTTTTAGTACAGCTGGACTGGAGGCTCACTTATAGAACCGGTGGGCCTTGAACTCACAGGATCCACCTGCCTCTGCCTCCCACGTGCTTAGGATTTAAAGGTGTGTGCCGACATGCCCGGCTTCTGAACTCTCTTTTAATTAGTATGTTCTGGGTCAGAAAACTGGCTTGGGCAATGTGATTTATTTGATCTCTTCTTACATCATCTATCACAACAGTTCTGGCATTCCAACTTGGTGTGGGGGTTTTAACTTTCTTCAACGTTCTCAGAGACTTCATAGCAGCATGATTAAAGCCATCTCCCTGCGTCCCAGCCAGGGCAGCAAGTCATCTCTCACTCCATATATATATATCTCTATATATATATATATATATATATATATATATGCCTGCCCTCTTTCTCCAATTTTATGTTTCTTCTTCTCTCACCTATCTCCCCCCAAGATCCAACCCCATAAGCAATCTTGGTTTGGCTGGTACATATTAGCTTGGACCTGAAGCCCCAAAGGAGTGTCATCATGTTCTTCTCTCAGGCCATCAAATAGCTCTCTGACATATATTGTTCGTATCTGACTGTAGTTCTGCTCTGGTAGGAGCAGGAGACAATGTAGATACTTGGGTGACTGGAGCTGTCTTGCAGTGCAGAGACTTAAACACCAGAAGATCACAGCCTTTCACTGCGGGGACAGGGTTACCTCTGCAGATCCAGAAGGCTCCAACTGAAGTTTCATAGTTTGGAGAACAATTTACTCTCATGTTCTATCCACCACACATTATAGGTCTTACTTATCCATAAAATTGGTCTTTTGATGCTGTAGCATATTTCCCAGGGCTGAGAATTCAGCTTTCTTCAGAGAGCAGTTACTTTAAAAACAAAGTCCTGACCCTGACCCTGACCCTCAACTTTTCTACCATCCTGCTGCTGGAGATCAGGCCACTTAGGTGCCTCCAAAAGCACTCTCTGCTTCCAATGTGATTCATAGCCTAGAGTCTCACACTGTCTTTCTTTACTGCTCTCAGTTGATAACTGAGAGCCATCAATCCCATTGTCTCATAATGGTGACTTGTCTGAGCTCTCTCACAGCCTGGGATGTGCAACCACCAGGGTTTGTATTCTCCCCCCCACTCTCTCCCGAGTTTCATCTCAGGGAAAACATTTGCAAAGCTGGTTCTCCCGGCCGCACTCTGAAGCAATCCCTGCTCCCTGCCGCAGGGATGGCTTACATGTCCAGCCCTAAGGGCTCATGGGACAGTCCATTTTTTCCCATCATCGTGGCACCAGCTCTGTGAGGTCCGAGTCTCTGGAAAAAGATTAGGAGGTATAAATTCACATGGGTTAGTTTTCTGTAGAGTAAACATAACATCTAGATTGACAATAGACAATAGACTATACCAAAAAAACCCCAGCCGCATCTGGCAGAAGGAGATGTTGGTCTTCCTTGCAGCCAGCCTCACCAGGAGCTCAGGCTGGGGGGGCCCTGCTTAGAGTTGGTCTGTGAAGCTAAAGGTTGCTTTCCATTCTCCCCTTTAGCCAGTAGTCACTGTACGTGGGTGGCCCCAGCACGGACACTCTGAATGATTGCAGCATGCTTTTCAGGGCCAAGGGCGAGGAATCCAGGGCAGGACTCAGACCAGAGAGAGCACCACCATCCATTCCACTCTCAGAAGACAGGACCATAGTGGGCACTACAATAGCCTCAGCTGACCCTTTTTAAATGCCTCTTGTGCTGTGGTACCTTGCTCAGCACTGCTTCCCCGCTGGGCTTGTGTTCATAATCTTTTTCTTCTTTGACATACAGTTCTTTGGGATGGTGGAGCAAGGTGAGGGTGTTACATGTATCTTCTAGGTGTTAGCTCCTTCCTCAGGTCTCCATACCTCCTCTCTACTTCTCCAACCCCAATTCCTACCCCCTCCATTGTAGTAGTTGAGTGTACACACTCACTGGTTTAGACTTCACTAACTCAGCCTCTTTGGAGTCTCTACCTGTTTGTGTCACTCTGCTGTCTGGTTTGCCCCTCAACCCAGCTCCTATACTCCCTGCCTCATACACTGTAGACTGAGGCCACCCTAGGTGGGCTTACCACCTTCCTGCATCAAGTGAGGTCTCTGCATTCCTTCTGTTTGATCTTGTTCCACTTTGCACCCTTTCCAGAGCCCATCATCCGGACTACAGACTACAGTTGGTATTCTAAAATACCAGTCTTCATTCTTCCAGAAAGTCTGTAGGATCCTTGCCTTGATTGTTCATGGTGGTAAACAACACACAGATAACATCCTGCTCTTGAGAAACTACCATTTATATTTCATTTTTGTGAAAGCATTTAAAATCAACCCCCTTAGAATGATTCAAGCAAACACTACAAAATTATTCATTATGGCTACCACATTGTACATTAGATTCTCAGGTTTACTCATTTTGTATAACTTGAACTTTGTAGCTTTTTTTTTTTTTTTTTTTTGAGGACCAGGGTTCTCCCTATAGCCCCCGCTGGCCTGGAAACTGACTCTGTAGGACCGGCTGGCCTTGAAACTCACCGAGATCCACTGCTTCTGCCTTGGTTGCTAGGATTTAAAGGTGTGCGCCACCACACCCTGGCTTGACGCATGTTCGTTAGCTTGCCAATGAGGCGGGAATTGAACCAGGTCCTCTGCAAGAGCAGTCGGATCTTTAACTACTGAGCCATTTTCTCCCGCACCAAATTGGTAGCTTTATCCAATTAATTTTCTAATTTCCTGCTTTCTACTCCATAAAAGCCATGCCCTATAGCCTGTTCTAGTATGCTTTGTTAATAAACAACATTCATCCTGCCGGGCCGTGGTAGCTCCCGCCTTTCTTAACCTAGCATTGGGAGGCAGAGGCACGTGGATCTTTGTGAGTCAAGGCCAGCTGGTTTGCAGAGTTGGTTCCAGGACAGCTGGGTACAGGGAGAATTTTCTCGAACGCTAAAAAAAAAAACATACCCCAAAAACAAAATCCCCCAAATATCCTTATTAGTTCATTTTACTTCATTAGCATCAAATGCACAGCTAAGAGCTTGCACTTTATGCTTCGAACAAAGCTTATGAAACAACATGTTTTCTACTTGAACCACGTCACAGCATTCTTGCACTCCAGAACTCCAAGCAACACTTCAACTCTGTGCTTTGGAAGCATCTACAGCCTTTGATGTTTATGATCCTAATCTTAGCTTTTTTATTTATTACACTTAGCAAATTTCAACGTCTGAAGTTAAAACTATAAGGTAATGTTTTAAACCCTTATTTAGGGATTCACAGTTTAACCATAAGCTTGTAAAGGTTAAAAACAATATATTCTTTTACATTCCTAAATTATATAGCTGAGTGCTGTTATATTTTTAATGTACTTAAAACAAAAGATTGTTCTTTCTCATAAAATCTTAGAACTGAGAAAAACAGAGACATATATTTCAAGCTATAGTTATAGTAATCACCATCAATGCAATTTATTCTTTACTGGCCAGGTTGCTTCACTTGACTTAACATATAAGGATTTGGTATTAAAGACCTCAGAACTTACCTCTTTAATTCTTTAAGGAACAATAGTCTGATATTTGGCAATATATTGTTTAAGGAAACCTTGGAAATCATAATTAGCATAAATGACAACTATGTGTATATAGTTTTAATGTATTGTTTGATTTGGACAACATATTCAGTAAAAAACTTGTTAAACAAAACTCCATTTATAGAAAAAAAATCAGTTCACTCAAAACAATAAATAAATGAATAAGTGGGTAAACACTGGATAGTGATAAATACTAGCGGAGATTTGGGGGGACAAGGGGAGATGACATGGTTCCTGAACAGTCTTCTCCCCTGCCTGCTTGGAAACTGTTCCAAAGATTCCTGTTGCCTGCAGGGTAAAAGTCAGGCTGGCCTGACAGAAAAGGCTCCATAATTCTAGGTCCATAGGGATGATTTGGGGATGATATGGGATGCTTTCTGGCTGTTTGGACTTGCTAGCATGGGTGGTCAGCTTTTCCTAGAAGGCCGATCATCATTATTCACCTCCAAGATCTGAGGAACAATCTTTGTAGCAGTGCCCTTTGCCCCAATTTCTAGGGAACATAGGCGGGGCTCTGACTTTGGTGAAGAGATTTCCTCCCGGTAGGGTTTAGGCTTGTAGAGGGGACTCCTATTCTCTTTTCGGCGACCCTCCTCTCCAGGCCTGTCGGGCGACCATTGGGTGCATCTACATATAGGCTTGTCCCCTTCCAACCCAGAAGCCCCCTGCTCCCCAGTTATGAGGGGATGGATATTATGAGGGGTGATTTTATTAAGTAGGGAAGGAAAATACCAACTGTTAGCATCAGGTTTTCTGTTGAAAGCATTTGCTTCTTAGAAATCTCCTTTCTGCAGTAGGAAGTATAGCATGTTATGCTTAGCCTGTATGAAGCCCTTGGTCAGCTCTTGTATTAGTCACTTTTCTGTTGCTGTGATAAAACACCAATGACAAGGACCTTATAAAAGAAGAGTTTATTTGAGCTTACGATGGACGGTTCCAGGGAATTGAGTCCAATGTGGCGGGAGGGCGCCTGGTGGCTGGAGCTGAGCGGAGGGCTCCTGAGGGTCACATCTCGCAAAGAGACAGGAAGCCGAGGAGAGAGGACTGTAGACCACAGAGGCTTGTTAAAATTCACTAAGCCTGCCCCCAGCAAAGCACTTCCTCTAGCACGGCCATACTCTCCAAGACCTCCAAAAACAGCGCCAACCAACGGGGACAAAGGTCGGACTTTTGTTACGAGAGCCTATGGGGGACACGCATGCAAACCACCACACGTCGTCCTCGACCAGACACACACACAACACATAAACCATACATCATATCCATCGCCATCACATTGCACATACGTTACCTATATACCACACATACTACACATTCATATATACATATCACACCTGTCCACACAGCACACAACATATAAAACACATACATAGGCACAATACATACATATCCAGCAGCATATACACATATACATTGTTTTTTTTTTTTTTTTTAATTTTATTATTTCTATATGTGTATCACATGTATGTCTGTATGCAGTCTGTGACACCGTGTCGTGCAGTCTGCGGAGGTCAGAAGGAGGGCGTCAGATTCTCCCTGGAACTGGGAGTTCTCCTGGAATTGCGTTTCAGACGGTTCTTGCCTGCCCTTTTTTGTGGGTGCCTGGGATCGAACCCGGGTCTCTGTAAGAGCGGTCGGCCGCTCTTAACTGCTAGGCATCTTCTAGCCCTGTTTTTTTTTTTTTTTTTTTTATTAATCTTTTGAGACGGTTCTCCCTGTAACCCCAGTGTCCTGGAAATCATATGTAGAACAGGCTGGGCCTTGGAAACTCACAGAGATCCTCTGCCTCGCCTCCTGAGTGCTGGATAAAGGTGTATTGCCACAGGCCCAGCCACACCACATAAATTGTAAGAAACATTAAATATAGTCTTTTCTTTCAAATTCTAAAAAAACTTGGAACTTAGTTTATGACAAGGAATTCTAATATGTTTGTTTGTTTGTTTGTTTTGTATTTTTGAGCCAGGGTCTCTTCACTGTTAAGCCCCAGCTATTCCTAGAAATCATTATGAGACAGGCTAGGCTGCCTTGACTCACAGAGATCCACCTGCCTCTGCCTCCCAAGTGCCTAGTTTGGAGCTCTAATCTTTTTTTTTTTTTTGGTGTTTCGAGACAGGGGTCCCCTTATATCCCCAGCTGTCCTGACTCACTCTATTAGACCAGGCTGGCCTTGAACTCACAAGATCTTGCTGCCTCTGCCTCCCAAGTGCTTAAGCTTAAGGCGGCGCCCCACCACGCCCGGTTGAACTCTAATCTTTTAATCCCACCACACCCTACAAAGCCCTATGAATTCCGAGCCTGAAGGCTGGGGCATTGGGCTCTACTCCCTTCCCCCTGCTTCTTTTAAAAACCTGCTTACCTAGAGGACTGAAGTGGACCCTAGCACAATGAGATAAGACCCTTAGAATAAGTCCTTTTTTTTTTTTTTTTTTTTTTTGGTCTTTCGAGGACAGGGTCTCCCTGTAGCCCCAGCTGTCCTGGAACTTCACCCTGTCGACCAGGGTGGCTTGAACTCACAAAGATCCGATGCCCCTGCCTCCCAAGTTTAGGATTAAATCGTGCGCCACCACGTCCCCCCCCCCCGGCTAAGCTTCCCAGTTCTGTGTGTACCTACTGGATTTGACTGACCATCCAAGCCACCCTCTTGCGAAAGAAAAATCCTCCCTGCCAAGTTACTTTTGCTTTGTCTGTGTGTTTTGTGTGACTTTGATGATGGGGTCCTTGAACCTGGGGATTTTATTTCAACAGATCATACACCCACATCCATATACCACACATAAACAACTTTTACCACCCACCCATGCAATATTTACCTTACACACACTCAAACTCATCCACCCACACACATGATATCTATAAAGAATGACTTTTATAAGTGGACAGAATCTGGACTAGTGCCTTTTAATTAATCCAGAAAAAAAAAAAACATGCTTTTGGGTCTGATGACTGGGGCATCTCCTTGGCAACCACCCCCAAAAATAATGAATGAATGGGGGTATGCTTGGAGGTTGGGAAGAACGTGACCTTGGATGAATGGGAGACTAAGGATGAAAGGCCAGTCTATTGAGATAAAGGTGGAGCCAAACATAAACTTTGTGCTTCTCCAATGAAGCTGGAGAATCCATTTCAAATAAATTATGAGTGTGGCCTGACAGGGGTGCAATAGGAGGAGCAGGATTCCAGAGTCAGTTCTATTGGCACAGGGTAAAGACACAGACCGCTCCTTCTGCACATGTTGAAGGGACAAGAGAGATCCATCAGCACAGTTCCAGGAGACAGATGGTTCTATTGATAGCTAGGGGAACTAGTGTCCTCTGAGGTTGGGCCCCTTCTTAAAAACTTATTTTAAGAGTCTAGCTTTTATTTTGTTCAGGGAAATTGTAGTGTTGGCATAATTAGTAACTCCCATGCATGCACGTGTGCGCATGCATACACACACACACACACACACACACACACACACACAATCACGTCCTGTCTGGTGGAATTCTACTGTAAATCCATCTGGGACTGGGCTTTTTTTAGTTGGGAGATTTTGTATTGCTTAAATTTCCTCTTATGTTATGGGTCTGTTTAAACTGTTGATCCCTTCTTCATTAAGATTTGGTGAGTCCCATGATTTTAGATATCATCCATTTCTTTTTTTTAATTTTTTGGTATTTTTGAGACAGGGCCTTGCTTTAATCCCAGCTAGCTTTGAGCTCGATATGTAGCACAGGTTAGCCTTGAACTCACAGAGATCCACCTGCCTCTGCTTCCCGAGTGCTGGGATTAAAGGCAAGTGCCACCATGCCCAGCACTAAAGACAGTTCTTAGCTGCCATGTGGGTTCTTGGAATCAAACTCAAGTCCTCTGCAAGAGCAGTCAGTGTTCTTAACCACTGAGCCATCTCTCCATCCCCAATATCCATCCACTTCTTTTAGGTTTTGAAATTTAATAGAGCATAGGTTTTTAATGTATTCCCTTATAATGTTGTGGATCTTTTTGGTGTCTATTGTGATGTATCTCGTTTCAACTCTGATTTTGTTGATTTGAATTTTCTTTCTTTCCTTTGGTTAACTGGGCTAAGGATCTGTTTATTTTGTTTAGCTTTTCAAAGAACTAGGTCTCATTGATTCTTTATATTGTTTTCTTTGTTTCTATTTCATTAATTTCTACTGTGATTTTTGTTATTTCTACTTATCTACTAGGTTTGGGTTTGGTTTTTTTCTTGCCTTTCCAGGGTCTTGAGTTATAGTGTTAAGTCTTTCATATGTGCTCATTCTGATTTTTTAATGTAGGCACTTAAAGCTATAATCTTCCCTCTTAAGTCTACTTTTAATGTGTCCCAGAGATTTTATATTATTGTGGTCTCATTTTCATTTAGTTCCAGGACTACTTTTATTTCTTTCTTAATTTCTTCCTTGACCCAATCTACATGAGTTTGTGTAGTTACTAGAGCTTCTTTTGCTCTTGACCATAAGCTTTATTACAATGTGGTCTGATAGAATTCATGTGTAGGAAGATCCAGTTTGAATTGTGGGCTAGTTCTCAGCTAGCATCCCTCAGGGCACTGTGTGGCTGAGAGTCTGACCCTGCCCCAAGGAGGAGCAAACAACTTGGCCTAGCTGGGTGATGCTGGGTGGGGCAACGGTGTGCAGAGGTGCGAGTTGGGGGGGCTATGATTAGCTCTGGGAACTGACATCATTTGGTTTATAAAAACAGGCTGTAGCAAAGAATAAATTTGAATTTCCCAGTAATATCATCATGGAATTCCCAGCCATCATTTTATTAATCATTGCACACATACAGGCCAAAGCAGGCCTGCATTTTGTTCAGGTGGCCAGTGGGTTGGAAAGAGGTCTCTGTGTGGACCACCAATCTGGATAGCTGGTGTTGTGAGTGGACATAGGCTGAAGATAGGTTAACAGCCATCAGCCTGAAAATTCCTGTCCAGGGTTCAGCAGTCTCTGGGCAGGTGGGAAGTCACAGCCAAGAGTGGAACATGTGTCTCGTTGTTCTAGGCTAAGGGCCTAAGTTGGAAGTACCACCCAGGCTGGGCTACAGGAAGTAGCCGGCTGGTATCTGTGCCAACAGGCCAGCTTCCTATAGCAGCTGCTGGCAGGTGCTGTGTCTCCGTCCCCTTAGCAGGGTCACACGTGGTCCTTGTTTGGCACAAAAGAAAGCTTCCTACATGCATGGAATTATTTCAATTCTTTTTATTTGTTGAGGTTTGTTTTGCATCTCAGTATGTGGTCAGTGTTAGAGAATGTTCCATGGGGTGCTGAATAGAAAGTTTATTTTTTGGCGCTTGGGTGGAATATTTGGTAGATGTCTGTTAGGTACATTTGATGTATGGCATCACTTAAATCAGATGTCTCTCTGTCTGTTCTTTGTCCAGTTTATCTGACTGATGGAGAGAGTAAGGTATTAAAGTCCCCTACCATTACTGAGTTGGGGTTAATCTGTATCTTAAAGTCCTGTAGTACTGTTTTTATGAAATTGGGTGCACCAGAGTTTGGTGCATATATGTTCATGGTTCATATATGTTCATGTATGTAATACCTTCTCATTCAATTGTTCTTTTGATCAGAATGAAGCAACTCTCTTTATCTCTTCTGATTAGTTTTAGTTTGAAGTCTGTTCTGTCATATATTAGAATTACAAAACCTGCTTGTTTCTTAGTGCCATTTACCTAGAATATTCTTTTCAATCCCTTTACCTTAAAGGTAGTGCCTGAAGTTGAAGGTGAGATAGGTTTCTTGTGACCAAGAAAAGGAAGGATTTTGTTTCTTAATTCATTTAACTAGCCTGTGTCTTTGGACTGGGGAGTTTAGTCCATTGATATTTAAAGTTATTATTGAAAGGTGTGTATTGGTTGCCATCATTTTAATGTTTGTTTGCATTTCTGTTCTAATTTTTTTATTTGATTTTTTAAATAATAAGCAATAAGTAATGAATATAAGCATCCTTCATGTAAAACCAATTTGCAAGCAGCTATGCCAAAACTTATACAAAACTTATACAAAACTTAAACTTGTCCAGCTGGAGGGGCTTGTATGTACAATCATGTTGATCAAATAAGTGTCCAGTCTGTATTGCTGTAGTCTCACAATTCACCCCAATCGCAGCCCTTACATTCTACCATGCCCCCTCTTCTGCAGATTGTTCCCTAGGCCTTTAGAAAACATACCTACCCTAAGGAAAACATTACGGATTTCCATGAACTCAAAACCGAAACTAGTTGCCACCCTTCCACTAATAAATCCAGTGGATTGTTAAAAAAAAGGGGGGGCACAAGTGGGCAAGAAGTAAAACAGTCTACTTTCTCTGGAGATGTTGTTTTGAACTCTGATCAGTTCAGGCTGTTTCCTTTCAAGGGTTGCCAGTTTATCCAGGAATAACCTTTTAATCCTACTAATAAAGCACAGCAATTAGATATACAGGCATTTAAACAGTACTAATTATTATGGTAGGTTACCTTGGTATAAAAACAGATGTTTGGATGGTATGCTAATCCATGAACTATAGCTTTTCTGTAAAAGATGACAAGGTCTTACTGTGGCTTATAATATCTCCTAACCACAAGAGGACGTAAGCTTGTGGCATCAGCCATGAATTATTCCTCCAAGGAGAGAGCTACTAGCCAATTATGTTTGGGATATACAGACATATGGCTGCCACTGCTGCACAGTATTTCCAGGCAGATGAGGTGTAGCTGATACTGACAGAGGACACTTGCTTGACTCAAGGAGACCAATATTTGCTTTATTGATTTAGTGGCCTTTGGTAACACTCTCTGGCATTCCAGAGACCAACTGTACACTTGCAAGTGTGGTCTCAATACATCTTTCCCATGCTTATGCCAGGTCTTCGACAGCAGGGCCTTACCACCTCTCTTCTTGCAGGTATCCCAGTTAACAGGCAAGAAGCCTTTACCTTTTCTAGGGTTTGGATCCCCTGGCCAACATCTCCTTGGCAGAATAATCCATTGCTGATATCAGAGCTCTCCTGTACTAATATATTTTGCTTAAATGCACAGCTTAAAGAGACTTTAGTATTATATTTGGTTCTGAATAGAGAATAATCCTTTTCACAGTTCCTATGTCTATTAGTCAAAGAAAGCAGTTTTACCAGTTTTATAAGAGATTGCCTCTATAACAGTTGGCTCTAATTTACAGTTTGGGAATGACTTCATTACCATCATGTTTTTCTGTGTTCTATGAAAAGGAGTTAAGAAAGTCTCTCATATTAAAACTGTGTGGCACCTGGAAGGTAAGGTTCATTAGGACTCATTATAATTGGGTCCACAGTGATGTTTGATCCCTGTAGCAATCCAAGGCTTTTCTTCCTTTTAAGGAAGTTTAAGGATGTTTAGATGGGCCAACTTCTCCACTAGTATTTCTTGGTACATCCTGCACAATGCAAAGCTGTATCTTTTCCTTCTCAGCCATAAAGTTGGTGATGTTTTGACCTGTGGGAACATACAAATCTTTTCCCATAGTTAGTTTTAAGATATAAATTGAAAAATTTGCCAAAAGGTTTAATATATAATTGTATTACCCCCTTTTTTATTTTAGGTTTTTATTTTTTGAACCATGAATCTCAAAAAGGCAGTTGTAGTACACATACCTATAGGCAGGAATCAAGGTGTAAATTTTCATTAAATTTACCCAAGCTGTTTATCATTGACTGTCTGTTGTTAATTTGAGAAGCAAATTTAATTCCTTAAGTTAAATTATCCTAAAGGTAAAAGAAAATTTTATAAGTTGATACTGTACAACACAAAAATTATAGAGAACATTTGTATACATTAACCCCAAAGTTGTTGTTATACAAATTATAAGTAAAAACAAATGTAGACAACAATTTATATTTCCAATTAGCTTAAATGTATGTGCTGGAGAGCTTTAGTATCAACTTGATACACCTGGGTTGAGGGAGCCTCAATTGGTGAATTGGCTCCATTGGATTAGCCTGCGGCTACATCTGTGTAGTGTTGTCTTGATTGTCAAGCAATGTGGGAGGGCCCAGCCCACTAGGGGTGGTGCCACCCTGGGCAGGTTGTTATGTACTGTATAAGAGGGCAGGCTGGGCATGGGCCAGGGGAGCAAGCCAGTGAACAGCATTCCTCCATGGCCTGTGCTTCAGCTCCTGCCTCCAGGTTTCTGCCCCGAGTTCCTTCCTTGGGCTCCCTAAGTGATGAACTGTGACCCAGGAGATGTAAGCTGAATAAACCCTTTCCTCCCCAAGCTGGTGTCAGTCAGAGTGTTTTGTCACAGCAATGGAAGACAAACTAGAACAATGTATTACCGTTTTTATTAAAACCTTTTAACCAATGTTGTTTAATATATACATTTTTACTTTTACTAAGTCCTAAAATACCATATAATATGTAGACAAAGTTTGGGCAAATTTGGATACCTGTTAAACTCACATCAATTAAATATACATTAATCAAATATAGACCAGTGACCCCCCTCCCAACCCTCCCACCCCACCAGATTCACCATTTCAGTCAGTTCTTTGATGCAGTCTTTTCTGTTGTCGGTGGTGTTGTTGTTCTTTCCAATATGTATCACTCCCCACAAGAAATATTTACAACTGGGTTATTGGTGCTAGCATCCACAGATGAAGAATACCATTCATCATTTGTTTTTCTGGAACTGTGTTACTTCTCTTAACATAATATCTTCTAGTTCCATCCATTTACCTGCAAAGTTCATGATATTGTCTTTTTTTTACTGCTGCACTGTGTAGATGTACCATATTTTCTCTATCTACTCGTCAGTTGAGGGGCATTTGTGTTGGTTCCAGCTCTTTGCTATTGTGAATAGAGCTGCAATAAATATAAATGTGCCTGTATCACTGTGGTGGTAAGATGAGTCATGTGGGTATATACCCACGAGTGGTATGACTGGGTCAGATGGCAAGCTCATTTTGAGTCTTCCAAGGATTCTCCACACTGCTTTCCATAATGGCTGTACAGGTTTACATTCCCACCAGCAATGGATGAGTGTTCCCCTTTCCCCGCAACCTCTCCAGCACTTGGTATCATTTGTTCTCTTGATCCTGGCCAGTCTTATCGGAGTGAGGTGATATCTTAGAGTGGTCTTAATTTGCATTTCCCTAATTATTAGTGACGTTGAACAGTTTTTAAGATGTTTCTCAGCCATCTCTAATTCCTCCTCTGTGAAGTCTCTATTCAGATCTTTGCTCCATCTTTTGAGTGATTCATTTGTTTTCTTTCTTCTTTGTTTTTTGAGTAGCTTGTATACTCTGGAAATTAATGCTTTGTCAGATGTATCTGCAGTGAAGGTTTCCTCCCACTCTGTGGGTTTTCTCTTCACTTCCTTTATTGTTTCTTTTGATGTACAGAAGCTTTTGAGTTTAATGAGGTCCCATTTGTCAATTGTCGATCTTATTTCTTGTGCAGCTGCTGTCTGATTTAGGAAGTCTTTTCCTACACCTATGTCTTGTAGTCTGCTGCCAAGCTTCTCTTCTATCACCTCCAGAGTTTGGGGTTTCACGTTGAGGTCTTTGGTCCATCTGGAGTTGACCTTTGTACAAGGTGAGAGGTAGGGGTTTAATTTCATTCTTCTACAAGTGGTGATCCAGTTTTGCCAACACCACTTGCTGAAGATGCTGTCTTTCCTCCATTGTGTCTTCTTGGCCCCCTTGTCAAATATGAGGTGGCTGAAATTGTATGAGCTCAGGTTTGGATCTTCAGTTTTATTCCATTGGTCAACTGGTCTGTTTTTGTGCCAGTACCAGGCTGTTTTTATGACTATAGCCCTGTAGTATAGTTTGATGTCTGGTATAGCGATCCCCCCTGTATTGCTCTTTTCACTCAGGGTTGCTTTGGCTATTCGGGGTCTTTTGTTTTTCCAAATGAAATTGAGGATTTTTTTTTCCAAGCCTGTGAAGAAACTCTTGGGGATTTTGATTGGGATTGCATTAAATCTGTACACTAGTTTGGGTAGGATGGACATTTTTACTATATTTATTTTCCCAATCCATGAGCATGGGAGGTTTGTCCATCTTCTGATGTCTTCCTCAATTTCCTTTTTCAGGGGTTTAAAATTTTTGTTGTAGAGATCCTTGGTGTCTTTGGTTAGGTTTGTTCCTAGGTATTTTATTGTTTTTGAGGCTATTGTGAGTGGGAAGGTCTCCTTGTAGTCCTTCTTCAGTTGCTTGTTGTTGGTGTAAAGAAAGGCTACTGATTTTTCTAGATTTATTTTGTATCCTGCCACTTTACCAAAGCTCTTAATCATTTCTAGGAGTTTTCTGGTGGAGTTCTTAGCATCCCTTAGGTAGACAATCATATCATCAGCAAAAAGGGATAGCTTGATTTCCTCTTTTCCAATTAGAACTCCTTTAATTTCCTTTTCTTGCCTTATTGCCCTTGCAAGGGTTTCCAGCACTATATTGAAGAGGAGTGGTGACAGGGGGCAGCCTTGCCGAGTTCCTACCTTCAAGGGGAATGCTTCTGTCATTTCCCCATTTAGGATGATATTGGCTGTGGGTTTCCTGTATATGGCTTTGATTACATTGAGGAATGATCCCTCTAGGCCAATTCCCTCCAGGACTTTAAACATGAAAGGATGCTGGATTTTGTCAAAGGCTTTCTCCGCATCAATTGAAATGATGGTGTGGTTTTTGTCCTTCAGTCCATTGATATGTTTGATGATGTTTATTGATTTTCGTATGTTGAACCATCCCTGCATCTCTGGTATGAATCCAACTTGGTCATGGTGGATGATTTTCTTGATGTGAGTCTGTATGCGATTTGCCAGAATCCTGTTTAGAATTTTGGCATCTGTGTTCATTAGGGAGATGGGTCTATAGTTCTCCTTTTTGGTTGTATCTTTCCCTGGTTTTGGTAGTAGCGTAATGCTGGCTTCATAGAAGGAATTTGGGAGAAGTCCCTCCATTTGTATCCTTCTAAACAATTTAAGTAGTAATGGTTGTAAGTCTTTACGAAATATTTTATAGAATTCTGCCGTGAATCCATCCGGGCCTGGGCATTTTTTGGTTGGGAGGCTACTTATTACATCTTCGATTTCTTCCTGTACTATTGGTCTGTTTAGGCTGTCGATCTCTTCTTGGTTGAGCTTTGGTGATTCCCAGGATTTCAGATATTCATCCATTTCTTCTAGGTTTTCAAACTTAGTAGAATATAAGTTTTTGAAGTAGTCCCGTATGATTGTCTGGATCTTTTCATTGTCTGTTGTGATATTTCCCCTTTCATCACAGATTCTATTGATTTGGAGTTGTTCCCTCTTTCTTTTGGTTAACTGGGCTAGAGGTCTGTCTATCTTGTTTATTCTCTCAAAGAACCAACTTTTGGATTCATTGATTTTTTGTATGGTTTTCTTTGTTTCTATTTCATTGATCTCTGCTCTGATTTTTGTTATTTCTTCTTGTCTGCTCCGTTTAGGGTTCATTTGTTGTTGTCTCTCAAGTATTTTTAGCTGCAGTGTTAGATCATTCACTTGTGCTCTTTCTGTTTTTTTAATGTGGGCACTTAGAGCTATAAACTTCCCTCTTAGGATTGCTTTAAGAGTGTCCCATAGATTTTGCTGTGTTGTTTTATCATTGTCATTCAGTTCCAGGAATGTTTTTATTTCTTTTTTTATTTCTTCCTTGACCCACTCATTATTCAGGAGAGTGTTGTTTAGTCTCCATGTGTTCCTGTAGGTTGTAGGGTTTATTCTGGTGTTGATATTGAGTTTTATTGCACTGTGGTCTGATAGAATGCATGAGATTATTTCAATCTTTTTATATTTGTTGAGTTTTTCCCTGTGTCCCAGTATATGGTCTATTTTGGAGAATGTTCCATGAGGTGCTGAGTAGAAAGTGTATTCTCTGGTGTTTGGGTGAAATATTCGGTAGATGTCTGTGAGGTCCATTTGGTGTATTGTGTCATTTAGTTCAGATGTCTCTCTGTTTATCCTTTGTCCTGTTGATCTGTCTAGAGGACTTAATGGGGTATTGAAGTCCCCTAGTATTAGTGTGCTGGGGTTAATCTGTGCCTTGAGATCCTGAAGAATTGTCTTTATAAAGTTTGGTGCACTGATGTTTGGTGCATATATATTTATGATTGTGAAATCTTCATCGTCAATTGTTCCTTTAATAAGGATGTAATGGCCCTCTTTGTCTCTTTTGATTTCTTTTGCTTTGAAGTCTATTTTGTCTGATATTAGAATAGCCACACCCGCTTTCTTTTTGGTACCATTTGCTTGGAATACTTTCTTCCAACCCTTCACCTTAAGTTGGTGCCTATCCTTGAAATTGAGATGGGTTTCTTGTAGACAGCATATAGATGGGTTTTGTTTCCTAATCCATTCTCCCAGTCTATGCCTTTTGATTGGGGAGTTTAGCCCATTAATATTTAAGGTTACAATTGAAAGATGGATGTTGCTTCCTTTCATTTTATTATCCATTTGGACTTCTAGCCTTTGATTTTGCTCCTATGGTTATGTTTTTGTTAGTTTCTTTTCCTAGGTGTTTGAGGATTGTTGCTCCTCTCTTCTGCCCTTTGAATTGCTTCAAGTATTTTATGAAGAGTTGGTTTTCCAGACATGTATTCCATCATCTTGTTTATGTCATGGAAGATTTTTCTCTCTCCTTCAAGTATAGTCGACATTTTTGCTGGGTAAAGTATTCTGGGTTGGCATCCATAGTCCCTTAACACAGGGAATGCTTTGCTCCATGTTCTTCTTGCTTTCATGGTTTGAGGCGAGAAGTCAGTTGTAATTCTGATGGGTTTCCCTTTGTATGTGACTTGTTTTTCTTTTGTGGCCCTCAGAATTTTGTCTTTGTTTTGGGCATCTAGCATTTTAACTATGATATGGCGTGGGGTGTTTCTTTTCTGATCTTGTCTATTTGGGGTCCTATGTGCTTCTTGTATTTGTATGGGCTTGTCTATTTTTAGTTTGGGGAAATTTTCATCTATTATTCTGTTGAAGATCTGATCAATACTATTCACTTGAGATTCTTCTCCTTCCTCTATTCCTATTATATGGAGGTTTGATCTTTTCATAATGTCCCATATTTCCTGGTTGTTCCACTTTTGTGTATTTTTAAAATTTTCATAATCTTTATTTTAGCTTTTTAGTTGCTCTGTGTTATCTTCCAGGTCTGGTATTCTTTGTTCTGCTTCCTCCATTCTATTTCTGAGGCTTTTTCCATTCCTTTCCTCTTGATTGGATGAGTGTTCTATTTCCTTTTTCATTTCATCCTGTGATGTCTTTAGTATTTCCACTTCCTTTTGGAGCCTCTCAGTCTCTTCTTGGTGCTCCTTACTTTGCTGGTTGGCTTCCTTTTTCAGTGTTTCCACTTCCTTTTGGAGTTTGTCGTTTTCTCCCTCTAGTTCTTTCTGGAGTTTGTAATTCTCTCCCTTTAGTTCTTTCTGAAGTTTGTCATTGTCTCCCTCTAGGTCCTTCTTGAATTTTTCATTCTCTGTCCTCAGTTCTCTGACTTGTTCTTTATATTCTTTAATTTCTCTGAATAGGTCTGAAATTGTTCCTCTAAGATCTGTTTCTGGGTCACCTCTAGGGGATTCCCACTGTAGCAATCTCCTACAGGGTTGGTAGAACTTGGTGTGGAATTATCCTGCACCTCTCCCATGTTGTCCCTTCGTCATGTCCCTGGCATGTGGGTTTCCCTTTTTTCTTTTTTTTTTGCCTGTATTCTGATGCGAATCACAAATGTCTTTTTACTGTTTTGAAGGCTTACTTTGCTTGCCTCCTTCAGATGCCTTTTTTTCTCCCTGTTTATGGAGTGTTGACTTGTCTAGGTTTCAGGCTTTCAATTTTGTTTATTTATTGGAAGTCTAATTCACTCTTCCCTTTCTGTTCTGAAGGTTCTCCAAAACTCCACTTGGACACTCTCTCAGCAATTACAGTTGGTGGGGGGGGGTGTACTCTGTTCTTCAGGTGGTACTGGCAAGTCCCTGACCTAACCACTGTGCACTCAAGTCTCATGGTGGGGACAGACCAGTTTTACTACCGGCTACAAGGGGACTCCACCTGGACAGCCACACCCGACAGGTGTTTAACAGGCACACCTTTGATCCCAGCAAGCAGGGCCTCTCCACCCTGCCAGCCTCGCAAGACAAAGATTTAGCTATCCCACAAACCAACAAATCAATTATCCAGCAATCCAAGAGTAGATCTATCCTAAAATCTGCCTGTCTGAAGTGCCCAGCTCCTACCTTTGCTTCAGATGGTCCTGGCAAGGCTCTGACCTAACCACTGTGCACTTAAGTCTCACAGTGGCAACCGGCCTCTGGTCTAATTTTATGTTTACACAATTTTCCTTCGTTTAGTTTCTTTCTGTTGCCCCTTGGGTATGTTGTTCCTTTTTTTGTATTCTTTGTATCCCTTCAAGTATTCTCTGAAGGGTTGGTTTTGTGGACATGAATTCTTTCAGCCTATCAAGTCATGGAAGATTTTTCTTTCCCCTTCAACTTTAATAGACATTTTTTTCTGGGTAAAGTATTCTGGGTTGTCCTCTATGGTCATTTAGAACTAGGAATACTTTGGTCCAAGCTCTTCTGGCTTTCCTAGTTTGCATTGATAAGTCAGTTGTAATTCTGATGGGTTTTCCCTTATTTGTGACCTGATCTTGCTGCTTTCAGTATTCTCTCTTTGTTCTGTACATTTAGTGTTTTTACTATGACATACTGTGGGGAGGTTCTTTTCTAGTCCTGTCTATTTGGTGTTCTATGTGCTTTTTGTATTTGAGTTTCCTTAATTTGGGTAATTTTCTTCTACATTCCTGCTTAAGAACTATCTGGTCAATATCATCAGCCAGAAATTCTTCTCCTTCCTCTTTGCTTATAAAAATGCATAAAATTGTTCTTTTCATGGTACCTCACATTTCCTGCATATTCCATTCCTGTTTTGTAAAAAGTTTTTTTCATAACCTTTGCTTGAGCAGTCCAATTCTTCAACTTTGTCGTCCAGTCTTGATATTCTGTTTTCTGTTTCATTCATTCTATTAGTGAGGCTTTCTCCTGTTGTTTAAAATTCAGTTTTTTACTTCCTTTTTCATTTCAGCTTGAGTTTTCTTCAATATTGCTGTCTCTTTTATGAATTCCTAGGCGTTTATCCCTATTTTCTCTTTGTTCTTTGATTTTGTGTTCTTTAAATTCATTGAATTGTTGATCGTGTTTATGATTGTTTTAAATTCTGTGTCCTAGTTTATCTCTGAGACTTTTCCTTCTAGAACTCTTCTATAGGACTGGTTGTGTTTGGTGGGAACATTATTTTGGTTTTACATGTTATTATTTTTCCATTGTGATTTTGGTATGTGTATTTCTTTATACCAAAATCACAATTGTTGAGTTGAAGTCTGCTTCAATTTGTATTATTGCTGTGCCTCGGTTGTTTTCTTGTTGGGCGTGTAAAGCTGGTTGGTCTAAGCTTCAGGTTCTCTGTTTTGATTTTATATTGGAAGGACCAGATGGTTTCAGTCCAGATACTCGGGAGTGTCCACAGAGGCCCAAATCAGGTGCCAGTCAGGTACTCTTAGGCTTCTTTCTGAGGTCTGGGCCCTTACTAGCAACCAGTCACAGTTCAATTTGTGAAGCCAGATTTAGGCACTCTCAGGCAGTCTTCAAAGGTCTGGGCCCCCACTGGAAGGGCAGGGAAGCCTCACCCTAGAGGAGTGGGAGGGGCTGCTGGTGGTCCCAGTGTAAGGGCAAGGCGAGATGTGGGAAGCTCCATGTGGCAGCCTTATCTAGGCATTCTGTGGCAGTCTGCAAATGTGTGTCTTAAACTTTTGTATTAACCACAATACAGAGTCAGCAAGAAACTGAGATAGTTTCCCATTGTTGTAATAGAAATATAATTTATAAATAAATTGAGAAAGATTCTTATTGTATTTGAATTGAGATATAAATATGTTGGATGCTGTAATACATTGGTCATATCAAACGTTCGTTTGAATGAAATCAACATACTTCACTGAAACAGTGCAATTCATGATTGCAATCCATATTTCTGAGATTTGCCATAGTATTGCAAAGGGCGAGCAGAGTTGTTATTATGCGAAGAGGTCTTAGGAGACTTTTCTGCAACTAAAACTTTGACCCTGCGTCCTGTGGTCCTGGGCTGAAGTCAAATGTTCACAATGATAGGAAGAGATCTACACTCAATTAATTTTAAGCTCATTCTCTTCTGCATGGTTAAACCTCTTCAAGCTCAACTCCAAGCCATTGGCAAAAGCCTGAGATGGGAGCAGTGCTGTGCAGAGCTGGGCCAATTTGCCTGTCACCAGGAAACTAAAGGGCAGGCTGAGAAGTGAGGTGGAGGGTGTGGAACATCTTGGGAGGTAGAAGGGTGTGAAAAGTGAATTCATCAACTCATCATTTTAGCTCCAACTATACTCAGGCACAGCTTTTTGAAATTATGTTTTGTGACTCCTGAGGGAGATTTTCCTCTCAAGAATGGCAGCAGTATACACGTCAGAGGCTGAAACACGCCTTCTTTCTTCATTTTATGTAGTAAATGGGATATTGTTAAGTCCTCCCAACATCACAAGTAGGTGCTACATGGTTAAATCTGGGTCACTGAGACAGAGATGAGTCAAGCGGCTCACCTGGCTTCCATTGTGGCCATCCAGCCATCATGTGTGTGCTCAGGCACACCTGTGCCGGAGAGGCACTCTTCCAGTTTAGAGAGTATGGGCTGAGGCTCAGAGCTCCTCTTTCTTGCGTACAGGATAGTACACCAGATGGCTCCACATTTTACTCAGTCACACTTGGCTACACCAGGAATGTGCAGGCAGCACTGATTGGCTGTCCCTCCAGCTGATTCCCCATGAAGACATTCGTAGGCCGGGTGTGGTGGTGCACACCTTTAATCCCAGCACTCAGGAGGCAGAGGCAGGTGGATCTCTGTGAGTTCAAGGCCAGCCTGGTTTACATAGTGCACTCCAGGCCAGCTGGGACTAAAGGGAGACCCCTCTCAAAAACACTAAAAAAAAAAAAGAAAGTCTTATTCTGAAGTTTAACTTAACTGCACAGCTCTATCCTTTTCCTTCAGATTTTAAAGCTCAGTTCTTCACCAATCAGTGCTGATATTCAAATGGCCCCAGTTTCCATGGCCCTACATGGTAAAAATGGCAATATTCTTTCTTCCTTAACTGAGACCCATTTTACCAATTCCTGCACAACAAAGACAGGAAGGTTTCTTTAAAGAGCTCTTTTCATGTGATTTAAATGTTTTCAAAACAATCAATTGAAAATTTCCACAAGCAGGGAAGACTTGGGTCAAATGGCCTTGACATTTTTTTGTTAGTGAACCATGTATTGTTCTTGATGGTAATGAAAGGAAGATGGCGAAAAAAACAAATACAATTCTGTAACTGAAACCCATATCCCTTTGTACTAATACCTGCAGGCCAGGAGTTGCATTGGAGCAGTTAAAGAGACATGCGTCTCATAGCTGTGATTTTTTTCATACTCTTTTTTTTTTTCAAACTGTGGTTTTATCTAAAAATGTTTGCATAGATATCTGTGGTTATGACTGTTAGAAAATAAAACGTCCACACCCAATTTCACTCTCAGCTTTCTGCCCAAACTCTCTGCCACATCTCAATGTTACAGACTCTTAACTCTTTCTTAGGGAGGGGGAGTTGCGTGCTGAGCCAGAGGAAGGTGGGTAAGCACCCTCCTTCCTGTTTTTTATCTAATAAAATTAAAAAAAAAAGAAAAGAAGACCTATTCTAGATCAACCCATGAAAGTTTGAATATTTTAACTAACAGCATCTGCAACAGTTGTGTGAGATCTGAGCTGCTTCTTCTATATATGGAGTTTCTTTCCATATTTTTGAAAAAGTACTCAGTCATCACATAGGAAAGATATGGGTTGATTGCCAAGGGCAGTGGTACTCAAATAAAGTGATTAGAACTCCTAAGTTTTTTAAAAGCAGATTACGTAGACATTCTGAATAAGGCTCCCAACCTTACACCCCTCTTTACTGGTCCATCTACAATGCTCATCCATTTGGAATTAAAGAGGAGATAGCATCCTTGGAAGGATCCTAAGTCTAGTCTAGGGGAAACATCAGCTATGAATTTTTATATATTTTTAAAAATATTTTATTTTTTATTTTATGTGTCTGAGTGTATTGCCTGCATGTATATAAGTGACCTCGGAGGTCAGAAGAAGGTGTCAGATTCCCCAAGAACTGGAGTTGGGATGGTTGTTAGCCGCCAGCCACCCTGCCTGTGCTGGGAATTGAACCTGGATCTCTGCAAGAGAAGGCAGTGTTCCTAACTGCCGAGCCATTTTTCCAGCCACAACTGTGAATTTTTATACAAAAAAAACACCTTCTGCTGGTGGAACCAGTTGGTAGGCAGGAACATTCCACTTCCAGCTCATGGGAGAGGTTGCATCGGATCCTCCGTTTATGATGAATGTTCTGGAAAAGTTTTCCATAGAGTGAAGATGTGGATTTAGAGTGCAGCTGCTTGTCTCCTATCCCTGGGTTTTAAGAATGGAACGGGTATTATTTTCTTGTTTCGTCGCACATTCAAGAGTATGGTTAAGAAGCTCGTTATTTGGTAGAGCCATTGTAGCAAATACCATCTCATATACACTTTTGTAAACAGTAATGAGTCTGCTGAAATGCATTTTCTTAGTGCCCAGCAATTGCATTTTTGCCAGTTTATAACAAGGATCAGCTAAGATTTGTGTTGGGAAGAGAAAAATTCAGGGAGCTGAATTTTTCTATATCACTGTTTTGAATCTCTCAGAATAGTATTGTGTTTAAGAGCTGGCCTGTGTGGAAGCAGCATTTTACATTTTGTGTTATGTGTAGAAATTAACGTAGATACATTTTCTCTATGCAGAGGTAATTAGGGACTTAGGTAAAAACAATTATTTGTGCACACTTTGTTATATAAAAGAGGTCCCTGTGCTTAAATGCAGTGGGAGATGGCAAATCAGTAGTTACTTCCAGGGCACGTTATGTTTGATTATATGAATATTCCATAATATTTCACTCTTTTCATTCTGGGCTCATATTTTCAGTGGTTTATGAAGTAACAGCTTCTAGATTTCATTCCAAATGGAAAGTTGGCATGGAAACACTCTATCCAATTATTCCCATATACATTTGGAAACAAATCATTTTGGCCTTTTTTTTTTTTTTTGGAAAATTTTACAGGAGGTGATAAAAATAGGAAATTTCAGGTTTCAGATGTTTTATTGCATTCTTGTAACATAATAACAACTTCATTAAAAATAATCCCACAATACAATGTGAACTTTGTGAGATGCTTGAAACACTTGCGCTGGCTTTCTTTTTTAAAGCTTTGTGTCTGTTTGGAGGAAAGCTGTGCTATTTTGTAGTTTATATTTTCTTGCATTCCATTTTGCTAAGCTTTTGTATGATATCGAGTTTCCACTTTCCAATGCATGATTTTAAGGGCAAAAAAGTCTGCTGGTGGGATTGCTGTGTAGGATGGTGGCCCAGGACACTTTCTAGCTCAGATGTCCATACAGGAAGGTGCTGGAGTCAACTTCTCTCAGCTTGTGAGAAGGTCTGGAGCTGGCTCTTGGGACAGTTCTCTGTACTGTTCTGTTTGGTTGTCAGAAGAGAACATGCTGTGGGCCAAGGTGATCCTCTCTCCCCCCAAGTCTGGAAAATGTCATTAACAGATGATGAGTCTGGGAGGGTGGGAGGGAACCTAAAAAATACATCTAGTGTAAGGTAGTTTTGCTGGACTGCTTTCTCTCCAAAATCCACCTCTGTATAATGCACATGTGTCTCCAGCGATGGGAAACTCAGTCTCCGGAGGTAGCGCTTTCTGTCTGGGAACCGCCCCAGTGCTATAGAGTTCTTCTCGATGTGCAGCCAACATCTGTCTTCATTGTCCACCCATTTGGTTGCTCCTGTTAGAATGCCTCAGATACTGAAAGCCCAGTTTTTCCATTTTGCAGCAGCAGTGGGTGGAGAAGGAGGGTGGAGCTGTGTGGGCAGACCATGTTCTGGTCCCTCTGGTCCTTGTTCTGTCCTGTGGAATGGTGATTATGGACCTGACCCTACAGGGTCTGACGGGGCCAGGAAAGAGACGCCAGAACCTCTCTCGGTGGAGAACAAGGGCTAGTGGCAGAGGATCATCATTGTCTCCATTGCAATTGGGCGAGGCGGGTGTCTTCCCCCCCCTCCCCCCCCACCTTGTCTTGCCTGACACATTTCAGAGGTGGGGCGAGTGGGGAAGCCTAGATCTGGTCCCCCAATAACACCCAGTCCCCAGAGAGTCCTTGCTCTGTTACACAAATACAGAGCAGCTGCCTTGCTGAGCACATGGCAGGCGTTTCCTGGAGGAACTGTAAAACTCTCTTAATGCTACAGTGTTAAATTACAGCTTGTTTCTTTTGTCAGTCTTTGTATCAGACATCTGGCTATTCCACACATCATTTTAGCCATGTGGATGCCTGTTTTCCCATCAAGAAAACAGAAGTCAGAGGATTTAATAAATCCATGTAAGGGAGGATGCCGTTGCAGATTTGAATTTAGGTTCTGCTAGTTCTTGCTTCTCACCCGCTGTGTGTCCATAGTTTTATTTGGTGAGATGGATGTTCTGAGCCTCTGCTCATCTCCTACTCCTCTGTTCCAGCATCCTTCTCATGGCCCTTCCTCTCCAGGGGTAATGGTGAGAATGCAGGATTTTTGCCTCCTTAGCAAAATGTTGGGAGTTTTGAGATAACCTTATCCATGACTGAGGACCCCAGGATCTCTCCTATTCTGTTATTTTTATTTTTTGGTGATGAGGATGAACCTACTACCTTGAGTCTTCTAGCCAAGCATTCTACTGCTGAGCGAGGTCCCCAGCCCTCTTTTTTTATTAAAAAATTATTTATTTATTTATTATTTTTTATGTGTATGAGTGTTTTGTCTTGGGACAGGTTCTGTCTAAGTTGCTCTTGTTGGCCTTGAACTCACCTTATAATTCAGACAGGACTTGGTTAGCCTTGGAGTAGATGGGATTATAGACCTGTAGCATGAGGCCAGACTCCGTCTCTTAAAACTTAATAAAACAATTGTGTTAGTTATAATACTATTGTCAGTGGGAGATCCGCCTACATTTCTATGCACCCTACAGGAGGATTGGATTGGCAGAGGTTCATGGGATGATAGAGGGTGGGACATTCCCTAACCTCCATGTGCAAGATGAAAAACAATGAAAGCTGGTGGTGTGACTCAGGCCAAGACTGAAAGCCTAAAAACAAGGAAGCCATCAAAGGGTGTGAATCCCAGTACCAGGGAGATGACATGTTTCAACTCAGAGTGAGGGAGCAGGTCTAAAGGGGAGCATGCTTCTGTCCTCTGCCTCTGTCATTTCCAGGTCCCTCAACCATTAGAGGATGCCCACTCACACAGAATAGGGCCACTTGCTTTACTCAACATCAGAATCAATTGTCAACCCACTGTGGAAGCACCCAGCCACACTCAGGAAGTCCGCTGCAGAGACCCCCCACAGCCATTCAAGCTGACACATGGATAGAATCAATGGCCAGAGTGACTTCTGGGGTAATTCCAACGGGAGCCCAATTTAACCATTCTGGAAGTCAAAAGAAAAAATGGCTTATGTGCGGTGGGAAATCTGGGTGCTGTTGACAACTGTCTGTTTTATTCTTCTCTGGAAAAGTCAAGAGACCCTCAGGGAGCTGACAGTGCTTCTCTGCCCATTTCTGCTGTATCTCCTCTCAGTGGGTTATGTATTAAGAGACAGATGAGACCCTCCAAATGCAAAGGCCATCTTAAAGCAGTCACAGCTGTCCCATAAGGCCGTGCCCAGAGGGCCTCCTCCCCACATCGATTCTATTTCTGCTTTGCATGGATTTCACTGTTCACATCCAATTCTCTTGAATATTCTCCAAGATAGTGCACAGATTCCCCATCCCCAGAGGGGTAGTTCACAGGCAAATAGAATTGCAATTTTTTTTAAGACTACCATAATTATCTGTGGGGTCTTTACTTTGCTCAAAAATGAGATTTTTTTCCCCAAATCATTTGAGAAACATTAAAATTTAAAAATACAATAGAGTCTCAGTCCATAGTTAAACATTTAATAATATATACAAGGCAAGTGGTTATGAAGGAAAAGATATGCCTGTGGCCAAAGTTCCATATAAAAAGACTCTAAAGCAATAAGCTCTGAACATTAGCCTGGGAAGGCCAGGATGGAGGTGGTCCAGCTTGTAATAAAATCTCTCTCTTTCTCTGTCTCTCTTCCTCTCCCTCTCTCTCCATGTTGCTTCTTTTCTAGGGCTTACAAAAAGTTGTATAGTGAGCTGGGCGTGGTGGTGCACACCTTTAATCCTAGCACTTGGGAGGCAGAGTCAGGTGGATCTTTGTGAGTTCAAGGCCAGCCTGGTCTACAAAGCAAGTTCCAGGACAGCTGGGGCTACATGGAGACCCTGTCTCAAAAAAAAAAAAAAAAAAAAAAAAAAAGATGTATAGCAATATATTTTGCCTATAGGTGCCAAGATTTGTACTGCTCGCTTTCAGATACTTTCTTTATGGAGTTTGAAAACCAATGTCCAGCAACTTTGGGGACGGGGCGGTTTCAGAGATGTGAAATGATCTAATTTCTGGAAACTACGAGAAGATTCTTCCCTTGTGTGAACACGGGCCCATGCTGTCAGCTCTTTCAGTCAGGCAGCTTCTCTTCTTAGAAAGTTCTAGTATTTCAGGGCTGGAGAGATGGCTCAGTGGTTAAGAGTACTGACTGCTCTTGCAGAGGACTGGGTTAGATTCCCAGCACTCATGGTGACTAAGAACCATTTTAGGCCGGGTGCGGTGGCACATTCCTTTAATCCCAGCACTTGGGAGGCAGAGGCAGGTGGATCTCTGTGAGGTCAAGGCCAGTATGGTCTACATAGCAAGTTCCAGGCCCAGCTGGGGCTCCTAGGAGACCCTGTCTCAAAAAAAAAAAGAAAGAAAGTTCTAGTATCAGGCTGGAGAGATGGCTCAGCAGTTAAGAGCACTGACTACTCTTGCAGAGGATTCAGGTTTGATTCCCAGCACCCAAATGGTGCCTAAGAACCATCTTTAAACCAGGGGTGGTAGCACATGCCTTTAATCCTAGGACTCAGGAGGCAGAGGAAGGTGGATCTCTGTGAGTTCAAGGCCAGCCTGGCCTACAGAGTGAGTTCCAGTTCAGCTGGAGCTATAAGGAGACCCTGTCTCTCTCCCCTGTCCCTTAAAAAAGAAAGAAAGTTCTAGTATCAATCTTTATGTCCACAGGAAAGAGTTAGCATCTCCCCTGAGGGTGCCAAATGGACTATATACAGAGGTGAGAGCTGGCTTCAGAGGAACCCCAAGGAAAAATGCCAGAACCCAGTACTATGAAGTCAGTGTTGCCACCTCTTAATCTAAAGGGACTGGGCTAAGGAGACATGGGTCCTGAGAACTTAGATAATCCTGTGCAGAAAGCTACCTTTAGAGGTTCAGACATCTCCAGACAGCAACCCAGCCAGCTACTAGTAACCATTCAGGAGAGAGCCAGAAGGCTGGAGAGTCTGTTCCTTCCTCCCATCCTCTGCCCCGACTTCTCATCGGCCACAAAAGGGGGCCAATTAGAGCTTTCTTAGGCAAAGATTAAGTGGGAGAGAGATGGGCTTGGAAGAGCAATGGGGCTGCCTGGCACACCTTGATGAGCTGTAAGTGTCAAGGTAGGTAAAGCAGGTGCTTGACACTGTGCTATCAGCATCCTGTTGAGTGGTGTCAATTGCCCGAGTTACTAGGATTATGTTCTTGCCAAATCATATACATGATTATTTTCCTCCGTGAATCATGATTAACAGTGCTCAATGCTTGAAAAAAACCATTGCTTATTCATGAGTGTCGGAGAGAAAGACGTATGAGAGAGAGAGAGAGAGAGCAGGAGAAAGGGAGAGAGGGGGAAAAAAGAGAGCAAAAGCTCTTGTCTGAGCCTCTGCAGAGTACACTGGAAATTGGTCCATGGCCTCGGGGTCAGACAGGCCTGATGTTCCCTTTCCTTGCATGGAAGAGGAGACAATGAGATGGGCTCAGTGCAGTTTCTGGGAATTGGGCTGGTGGGATCCCACACATGGTGTGGTTTAAAACTGTACAACTCAGACTGTGGAATTGCTCTGTGAATGACTGTCATTGTTTGGTCCAGGCTTCTTGAGTTAGACCTTAGAGGGTGGAGACCAGGGTCCACCCTGAAGGAAATAGTTGTGGTTCCTTTAAGTGAGGTAGCTCTGGGCTATAAGGACCTCTCTCGAGGGCTAAGAGGGAGTCAAGTCTGGAGCCAGAGGTTTGTAGCTGCTACGATTCCCACTGATGGAAGTAGACATGGTTTTTACCTAGTGTACCCTGGACTGGGGAAGCTGGTCTGGGGGCAGAAGTTAGGGCACCATAGCATGCAACACTGCCTTCCAACTGACCTTTAGCTCCTATTGGCAAAAGTCATACCAGATGTCAGTGGTTATGGGTGGATTTAGGAAAGGAGTATTTCCTTCTAAGGACAGTGTAGTGTGAGGAGCACTGGGGAGGATGTGCTCAGAAGAATAGAAACAAGTGCAGGACACCTTGGGGGGACCCTACAGAGGCCATTGTGGGGTAGGCACTCAGGCCCCAGGGGATGATTATAATTCCTTAGGTATTGAAACATTGTGATCTCATTTCCTACCCAGCCAGCCGGATATGCAATAGATATATTAGAAAGCACAGTTTCTCCTTCTGTCTTAAATATCTTCCTGTTCCAACCATTTTAAATGTCCTGATATGTGTCCATAATGACTAATCCAGCTGAGTGCAGAAAATGTCACGAGAGAGAAACTCTTACAGGTAAATCGACAGTGCCATGTTAGCAAGTTCCAAGGCTAGATGTCTGGCCCATTCATATAACCCATATAGAATTTGGGCCAATATGGCTTGGTACTACAGATTCTCACTGGCTGTGTGGACACACAGGGGCACAGTCTTATCTGAGGCCGTTGCTCTTGGGCAGTGTTGGTGCTGTGGTTTGTCTGTTGCCCTCACGTACGTGTGGGGTGTGTGTGTGTGTGTGTGTGTGTGTGTGTGTGTGTGTGTGTTGTTTGGGAAATGCTTAACCCTGCCCTGCAAAGTGCATCAAGCTATTGTCCTCCCACCAATTGTTCATTGCCTCTGTAGTTTAGTCTGAATGTAGGAATGGCAGCAGCTGCCATCTTATAGGGTGGTTGTCAGTACGAAATGGTGAAATGCACTGCTGCACACAGAATGCCTGGGGAAGTGTCTGGCCCTTGAGCATATTCATTTCATCCACTCAATCATCATGGAGGGAATAATTATTGAGTCACGCTCCAGGGACCACTTTGGGCTATGAACTATACAGGTAAAAACTTTAGTCTGTGGACCTGGAGAGATGGCTCGCTCAGTGGATAAAATGTTTGCTGGGCAAAGGGGAGTATCTGAGTTCGGATTCTCAGAACCCATGTAAAGCCAGACATGATAGCCTGTAACCTGTAGCCTCAGTGCTCCTGTGGAGAGATGGGAGGCAGAAATGGAAGAACCCCTAGAACCCTAGGCCAGTTAGCCCTGTGTACAGACTAGTGAATAACCAAAGACCCTTCCTCAAGTGAGGTGGAAAGTGAACACCAGCATTCAAGGTTGTTGTATAATCTCCACACATGCACTGCATCACATATGCACACACACTCACACTTATGAACATGCACACACATGATGTTTTATTCCCATTCCCATTTTATATGTGAGGCTTTGCATGTTATAGCTGCTGTGTGGAACATGCCAGCTGAGCTGAAGGGAGCATCTCTGGATCCCAGCTGGGACTGCAGGAAGAATTGTGTACCTGTCAAAATCATTCATGCTTTCTGAATCACTCCTTCTTCCTGAACATGCATGGTTCAACCCTGACAGTGGGGCCCAGTGAAAAGAGCCCTTCATGACATGCCAAAACTTACACTGGTCAGACAACAAAGCAGGTGTATCAGGAGTGTGGGAATGACTCTTCTCATCAAGAGAACACAGCATGCATAAACTGCAAAAATTCTATAGAATTATGATCCAATACAACAGACGATTTTGGTCTTTAAGTAACAAAATGTCATACTTTGGCAAACTTTGCATGGTGATCCTATGATGTATTTTGTGTGTTTTTTATTTCATATTTTAGTGGTTTCTAATAAGTAAAACCATTTGTATATTTTTAATAATAGCAAAGAGAAGTGGAATTTAAAATGTCAGTAAAATAACCCTGAAAAATGTTGCTTATTGAAATTGCAAGTCTGTTGTATAATTTAATAAAACAATCTATGGATAATAAAATTATTAATAAAACAATAGAATACAAATTACATATTTTCTATTGTAGTGCTCAGATGACCTGGTTTATCCCCAAGGACGAGAGCCAGTATGCATAAAATAAGCTGTACTGCATTTCAAATTCATTGGTAAATACCATTTTAAGAAGGTGATTAGCAGATGAATGCAAAATTTGGAGTACCTTTTTAATTTGGCATTCCCCAGAATATTTATGAACACTCAATACTTAAAACACATGCTAAAAGGAAATGAAAAATGATCATGTTTCTCTAATGCAATAATGTAGATTGACAATTTCTACAATTGCTACAGAAATGGGTCACTGAGCTGGCTATCAAACCAACCTACTTCCTAGTACAGATTTCTCCTTTGAGCTCATGTGTTTAACATGAAAGGCAGTCATCAATTTTACGTGGTTGCCTCCAAGGGCTTCCTCTCTAGCCTACATGCTCCAAACGCAGACACATGGTCTACCTGCTCCTCCAAGCTAGAGGCCTGGGAGTACTTCCTGTCTCAAGCTCCTCCCCTTCCTCTTCATATTCAAATGTCCCTAGATTCTGTCTTTTGAAGCCATTCAGACCCAGCCTCACCTATGCAAACCCGTGTCACTGCTTTGTCAGGGACCACCTCAGCTTCCCGGTTTTGGTCCCTCCTGAATTACTTAGCTATCACAGTAGCTTTCCAAAGCAAGGTTCTTAGACCAACAACAGCAGCTGAAAAGTACCCAGAAATAGGAATTCTCAGGGCTCTGCCTGGGACCTGCCCAAGGGGAAGCCCTACAATGTGGGCTGGGCCAGGCACTCAGAGTTTTAACAAATCTTGCTGGGGACCAAAGTGATAGAGAAGATGGCCGACCACTGCCCTAGCACATCCTCTACTGTGAGGTGTTTTGGTTATGTTTCCAGGGATATAAATTCTCACCATGTAGCCCAGGTTAGCCTCAGTGTTGTAATCCCTCTGCCTCAGCCTCCCTAATGCTGGGATTCAGGAACATGCTACCATGCTTGGCTTGCAGCTGTCAGATCCTAAATGTCAAACTTTTCTTCTTTGCTTAAAACACTGCAGTGTCTCTTATTCACAATATAATATTCCCATTTAGCATGGAATGGCTTCAGGTTCTGTCAGAACCCAACACCGGGCACCTGCATACAGTTTAGTTTTGTCTGCCATGTTCCCCTCTCACATGGGTTCCCAGTCAGTAGAATGAATGTTGTCCTTGACATTTGCAGTTGTCAATGTGGATGGCTTTCCCGTGTCTACAAAGGCTGACCTGATCACTGTCTCTATTTCTCTTTTTCCACCTTCAGTCTGGAATTGCCTTTTGTATCTGTCACACACTGCTGCATTTTTAGGTCTCTGCAGCTTTCTTTGGCTCTGCTGCTTGGTCTGATACTCTCTAGGACCTCTACTGTACCACTTCCTGTGAACACTCAGTACAGGTAAACGGTGTTTCTACATCTGTGTCTAATTGTTTTACTTAATTTTCAGTCGGTAATGGGTTGAACCAATTGGACTGAGCTAACTGATCTCCTCCAGCTGCCATTTACCTCAGCCCTGACACTGTCACCAACTTAGAACATTCCATTTGGACTAGCCCAAGAAAAGCCCTTGCACTCTTTCAAAATTGAGCATGACGACCTCTGCTGTGTCGAACTCAGTTTTGAGGAATAAACAAAAAGTATAGAAGATCTCACCTGACACACATTCCTTTGGGCACGGACATTGCCTTGAGTCAAGCCTGAGATTTTGCTGTGTCTACCTAGAAATAGTCCCTATAATTTGGATGACTTGCAACCTGACAGCTCCATCCTGACCCATCCCAGACCTGTAATCCTCTGGTCCAACAAGGATGGATCCTGGGAAATTTCCAGTCTCCAGTGGTTGTAAAATGGAGGGTGGCATCATTTGGAAACCCCATGAGAAGCTGAGGGGAGGCTACCTGGGGCTGCCCAGGATGGAAGACATCAGCACAATTCAGGACCTGAAGCACAGTGGGAGAGTTGATAAAGACAGGCCAGAGGAGGCCTGGGGCCTGCCAGGAATTCTGCTTTCCTTGGATTCTCTTACTTCTTTCTCCATTGCTGTATGAGATTGGAAGTGTATTTATTATCAGAGGAGAGAGGGCGTTCTTAGAGATGTTTGCCAAAGTTGTACAGATAAGAAATGTCAGAGCCAGAACTGCTTGAAGTGGGTTGTGTTCACATCCACTGAAGCTATTCCTGATGAGATGGCTCTGCAGTGGCCTACTGCATGGAATAAGAGCAGAGCAGCTGTGGAGGTATGCATGAGCACGGAGGACTTCTGGTGGAGTGAGACAGCCATTCATTCATTCATTCATTCATTCACTAATTTTTAGGAATCAGTATATGGTACAATTGTTATGAGTTTGTGATACCCCTAAATTTGTATGTTGAAATGTTAACCTCCAGGAATGGAGTCTGGAGACAGGGACTTTACAGAGGTAACCAATGTAAAATGGAATCATTAGAGTGAACTCTAGTCTAATAAGATTGGCATCCTTATAAAAAGGAAATTTGGGCCCAGACAAATAATTAAGGAAAAAAAAATGTAAAGAGACTCTGTGAGAAGGTGGGCATCTACATGCTACATTGAGTGGCTAAGAGCAACCCCTCCCCTCACAGCTCTGAGGAGGCATGAACCCTGCCAGGATCACCATTTTGAACTCTTGATCTTCAGAACCAGGAGAGAGCATATGCCATCCAGTCTGTGAGTTGAGGTAGGTACCACAGGATAGAGATACAGAGAACTGTCACCCTCATGTCAACGAATACAGCACAGAATCTGAATGCCACATGCTAGCTAGCTTTTCTCTCTCGGTTAAGATGTGAGAGTGGTGCAAAGGACCCCAAGGATCCATTACAGTTAAAAGAACCTGACGGGTCCATTACAGTTAAGAACCCCAAGAGTCTATTTACAGTTAAGAACCCCAAGAGTCCATTACAGTTAAAAGAACCCCAAGGGTCCATTACAGTTAAAGCTTTGGTCCTCAGGGTGGTAACTTTGGAAAGCTCTGTGCAGTGGGGAGGTGACATCCTTAGGTCATAATGCTGTGCCCTTGACAGGTAGTTTTCATGGACTCCTTGGCTGTTTGGGGGGAGACGACTGTTTTACGAGCCCGAGGTTGGTGGTACCCTCTGCTTTTCTTTTCTAGTATCTTCAAAAAATATCTTTGAGTTATTCTCAAGGGTTGTGCCAAATACGTAAAGATCCCAAAGCAGAACAAAACGTTGCCATTTTTGTCAGCAGACTTTGCTCATCTCCCATTACTCCCTAGTTTCTTTCCATGAGAACAAAGATGTTTGAATAAAGCTGTTTTGTTTGTGTGTATGCGCTGGGTCTGTTTTTTCTGGAACGCTCTTCTTTCCCACTCTTTTTCTTCTCCTGTGTCTGTCTCTTCTCTTCTGTCTCTTATGAGGATGCTCATCATTGATTTGGGACTCACTCAGGTACTTGAGAGTGATCTCATTGCAAGGGACTTAATTAGTCCTACAAAGACCATTCTACATAAGGTTCTGTTCACAATTCTAGAGTTAGAAAGTCGATTTCTTTTTTTCGAGGGCCAACATTAAATTTACTATACCAAATAATTTCTACAAAGAGTCTGGTTAGTCTTCATAAAAGCTCCGTGAAACTCCAAGTCTAGGAAAAGAGATGGGTTCTGACCTGTACTGCAGGGTGGTAGCAGAGCTCGAATGACAGAAATAATATTCACGACCTTAAGCATTCTTGTTTTTTTTTTTTTGTTTTTTTTTTGGTCTTTTCGAGACAGGGTCTCCCTGTAGCCCCAGCTGTCCTGGAACACACTCTGTAGACCAGGCTGGCCTTGAACTCACAAAGATCTGCCTGCCTCTGCCTCCCAAGTGCTAGGATTAAAGGCATGCGCCACCACGCCCTGCACGACCTTAAGCATTCTTTAAAATCTTTTATGGAGCAGCATCTCGCTTCAGGCCACGGGCACCCCAACACAAGGTCTGCATATGAGAGTGAAGTAAAGAATTAAGCTTGTGCTTTCTTTTACAAGATACCAGCTGTACAAGAAATAGAATCTACTTTGAAACTGACAGCTTTACGTTTTTTTTGCATTTTGTCTGTTCACAAAGGGGACATTCACTTCTAATATTTAACTTACAGCTGGAAGGGAAAAATATCTTTGAAGTGTTCTTAAGGATTGTGCCAAATATTAAAGAATCACAGGCAGAAAAAAAAAACGTTGTTTAATTCAGCAGATTTTTCTTCTCTTGCTTTAGTGCCTACTTTCTTTACACTTGAACAAAGATGTTTGAATAAAATTAAGCGTGTGTGTGTGTGTGTGTGTGTGTGTGCGCATGTGTGTTTTCTGTTTTCTGGAAAACTCTCCTTTCCAACTGTTTATATTAAAACTCAAACCAGAACCAATGTATGTGATCTTCAGTTTGACTCTGTTCGTCTTATGTGCAGATACGAATTAGTCACAATGTCAAGACTCCACTGTTTTTACCTCAGGGAATTCTGAAAAACAGAAAGAAAAACTCTGGAGCTTGGAATACAGTTTTTCCACATATTAGCTGTGTGGCTTAGGCAAATAGGTTCAACTCTTTGTGTCTCTGTCTTCCCATCTCTAAAGCAAAGCTTAATCAGATTTACCTCACAGAGTCTTCATAAGAATCACATAAGCTGTGTGGTCAGCTCACACGTTGCTGGCCATGGCATGCACTTAATTGATGCATACCTCCTCCTTCCCTGTCTTCCTCCCTTCCTTTCTGTAGAAATTCCTTTGTTTTGTCCTTTTACTGAGTTTTCCATTGTTGGCAAACAAAACTCTCCCAAGCTGTTTTGAATTCTAGAACAATCCTTGTTATTTGGCCTTGGTTTCTGTGATTTTTTAGAAGTCAGCCCTTTTCTTTGGACTCTGTCTTCTAAATTTTCTGTGCTGGCATCTTTGTAGTTTTACTAACTCTAAAGTCTGTTTTGGGGGATAAGTTTGTATGTAAACAATTGAAATCACTGAGTATCAGTTTCACAGGAGGGCAGGGAAGGCACAAGAGAGGGTTCGAAGGAGCTGTGGATGGCTTTGGGTCTTTTTAACCTTTGGAGCCACACTCTCATTTAAGTTCTTTTTTTTTTTTTTTTCTTTTGAGACAGGGTCTCCCTGTAGCCCAGCTGTCCTGGAACTCACTCTGTAGACCAGGCTGGCTTTGAACTCACAAAGATCCGCCTGCCTCTGCCTCCCAAGTGTTAGGATTAAAGGCGTGCACCACCATGCCCGGAAAGAAGTTCTTAAAAATTCTACGAGCCTGGGATTGGCTCAGTTTTGCTCTTTAGGAGAATGTATAGTTTACCATTATACCAGTAAGGATGGCAGAGCCATGGAGAAACCCTGGGCACTGGGCATTCTTACATGGAGCCAGGGTAAATGTCACAGTGGGGATGCTCCAGGCTGGCAAGAGGCCTGAGGGGAGAAAGGGGAACTCTGCTCCTCCAACGGTGAGGGACACTCCAGGTGTCACTGATCAGAGGAAAGAAACATTCTCCATGTGTGCAGATACTCTATGCATTCTGCCCTTGAAGTACAGAAGACATGGAGGTGGGGTTTGCTCCAAAATGTTTGGGGAACCACACTGCTGTATGGTCCCAGAGCTGCTGTAGCAAAGTGCCACAAGCAGGGGGGCTTAGAATGGTGCATTTATTCTTTCTGGATTCTGAGGAAGGATGTCCCCAACTACGACATCAGCAGGTCCACATCTGAGCTGTAGGTGTTATCTGTTATCTGTAGAAGTGCTCGGCTTGCACGGTATCACAGCAGACTCCCAGGATCTAACTCGGTTTTGTGGTATTTTTGCTCTGTGGCTGTCTTCACATGGAGTGTTTCTCTGTGTGTCTGTGTCTTCACTTGATGTCTTCACTGCCTGTATCTGTGTCTTCATCCCTGTGTTTCTGCATGTTCATATGGTCCCTTCCCTCTGTGTCTTCACATGGTCCCTTCCCTCTGTGTCTTCACATGATGCCTTCCCTCTGTGTCTTCACATGATGCTTTCCCTCTGTGTCTTCACATGGTCCCTTCCCTCTATGTCTTCACATGATGCCTTCCCTCTGTGTCTTCACATGGTCCCTTCCCTCTGTGTCTTCACATGGTCCCTTCCCTCTGTGTCTTCACATGGTCCCTTCCCTCTGGTCTTCACATGGTCCCTTCCCTCTGTGTCTTCACATGGTCCCTTCCCTCTATGTCTTCACATGGTCCCTTCCCTCTGTGTCTTCACATGATGCCTTCCCTCTGTGTCTTCATCATGGTCCCTTCCCTCTGTGTTCACATGTGTCCCTTCCACTCTGTGTCTTCAATGTACCTTCCCTCTGTGTCTTCACATGGTCCCTTCCCTCTGTGTCTTCACATGGTCCCTTCCCTCTGTGTCTTCACATGGTCCCTTCCCTCTTGCCACATGGTCCCTTTCTTACTTCAATGTCCTTCCCTCTGTGTCTTCACATGATGCCTTCCCTCTGTGTCTTCACATGGTCCCTTCCCTCTGTGTCTTCACATGGTCCTTTCCCTCTGTGTCTTCACATGGTCCCTTCCCTCTGTGTCTTCACATGGTCCCTTCCCTCTGTGTCTTCACATGGTCCCTTCCCTCTGTGTCTTCACATGGTCCCTTCCCTCTGTGTCTCACATGGTCCCTTCCCTCTGTGTCTTCACATGGTCCCTTCCCTTCTATGTCTTCACATGGTCCCTTCCCTCTGGCTCACAGATCCCTTCCCTCTATGTCTCACATGTCCCTTCCCTCTGTGTCTTCACATATGCCTTCCCTCTGTGTCTTCACATGGTCCCTTCCCTCTGTGACTTCACATGATGTCTTTCCTCTGTGTCTTCACATGATACTTCCCTCTGTTCTTCACAGGTCCCTTCCCTCTATGTCTTCACATGTCCCTTCCCTCTGTGTCTTCAAACATGGTCCCTTCTCTGGTTGTTCACATGGTGCCTTCCCTCTTGTCTTCACATGGTGCCCTTCCGTCTGGCTTGTCTTCACATGGTCCTTCCTCTGTGCTTCACATGTCCCTTCCCTCGGTGTCTTCACATGGTCCCTTCCCTCTGTGTCTTCCACGCCTCCTGGTCCACATGTCTCCCTCTGTGTCTTCACATGGTGCCTTCCCTCTGTGTCTTCACACGGTCCTGTTCCCTCTGTGTCTTCACATGATCGCCTTCCCTCTGTGTCTTCACATGTTCCTTTCCCTCTGTGACTTCACATGGTCCCTCCATGTCTTCACATGGTCCCTTCCGTCTGTGACTTCACATGGTCCCTTCCCTCTGTGTCTTCAAATGGTGCCTTCCCTCTGTGTCTTCACATGGTCCTTTCCCTCTGTGACTTCACAAGGTCCCTTCCCTCTGTGTCTTCACATGGTCCCTTCCCTCTGTGTCTTCACATGGTCCCTTCCCTCTGTGTCTTCACATGGTCCCTTCCCTCTGTGTCATCACAAGGTCCCTTCCCTTCTGTGATCTTCACATGGTCCATTCCCTCTGTGTCTTCACATATCCCTTCCCTCTGTGTCTTCACATGGTCCTTCCCTCTTGTCTTCACAATGGTCCCTTCCCTCTGTGTCTTCACATGGTCCCTTCCCTCTGTGTCTTACATGGTTCCTTCCCTCTGTGATCTTCACATGGTCCCTTCCCTCTGTGTCTTCACATGGTGCCTTCCCTCTGTTTCTTCACATGGTCCCTTCCCTCTGTGTCTTCACATGGTATCCTTCCCTCTGTGTCTTCACATGGTGCCTTCCCTCTGTGTCTTCACATGTCCCTTCCCTCTGTGACTTCACATGGTCCTTCCCTCTGTGTCTCACATGGTCCCTTCCCTCTGTTCTTCACATGGTCCCTTCCCCCTGTGTCTTCACATTGGTCCTTCCCTCTGTGTCTTCACGATGGTGTGCCTTCCCTCTGTGTCTTGTCACATGTGTGTCTTTCCCTCTGTGTCTTCACATGGTCCCTTCCCTCTATGTCTTCACATGTGCTTTCCCTTCCCCTTCTGTTGTCTTCACATGATGCCTTCCCTCTGTCTGTGTCTTCACATGTTTCCCTTCCCTCTGTGTCTTCACATGGTCCCTTCCCTCTCTGTGTCTTCACATGGTATCCTTCCTCTCTGTGACTTCACATGTCCCTCTCCCTCTGTGTCTTCACATGGTCCTTCCTCTGTGTCTTCAATGGTCCTTCCTCTGTGCTTCACATGACCTTCCCCTGTGTTCTTCACATGGTCCTTCCTCTGTCTGTCCTGGCTCCTCTCTTGTCTTCACATCGCCTTCTCGTCTTCCTGTTCTCTTGTTCCACGTGCTTCCCTCTGTGTCTTCCTGTCCCTCCTGCCACCATGTTTCCCGTGTGTCACATGCCTTCCCTTTCTGGTCAGCGCCTTCCCTCGGTCTCATGGTCCCTCGGTCTCACATGGTCCCTTCCTCGTGTCTTCACATGGTCCCTTCCCTCTGTGTCTTCACATGGTCCTTCCCTCTTGTCTTCACATCGTCCCTTCCCTCTGTGACTTCACATGGTCCCTTCCCCTGTGTCTTCACATGAGTCCCTTCCCTCTGTGTCTTCACATGGTCCCTTCCCTCTGTGTCTTCACTATCGATCGCCTTCCCTCTGTGTCTCACATGGTCCCTTCCCTCCGTGTCTTCACATGGTCCCTTCCTCTGTGTCTTCACATGATACCTTCCCTCTGTGTCTTCACAAGTGTCCCTTCCCTCTTGTCTTCACATGTCCCTTCCCTCTGTGCTTCACATGAGTCCCTTCCCTTTGTGTCTTCACATGGTCCCTTCCCTCTGTGTCTTCACATGGTGCCTTCCCTCTGTGTCTTCACATAGTCCTTTCCCTCTGTGACTTCAATGGATCCCTTCCATCTGTCTTCACATGGTCCTCTTCCTCTGTGTCTTCACACAGTCCCTTCCCTCTCTGTGCTTCACATGGTCCCTTCCCTCTGTGTCTTCACATGGTCCCTTCCCTCTATGTCTTCACATGGTCCCTTCCCTCTGTGACTTCACATGGTCCCTTCCCTCTGTGTCTTCACACGGTGCCTTCCCTCTGTGTCTTCACATAGTCCTTTCCCTCTGTGACTTCACATGATGCCTTCCCTCTGTGTCTTCACATGGTCCCTTCCCTCTGTGTCTTCACATGTTTCCCTTCTGTGTCTCACATGTCCCTTCCCTCTGTGTTCACATGGTCCTTCCCTCGTGTCTTCACATGGTCCCTTCCCTCTGTGTCTTCACATGGTGGCCTTCCCTCTGTGTCTTCACATGGTCCTTCCCTCTGTGTCTTCACATGATCCCTTCCCTCTGTGTCTTCACATGGTCCCTTCCCTCTGTGTCTTCACATGGTTCCTTCCCTCTGTGTCTTCACATAGTCCTTCCCTCTGTGTCTTCACATGGTCCCTTCCCTCTGTGTCTTCACATGGTGCCTTCCCTCTGTTTCTTCACATGGTCCTTCCCTCTGTGTCTTCACATGTCCCTTCCCTCTCTTGTCTTCACATGGTCCTTCCCTCTGTGCTCACATGATGCCTTCCCTCTGTGTCTTCACATGGTCCCTTCCCTCTTTGTCTTCACATGGTCCTTCCCTCTGTGTCTTCACATGATGCCTTCCCTCTGTGTCTTCACATGGTCCCTTCCCTCTGTGTCTTCACATGGTCCCTTCCCTCTGTGTCTTCACATGTCCCTTCCTCTGCTGTCTTCACATGGGTGTCCCTTCCCTCTGTGTCTTCACATGGTGCCTTCCCTCTGTGTCTTCACATGTCCTTTCCCTCTGTGACTTCACATGGTCCCTTCCCTCTGTGTCTTCACATTGTCCCTTCCTCTGTGTCTTCACATGGTCTTCCCTCTGTGTCTTCACATGATCTTCCCTCTTGTCTCACATGTCTCCCTTCCTCGTGTCTTCACATGGTCCCTTCCCTCTGTGTCTTCACATGGTCCCTTCCCTCTGTGACTTCACATGATCCCTTCCCTCTGTGTCTTCACATGGTCCCTTCCCTCTGTGACTTCACATGGTCCCTTCCCTCTGTGTCTTCACACGGTGCCTTCCCTCTGTGTCTTCACATGGTCCTTTCCCTCTGTGACTTCAAATGGTCCTCCATGTCTTCACATGGTCCTTCACTCTGTGTCTTCACACAGTCCCTTCCCTTCTGTGTCTTCACATGGTCCCTTCTCTCTGTGTCTTCACATGGTCTTCTTCCCTCTGTGTCTTCACATGTGTCCTTCCCTCTTGTCTTCACTGGTCTTCCCTCTGTGTCTTCACATGGTCCCTTCCCTCTGTGTCTTCACATGGTCCCTTCCCTCTGTGACTTCACATGATCCCTTCCCTCTGTGTCTTCACATGGTCCCTTCCCTCTGTGACTTCACATGATCCCTTCCCTCTATGTCTTCACATGGTCCCTTCCCTCTGTGTCTTCACATGGTCCCTTCCCTCTGTGTCTTCACATGGTCCCTTCCCTCTGTGTCTTCACATGATGCCTTCCCTCTGTGTCTTCACATGGTCCCTTCCCTCTGTGTCTTCACCTGATCCCTTCCCTCTGTGTCTTCACATGGTCCCTTCCCTCTGTGTCTTCACATGGTCCCTTCCCTCTGTATCTTCACATGGTCCCTTCCCTCCATGTCTTCCATAGATCGCCTTCCCTCTGTGACTTCACATGATCCCTTCCCTCTGTGTCTTCACATAGTCCCTTCCCTCTGTGACTTCACATGATCCCTTCCCTCTGTGTCTTCACATGGTCCCTTCCCTCTGTGACTTCACATGGTCCCTTCCCTCTGTGTCTTCACATGGTCCCTTCCCTCTGTGTCTTCACATGTCCCTTCCCTCTGTGTCTTCACATGATGCCTTCCCTCTGTGTCTTCACATGGTCCTTCCCTCTGTGTCTTCACATGGTGCCCTTCCCTCTGTGTCTTCACATGGTCCCTTCCCTCTGTGACTTCACATGGTCCCTTCCCCCTGTGTCTTCACATGGTCCCTTCCCTCTGTGTCTTCACATGGTCCTTCCCTCTGTGTCTTCACATGGTCCCTTCCCTCTGTGTCTTCACATGGTCCCTTCCCTCTGTTTCTTCACATGGTCCCTTCCCTCTATGTCTTCACATCTGTTCCCCTTCCCTCTGTGTCTTCAACTGGTACCTTCCTCTGTTGCTTCACATGGTCCTCCCTCTTGTCTTCACCATGGTCCCTTCCGTCTGTGTCTTCCATGGTCCCTTCCCCTGTGTCGTCACATGTGCCGTCCCTCTGTGTCTTCACATGGTCCTTTCCCTCTGTGACTTCACATGGTGCCTTCCTCTGTGTCTTACATGGCCCTTCCCTGTGTCTTCACATGGTCCTCTCCCTCTGTGTCTTCACATGGTCCTCCTTCGCCCTCTGTGTCTTCACATGGTCCCTTCCCTCTGTGTCTTCACATGATGCCTTCCCTCTGTGTCTTCACATGGTCCCTTCCCTCTGTGTCTTCACATGGTCCCTTCCCTCTGTGTTTTCACATGGTCCCTTCCCTCCTGTGTCTTCACATGGTCCCTTCCTCTGTGGGTATCTCACAGAGTCCCTTCCCTTCTGTGTCTTCACATGGTCCCTCCCTCTGTGTCTTCCATCTTGCTTCACATGGCCCTCCCTCTGTGTCTTCACATGGTCCCTTCCCTCTGTGTCTTCACATGGTGCCTTCCCTCTGTGTCTTCACATGGTCCCTTCCCTCTGTGTCTTCACATGGTCCCTTCCCTTGTGTCTTCACAGGTCCCTTCCCTCTGTGTCTTCACATGGTCTCCTTATGCCTCCTCTGTGTCTTCACATGATCCTTCCCTCTGTTCTTCACAATGGTCCCTATCCTCTCTATGTCTTCACATGTCCCTTCCCTCTGTGACTTCACATGATCCTTCCCTCTTGTCTTCACATGTCCCTTCCCTCTGTGTCTTCACATGGTCCCTTCCATCTGTGTCTTCACATGGTCCCATTCCCTCTGTGTCTTCACATGGTCCCTTCCCTCTGTGTCTTCAACATGGTACCTCCCTCTGTGTCTTCACATGGTCCCCTCTCCTCTTGTCTTCACATTGTCCCTTCCTTTTACTTCACATCTGTGTCGCCTCCCTCTGGTCTTCGGACCACAGTGCCTTCCTCTGTGTCTTCACATGGTCCTTCCCTCTGTGACTCCCACATGATGCACTTCCCTCCTGTGTCTTCACATGGTCCCTCCCTCTGTGTCTTCACATGGTCCCTTCCCTCTGTGTCTTCACATGGTCCCTTCCCTCTGTGTCTTCACATGGTCCCTTCCCTCTGTGTCTTCACATGGTCCCTTCCCTCTGTGTCTTCACATGGTCCCTTCCCTCTGTGTCTTCACATGGTGCCTTCCCTCTGTGTCTTCACATGATCCTTCCCTCTGTGTCTTCACATGGTCCCTTCCCTCTGTGTCTTCACATGGTCCCTTCCCTCTGTGTCTTCACATGATCGCCTTCCCTCTGTGTCTTCACAGATGGCCTTCCCTCTGTGTCTTCACAAGGTCCCTTCCCTCTGTGTCTCACATGGTGCTTCCCTCTGTGTCTTCACATGGTCCCTCCACCTCTGTGTCTTCACAGGGTCCCTTCCCTCTGTGATTTCACATGATGCCTTCCCTCTGTTGTCTTCACATTTTCCCTTCCCTCTGTGTCTTCACATGGTCCCTTCCCTCTGGATGTCTTCACATGTCCCTTCCCTCTGTGTCTTCACATGTTCCCTTCCCTCTGTGTCTTCACATGTCCCTTCCCTCTGTGTCTTCACATGGCCCTTCCCTCTCTGTCTTCACACGTCCCTCCCTTTGTGACTTCACATGGTCCCTTCCCCTGTGTCTTCACAGGTCCTCCCTCTGTGTCTTCACATGTCTCCTTCCCTCTGTGACTTCACACTGATGTCCCTTCCCTCTGTGTCTTCACAAGTGGTCCCTTCCCTCTGTGTCTTCACATGGTCTTCCCTCTGTGTCTTCACATGTCCCTTCCCTCTGTCTTCCACATGGTCCCTTTCCTCTGTGACTTCACATGTCCCTCCCTCTGTGTCTTCACACGGTGCCATCCCCTCTGTGTCTTCACATGTCCTTCCCTTTGCTCACATGATGTCTCCCTCTGTGTTTCACATGTGTCCCTTCCCTCTTGTCTTCACATGGTCCCTCCCTCTGTGTCTTCACATGGTCCCTCCCTCTATGTCTTCACATGGTCCCTTCCCTCTGTGTCTTCACATGGTCCCTTCCCTCTGTGTCTTCACATGGTGGCTTCCCTCTGTGTCTTCACATGGTGCTTCCCTCTGTTCTTCACTTGGTCCTTCCCTCTGTGTCGTTCACATGGTCCCTTCCCTTCTGTGTCTTCACATGTTCCTTCCCTCTGTGTCTTCGCACTGGTTCCCTTCCCTCTGTGCTTCACATGGTCCCTTCCCTACTGTGTGTCTTCACATGGTCCCTTCCTCTGTGTCTTCACATGGTCCTTCCCTCTGTGTCTTCACATGTTCCTTTCCCTCTGTGTCTGTCACATTGGTCCCATTCCCTTCCTGTTTCTTCACATGGTCCCTTCCCTCTGTGCTTCACATGTCCCTTCCCTCTTGTCTTCACATGTCCCTTCCCTCTGTGAACTTCACATGGTCCCTCCCTCGTGTCTTCACATGTGCTCTTCCCTCTGTGTCTTCACATGGTCCCTTCTAGGTCTTCTGGTCCCTTCCCCTGTGTCTTCACATGGTCCCTTCCCTCTGTGTCTTCACATGGTCCCTTCCATCTGTGTCTTCACATGGTCCCTTCCCTCTGTGTCTTCACATGATGCCTTCCCTCTGTGTCTTCACATGGTCCCTTCCCTCTGTGTCTTCACATGGTCCCTTCCCTCTATGTCTTCACATGGTCCCTTCCCTCTGTGACTTCACATGGTCCCTTCCCTCTGTGTCTTCACACGGTGCCTTCCCTCTGTGTCTTCACATAGTCCTTTCCCTCTGTGACTTCACATGATGCCTTCCCTCTGTGTCTTTACATGGTCCCCTCCCTCTGTGTCTTCACATGATTCCNTATCATTTGTTGAAATGGAAAAAAATAATTTACTGCTGAAATGGAATTTTGATAACAGACCACATATTCTCCATGGCGAGTTTGTTACATTTATTTGCAGCAGAGACTCATACACAGAGGAGCCTACCTTTATCGAGTCTGAACTTAGAGTGCAGTGTGACAGGGGGCAGGTGAAATATCCAAGGTGTATTCAAAGAGAAAGGTGAGAATTCACACCTACAACCACAATTTTTTTTTTCAAAATGCTATTCAGGAGTTTCATTATTTTAAAAATTTTAGAAATATTATGTTCTCCAGTTCTGATTTATGTTAACTGGAAAGGAAAGTTGTATTCTCTTCATGTTTTATGCTTAAAGCTCCTGGACATATTATCAAGAGTTTAACCAAAAAAGCTACCTAGCTCTTGAAGTTTCTTTGTGGGAGGATTTTAGTGAGTCAAACTGGAGTGGATGGAGTCAAACTGGAATTTACCATGTGATATTTGTGGTATTTTAATAATTGGATAAACAAATCTATTTGTATGTACACTATTTAAATGTGAAAAATTGACTCATTTTGAAATAAGGAAAAAATGACATTTCCCCCCACTTCTCATTAGTTATAAGTTCATGTATAACAATACTTATACAAACTCTCTACAGAGGCAAGAACAAGTTTATAGCAGAGGTTAAAATCACAGTATATGTTTTCAGGATCATATTTGTATATAAGAATTTGCGATCACTTAAGTTTTTCTGTTTATGACAATTGAAAATATTCCTTATTACCTGATAACTGAAAAATAATCCTATTTTATTCTTTTTTTAACAATTAGAAAATACATTTTATACAAGCACTTAGCAAATTCTCATGCTCTTCATTCACTGCCTCTTATGTGAGTGACACATGAAAAACACACCCCATCCCCATCATTCAGGCTATTTTCTTGTTTTAAAAATACTATAAAATGTAAAGTATTTTACAATATCAGGATTCTGACCTTTTTATAAATACAACAGAAAATGGAAATAGTGTTTATGTTTAACTCTGAATTTTAAAAATCAGTAGCAAAGCACACGAGGTTCTGTACTGATGATTGCACACAATGAAATTTTTCAACGGAACATTTTACAATATTTTATTTATTTTATTATGTGTATGAGTGTATTTCCTGCATGTATGTAAGTAGACGCATGTTGTGCAGTGCCCACAGAGGTCAAAAGAGGGTGTTGAATCCCTTGGAACTGGGGTTATGGATGGTTGTTAGGCACCATGTGGCTGCTGGGAACTGAGCCCAGGTTCTCTAGGGCAAGAGCAGCCAGGGCTCTTAACTGCTGAGTCATCTTTCCAGCCCCAACATAACATTTTAAATACTATAGAAAAAAATGCTTAAGACACACATGGCTAGAAAAAAAATGATTTTTTAACTGGGTAAAATAAGGGTGGTAAATTTTTATACAATAATAAATGCTTTGGTGTAGTTGTGTTCCCCCATTTCCAAGAGAAACAATTAGCTTAGAAGAAAATGTAAAAACCGCTGGGCATGGTGGCGCACGCCTTTAATCNTATATATTTCCATAATTAATGCTTTAATCATGACAATTTCTCTTTGGTCTTATAGAATTTAAACTTAGGGAGAGATATCACCAAATTAAAAACAAAACAAAACAAAACAAAACGAAAAACAAGCCGAGCATTGTGGCACATACCTCTAATACCAGCAATTTGGGAAGCTAAGGCAGGAAGATTATAAATTTGAAGCCAGTCTGGGAAACTGAGAATTCATCTAAAAAAAAAAAAAGTAATAAGGGCTCACAAAAACATGACAAGCTTGTTTAATGTGAGAGTCAAGCAATTTTATGCAGTTTTCTAAGCTAAGTATCCATTCTGAAATGCATGAAAGAATATCTCTAGCAGTCAATCAAACCATGCCTCATATCTTTCCTGGTCATTTAGGAAATTAAGGGCTCTTTAAGATGTCTGAAAATTTCCCAGAGGGTTCCCAGATTAACAGATTAAATACAAATGTAATTGTTTGGATTATCCCTATGGGCATAGTGCTTAACAAAGCCTATATTCATACATGAAAATATTACAGAATTCTTCATTCTAGTATCATATAATCACCAGTGGGCAGTAACTAACTCCAAATGTTTAGTGGGAAAGGAAACCATCTACTCATATCTAGTCTAAAAGGCTACGACAAAAAGAAAATATATGAATCTAGCATTTTTTTTTACTAATTTTATTTATTTTTGTATGTGTATGAGTGTACTGTCTGCATGTAGGTTTGTGCACCTGTGTCGTGCAATGCCGAGCAGGTCAGAAGAGGGTCTCGGATTCCCCTGGAATTGGAGTTACAGACAGTTCTTAGCCGCCATGTGGGTGCTGGGGATCGAACCTGGGTCTTCTGCAAGAGCAGTTGGTGCTCTTAACCGCTAGGCTATCTCTCCTGCCCCAGATCTAGCATACTTTAAGAAAACAAGAGCCCATTTTTGCTACAGAATTGGAACAAACCTAAGTAGTTATAATTTTTAATATTAGGAAATGAGGTTTTTGGCAAAAAGAATAGTCAGTATAATTATGTCTGAAAAGTAAGAAAGAAGGACAACTGTGGATTTATACAGATGCACTGAAGTGACTGATTTGAAGTAGCCTACCAAGTACATTCAAACCAAATGGCATGGAGATTGTCATCTCAATGAACACATAGCAAGCATCAGTCACCCACATCTAATCTGTTGTACAAACCTCCACTGAAGACTAGAAGTGTCCTAGCTATAAAAGCAAAAGTATCTTAAAGTCTCTTTTTTTAACGAAAGAAAAAAGTTGGAAGCAACTTTCTGTACATTAAAAAAGCATGTTCTTAGAAGGTAAAAAATACAATTAATGTATTTTAATAAAGCATACTGCCCACACACAAAGGAAAAAAACAACACACAATCATAATCTTGAAGGCTTCCTTGAGTGTTAATTGCTATCTTGGTTGTAATTTTTCACATCATTTGGAAGACAAGTATTTGATAGATGATTTAGTGTAACTTAGGTATCTTTAACACTGTGAAGTCTGGTGATCTCTAGCTCTTCATACTGCCTCTTAGAAAAGCTTCTGAAAAGTTTAAGAGATGAAAATGTATATATAAAATTTTTATTTTTTTCCCATTAAAATCCTTTTTTAGCCAGGCATGGTGGTGCACGCCTTTAATCCTAGCAGAGGCAGGAGGCAGAGGCAGGCGGATCTCTGTGACTTCAAGACCAGCCTGGTCTACATAATGAGTTCCAGGACAGCTGGAGCTATAGGGAGACCCTGTCTCAAAAAAGAAGCCCCCCCAAAAAATCCTTTTTTAGTGGATTCTCCAGTGAGGCAAAATGCAATCACAACATGTTGAAATGAGGTATTGACAGAGTAATAATTATTCATCAGGACTTGTCTTTCCTTGCTTGAGTATCTGTGAGCATTACTACTGTTGAGCAAAGAATATTTTACTATAGGCATCTCATTTGTCCCCGACTCAACCAAAGTTAAATGTTATCATCTCATAAGCTACTGGAAAAAAGCAATAAAGAGGTGTACATTATATTCTTCTTCCCATGTTCCACCTCTTTCTTCTCCCAACAAATAATCTCCTTATAAACTTAAGATATGTTCCTCAAAACATGAGGAAATATGAAAATTTTTGTTGGCATTTCTGTTGGCATTATTTTGGTGAACAGTTCAGTATGTGTATGTATATTTGTGAAGCACTATGATAAACTTCAAATCACAAACATAAATCTAAACGGTGCCAATTTAAAAATCTTAGAATTATAATGCATTTTATATATATTCTGATACATTAAAAATTACTGAATCAGTTCTATAATATAGAATAAAATGATGATATGGAAGATGCAAAGCTGTGTAGGACTGTATGGTCTGAAGACCTTCAGTTTGGACTTATAAAAATCCCAAGTATACTCAAAGAACAGAACAGATGTGGATGAGAAATCCAAAACTGTGTCCACACAGTTGCATATTATCATTTTTCAATCAATTTCTAACATTTATGGGGAATACGAGGCATTTATTCTATATGTAAAATTCATCTTCTGAGTGTATAAACCAAGAGGCAGGTCTTTTGGGATATCAAATCAATTTCTAAGTACTATAAAAAATAACAAACTTACAAACAAACCAAGACAAGCCAGTGTAAATGTATTATCTAGATACCAAGGAGGAAAATTTCAGAAAAATACAGGGACCTCGATTTTTTATCCAAAATTCCAAAACCTGTTTACTTAGAATACACAAGCAAAAGGGAGTGTTGAAATGTTCATTTACCAGTGTTAATGTTTTAACAATAAAAACCCAGTTAATAACTGTAGGAACACAACGTTAAAATCTTAATGTGAAGAGTAGGCACCAACTCAAGCCATGAGCTAACATTAACATGGTCTATTTCCTTCACTACTATTTCAAGTTTGTCCAGCAATTTAGACTGTGGTTTCTCGACCAGCTTTGAGATTAGGTGCTGAGAACTGTCTCCTCATCCTTGGAGGTGTCACAAACTGGGTACAGTGGTTGGGCTTCTCAGTCTGCTTCTGACAGCAATTGGCTATATTGCCCTCTAACTGACATCCAATGTTATAATTACAGTAAGACTGATGGTGTTGATGAATATGGCGCTTTGCCTGGAAAGTTTGCAGATCAGCAGTGGGGTGACCACTGTGGGAGCTTAGTGTCTCAGAGGAGGCAGTTGCCTGGCAGCGCATATTTTTCGGTTGGCCATTATTGAGAGAATTGCTTCTCCAACGTGGCTGAGGTGGTTGTTGTTGATTATTAATATGTTGTTTGCTAACTTGGATATGATCTTGACTTCTTGCAAACTGAGAGCCCCATGGTGACTGGGGATCTTTAGAAGCTGCTCTACCTACTTTTTCTTGGCTTTCTTCCTTATTTCCTTTTCTTCCTTCTTCATCTTTTGGAATTCTAAGCTCAATAACCTCATCTTCTGTTATAATAATATGTGTTCCAGGACTCCAAGAGTTTCTATGTTTAGGGTTGCTCTTAAAGGGGAAACGGGGTTTCCGGTTCTCAGGAGGGATGAATCTATGAGGTACATTCTGCCTACGAAGCTGCTTTGTTATCTCCTGCTGTTGTAGGTTCTTAAACCTAATTTGCTCTTGCCTCATCCAACGAAGACGTCCACGTCTAAAAGCTGGATCCCCACTCATCAGTTGAGAAACTCGTTCTTNTCCACGTCTAAAAGCTGGATCCCCACTCATCAGTTGAGAAACTCGTTCTTCTTTTCCAAGTTCCCCACTATCTCCTTTACTGACATCATTTTCAGAGGTGCTAGTAACACCAGCCCCAACAGGCTCTTTTGGTTTGTGATTTCCTTGGCTTTTCTGCTCCTGAGAACCAATAAATGGTAAGACTTTTTCCATTTTGAGCATTTTATTTCTTAAGACTTTGATCTCTTCATCTTTCATATTATTTTGTTTTTTGACTTCTTGCAAAATGTCTTCCAGTTTGTCTATGTGAACCTTGAGATCATCTACATCCGTTCCACCTTTCCCCGTGGCCATCATATCTTCCATCTTCTCATCCCCCACCCCAACAGTGTCCCAGACATCTCTAGCCACTGCCCTCCAGGAATCCCGCTCATTGGGATCTTTTTTCCCATACATGGCACAAAGTTCTTTCATCTTAACAATGGCCAAGGCTTCTATCTCCTGCCGACTGTGCCTAAAATCATTGAGAGCAACCTCATAGCAAATCTCTTTAACAGCCTGAATCTTAAGATCTGAGATTGTGACCCACTTGGAATCTTTACTCAGGCGCCTTCTTTGAGGGATCTGATACATTTTAATTGGTTCTCGCTTCTTTCCACTGCTGGGGAGGCCACATTTTTTAACAATGGTTTGCAACTTGCTGGGAGGCAGCTTTTCTCTCAGAGAAGTAATCAATTTCCAGCTCTCTTCACAGGACCTCTTGTCAGAATCATCCCCGCTATCAGAATCCGCGTCCTTTGGAAAAACAAAATAAAAAAATGGCCCCAAAATAACCAAAATTAAAATGCAAAAAAGGAAAATCAAACTGAAAAAAAAAGCAAGCAAAAAAGCCTTAACCAAACTTAAAAACAAAACACTAAAAACAAAAAACCAAACCAAAACAAACCCTAGATATGGAAGTCTGTTAAGACCTATGCATTATGTAGATTACTACAGATAAAAAGATTCTTTTAGTATTCCTAATCCAAATTTCCACTGTATGAATTACATGAACCATATTTCTTGGAGGGTTGACAGTCTCTCACTCTAGAATCATGAAATTAGCCATCTAGTGTGAGGTTACTCCTCCACTATCTCAAGAAAATGAAGTAAGCCCCTAGACCCCATACATGCTAACACCCATGCAGCCACTTCCCCAAATTTGCCTTGGTTATTGCTGTTGCTTCTTCCAGAATCTCCTTCCCCCATGAGTGAGCACCGATGCCATACAAAGATGTGACGAGCAGGCAGATTAACAAAGGTTAGTAAGGCTGTAGGACACAGAGTTTTATTTAGCTTTACTAAAAAAAGCAACCCTAGAAAAAAGTTAGATGAGAAAGTAGAGAAGGAAAGAGAGATGATGTTAAAAGTGCTAAGAATTTCTAGTTGCAGAGATTATTTTGGTTCTTATCAACCAAATTCCCTTTTCTGTGGACACTAGGGCTTTGAAACTAGTCTTTCTAGAAGCATATACTGGATTTGCTATTTTTCATGTTTAGTTATCCTACTTCATTGGTATATTAGTTCCTCTCTCCCCAAGCAAGGAAGCATTTAAAAAAGGATCATGACTGATTTTTTGTTTCTTATACACTAAGGCTAGTATATTTCATCTCTAATAAATATATAAACCAAAAAGACTACCACCTCAATATGTAAAGTGGATTAAATTTGAACTGTCTAGTTGTCTCTGCACTATTATCTTTTCCTAAAAAAATTTTCTACTTAGTCCTAAAACAGTAAAAGGATTTCACAACACAATTTTAAAGGCTATAAGGATAATAACCAAATTTTCTTAACTAACATGAGTTTTTCTTGGCTGTGATTACCAAAATTATTTCTAGTAAAAGGTTTTTAAATTTCTTTTTAATTCATGTGCATAAATGTTTTTCCTGTGTGTCTGTACATGCAATGCCCTTGGAGGATAAAAGAGGGTATGTCTGATCGGCTGGAACTGGAAGTTATGGACCACTGCCACCAAGTGGGTGCAGAAAACTGAACCCAGGTCTTCTGCAAGAGGAGCTAGGTTTTTTTGTTTCTTTTTTGTTTTTGAGACAG
>VZQC01000812.1:644637-691254 GCA_009823505.1 Rhizomys pruinosus | reverse complement strand
TACAGCAGAGTGATGCACATGGCAGAGCACACCTGGCGAACTTTTAAAGAATCAGAAGACTGTAGAGAGTGTATCCCTGGATAGGACTCCTCTATTAAACCTTACCCACCCATAGCTCAGGGACTATTGCAGAAGAGGATGCAGAAAGATTGTAAGAGTCAGGGCTGGTTCATAAACAGGGAATCGGAGGCTTCCAGCCCACTGGAAGCTTATGCATGTGAACTTGTGGCAATGGTGGCATCAAGTATAGGGCCCATGCCAACCTAATCAGACAAGGGCCCAGAGTGGATTGGAGAAAAGTGTACCAGGGGCCAGGCAGCCCTGGACTGCGAACTATCAGACACCGATTACTATTGGGAAAGTATGCTTTACTTAGGCTCTCTATACAGGCTGACTAGACTCCAGTGGATGAATTTGTACTGAAGGGCATCCCGGTACCAATGCTTCACTGGGCAGGACTTAACATATATAGCAGAATACCTGAGGTCTGTGGGAGGTTGAGTGCCACAGATGGTGGAAGGGGGTCTAAATTTGTTTAAGAACTGTTGTATGAAAGAAGAAAAAAAGGTTAAAAAAGTAAAAAGAAAAGAAAAAAAGAAAGATAAAAAAGAACTGTTGTATGAAATGTACAAAACTCAATAAAAATTAAAAAAATTAATTTTAAAAATTAATAAAAGAAGCCTGGTGTGGTGGCGTATGCTTTTAATCCCAGTACTTGGGAGGTAGAGGCAGGCGGGTTCTTGTGAGTTCAAGGCCAGCCTAGTCTACATAGTGAGCTCTAGACCAGCTTTAGGGACTAAAGGGAGATCCTGCCTCAAAAAGACAGAAAAAAAATTTAAAAAAGAAAGAAAAAAAAAAGAAAAAATTGAAGAGTGATTAAGAAAGACAGCCACGTCAATCAGTCTCTGGATTCCACATACATACACACACAATGCACTCTAATGCACATGTACACACACACACACAGCTCTGTAGGGTGTGACATGCAGGGTATACTAGCAAAATCAGGAGTAGGGGCTCTGATTTGGGATTCTGGCTATGTGAAGTTCCAAGATGGGAGGTCAAAACAGTGCAGGGTGAGAATGACGTTCTGTCCTGGTCTGGCAGGAGACACACACGTATGTTGATGTTCAAGTCTGTGGACTTTATACACAGATCTGTTTTTTTTTTTTTTTAGTCGAATTGTCTGAGATCCTGGTTCTTCAGTCATGAAGGTTACAACCAGACAAGTAAGCCTTAAACCAGGGATGGTGGCTCATGCCTGCAATTCCAGCACTTGGAAGGTTGAGACAGGAGGCTTGCCATGACTTTGAGGCTAGCCTAGGATACATAATGACTTTGAGGCTAGCCTAGGATACATAATGATGAGTTCCAGATAAACCTAAGCTGCAGACAGAGACTCCTTCTCAAAACAATAGAAAACAAAAAGAGGGGGGCCTGGAGAGATGGCCTAGCAGTTAAGAGTGCCGACCGCTCTTACAGAGGACCCGGGTTCGATCCCCAGCACTCACATGGCGGCCAAGAACCGTCTGAGACTCCAATTCCAGGAGAACTCCAGTTCCAGGGGAATCCAACACCCTCTTCTGACCTCCGCGGCATTGCACGACACGGGTGCACACACTTGCATGCAGACAGTACATTCATACATATACAGAAATAAATAAAAAATTAAAAAACAAAACAAAACAAAACAAAAAGAGGGCTGAGAAGCAGGGCATGGTGGTACATGCCTTTAATCCCAGCACCCAGGAGGCAGAGGTAGGTGAATCTCTGTAAGATCAAGGCCAGCCTGGTCTATATAGGCAGTTCCAGACCAGCTGGGACAACAGGGAGACCCCCCGTCTCAAAACAGCAACAATAACAACAACAACAAAACAAAATAGCGGGCTGGGGATGAGCTCTTGCTTAGCATATATGACTTCCTAGGTTCAGTTCTCAGTGCATCAAGGTAGCCTTGCTTCCCTCTATAGGCAGGCCCCTCCCTGGGGGCCTCAATGCCTACCTCAGGCTCCTTTTACCCCCAGACATTGGAGTGTGGTGATTCTGGCTCCTTGGCTGGACTGGAAGGTCTAGTCAGGGTCTGCACCTAAATTTTCACCCAAGGAAACAGAAACAGGGCTTGCCTCCCCAGTCCCCCAAGGCCCTCTTTTCTTGCTTCTGTATTTAATTTCCAGGGTGCCTTCCTGCCTGCCCCAGGTGTTCTTAGGAGGCAGGCAAGCTGGACATGGCTTTGGGCACTCAGACTGAAGGGGCAGTTTGTCAGTTACATTACTCTAGCAACTTGGTACCTCCCTGCTTGTCAGCTGTGGCTGTGTTGAGCAATGGGTACACATGCCATGGTGGCCAGAGTAGAAATTCTTGGCATCTGGGTGCCTCAGCGTTTCATTCTGGGACAGGCAGAGGGGTGCAGCTGACAGCTCTGCATTTAGACCCTGCAGATTCCTGAGTCTCACATGGTCTCATGACTCCTCCAGGCTGAGCCGTGGTTCTGCAGTAGAGAGGCAGCATCATCACACTGCCTATCCTGCCCAAACCAGGGGTCCTCTCCAATAGCTGAGCCAAGGCAAGGATCCAGGCAGGGCCAAGCTCATTTCAACGCACGGGCAGACTGCAGGTCACATGGCTATGAATGAAAATGGGACTGAGCTCTGAATCAAACTGTACTGGCTTCAGCTGCTTGGATTAAGGCACTTGATATAAGCTAGACTAACTTTCTGCCATATTGCTGCCAGTGTCACATGGAATGCAGGCAGATGGGTGGCACACGGACATGGAAAGGACTGAAAGGAAAGGCTGCTCCACTTAGTGGAGTCCAATGGTGCCCAATATTTCTAACCCAGAAGCTGTAGCTTGCCACTGTGGACATGTTGGCTGGATGGTGGCCATCCTGGTAGGCAGCCCACACACCTGGGATTCTAAGTGAGTGAGCAGATCTTTCCTGCTACTCGTTTTGGTTACTGTTTGCTCCCAAACCTCACTTCAGCTTCTTTGGGCTGGACTTGGTACCCCAGGGAATTCCAGAGACTCCTCCCTCTTTCCTACATCCTTGCTCTGGCCATGGTAGAGGGTGACCACTGGGGAAGTCATATCTGGGGTCCTGAAGAAACAGCTTTGTGACTGCAGCCTAGCAGACAGTCAGGCTCTAGATACAGAAAGGTCTCAGGGAGGGGGAGTCTTACGCCTCCCTCAAGTCCTAGGACAAAGGGCATTGGCATGCGTATACTTCAGTTGGAGCTGAGGGAGTCTTCACAGTAGAAACCTGGGCTTTTATTGCTAGATATTGCCAGGAGCGTAGCACAGCAAAGGTTTGGAGGCCCATGGGGTGGGTGGGTCAGCAGGGTCAGTCCATGGTCCAGGGGAGGCAGAGGTTGAAGTCACCCATCTTGGTCTGGTAGACAGCATTGAACTTCTTGTTTCAGCTCAGGAGTAAAATGCTCCCTCCAGTTCCCTATAACACCTGGGGAAGGAGGACAGATGGGAGAGAGTCAGGCCAGGAAGGAGGGACATCGGGGTACACCATAGCCAATCCCTGGAAGTTCCTGGGAAAGACACTGGCCACTGTCTCCTCATTACCACTCACTGATCTGTATCCAGCAAGTGACTAGAACATGCATTTATTTGGAAATGAGTTAAGTCAGGAGGGTGGCCTAGTCCAGTGGCTGGTGTCCTCAAAATAGGCTCTGGTAGAGCTACGGAGATGACTCAGTTGAAGAGAATGGGCTGGTCTGCGTAGAGAGTTCCAGGCCACCTGAGCTACAGGCAGACCCTGTCTCAAAAAATAAAAAAATACATTAAAGTCTTAAAGCCAGTTGTGGCCTGGAACTCACTATGTAGACCAGGTTGGCTTCAGACTCACAGAGATCCGCCTGCCTCTGCCTCCCAAGTGCTGGGATTAAAGGCATGAACCACCATGCCTAGCCTAAGAAAAAAAAGTTTTTTCAAAGAGACTATGAGGACAGAGCCTGGAGTGATGCCATGGGACACCTGAGCCACGAAAGAGCCAGGAAGCCACCCTGGGCTCCCAAAGGGTGGAGGCTGGAGCTGGTATCCCAGGACCTGTCTTGAGAATTTGATTTGCTGGAGGCTTTGAGGACAGTTCCCATTGTTCTAACTGCTGTGAAAGGTAGGACCTAATCCACACACGGGACAGTGGTCCTGGTATGCCCAGGGGTTTCATCAGGGACAGTAGGAAGGCCATGGTGATTGGACCAGATGGGTTTAGCTTAGATAGCCCCACAGTGTTCAAGGCTCCCACAGACACTTAGGTAGATAAAGATTCTGTACATAACCATCCACCTGGATCCTAACTCACTATATAGCCCAGGCTGGCCTCAAATTTGTTGTGATCCTTCTGCCCTAGTCTTCCAAGTGCTGGGATTACAGACGTGAGCTACCACATCTGGGTACTGTTTTGGTTTTACATGTGTAGCAGGGACACTCTAGAGCCTTTGGGATGGTGAGGGCTCTGTGCACCCTTCAGGATTTTCGATGGGGAGGTCTACACTCTGGCAGTGCTAGATCCTGCTCCCCTCAATGACAGTGAAGGTCAGTTTCAGTGGAACAATTGGAAGAGATGGAGTTGGGGCTCTCCTACAGGTGACTGCAGAGTGGGGCTGTCGAGGACTCCAGGAGGAAAGGTCAGAGACTGAGTGGTAGCCTGGGCTGATGTCGCTCCTCATGATAGCGCCCTCAGGGGAGAATGCCACAGGGCTTTGAGCGTTTTTGTTCTATTACACAATTCTGTGTTGTTGATGCCTTTAGTAAGAACAGCATCACACTCATGGTACCATGGAGATGAGGAAGTGGGGGGAGGAAGGTGTTGAATGTGAGGAGACCAGGCCAACTGAGGGGCTGTAGTCACATATCCAACAATGACGGGTGATCTGCCCCAGGATGGGTCCTGGTGTTTGAATGGATGCCGGGAAGGAGACCTAGTACCTTTCCGCAGGAACTTGCCCTGGGTCTGGTCTATAATCTCCTTGGACAGAAGGCTGTAGTTGACCATGTCACTCTGGCTCATGAAGGAGAAGCTGCAGTGCTTTAGGATGACATCCTGCTCTTCTGGCCCCAGAGGGTGCCCCAGGAACTCACTTAGCTTCTGGATGGTGCAGCGAGGTTCCTGGACCAGAAAGACCCAGAAAATGGATACATATTTGCAATACACATTTAAACATTAAAAATAAAACAAGTAGGGCTGGGGCTGGAGAGATAGCCTAGCGGTTAAGAGCACTGACTGCTCTGGCAGAGGACCCGGGTTCAATCCCCCACACCCACATGGTGCCTACGAACTGTCTGTAACTCCAATTCCAGGAGAACTCCAGTTCCAGGGGAATCCAACACCCTCTTCTGACCTCTGCGGCATTGCACGACACGGGTGCACAAACCTACATGCAGACAGTACATTCATACACATACAAAAAAAAAAAAAAAACCAAACCAAAAAAACAACCAAGTAGGGCTGCAGAGAGGGCTTAGCATTTAAGGGGGCATAGCTCTCCTGCAGAGGTTCTGCCTTTGGTTCCCAGGACCCATGTGATGAAGCTCACAGATGCCTGTAAATTCAACTCCGGAGGATCTGGTACTTCTGGCCTCTGTGGCTACCTGCACTCCTGTGCACATACTGCCCCCCACATATTCGCATAATTAAAAATAAAAAAAGGGGGCTGGAGAGATGGCTCAGTGGTTAAGTGCACTGGCTGTTCAGTTCTCAGCATCCACGTGTTAGCTAACAACTGTCTGAAACTCTAGTTTCAGGAGATCTTACACCCTCTTCTGGCGTCTGTGGACATTGCAGGACATGGGTACACTTACATGCAGGCAAAGCACTAATATACATAAAATAAAAAACAGAATTAAGATTTTTTTTTGTCTTTTAGAGACAGGGTCTCTTAGCCCCAACTGTCCTGGAATTCACTCTGTAGACCAGGCTGGCCTTGAACTCACAGAGATCCGCCTGCCTGTGCCTCCCGAGTGCTGAGGTTAAAGGCATGTGCCACCACGCCAGGCCTAAGACGGTTCTTAGCCACCATGTGGGTGTTAGGAATTGAACCTGGATCCTCTGCAAGAGCAGTCAGTGGTCTTAACTTCTGAGCGATCTCTCCAGCCCCAAGATATTTTTTTTTATTTTTCTCTATGTGTATGAATGTACTGTCTGCATGCAGGTCTGTGCACCTGTGTCATGCAATGCCGCAGAGGTCAGAAGAGGTTGTTGGATTCCCTTGGAACTGGATTTCTCCTGGAATTGGAGTTTCAGGTGGTTCTCAGCCACCATTTGGGCACTGGGGATCGAACCCAGGTCCTCTGCAAGAGCATTTGGCACTCTTAACTGCTTAGGCCATCTCTCCAGCCCAGCCCCAAGATATTTTAAAAACAGTAAAAAAATTGGGACTGGAGAAATGGCCTAGCGGTTAAGAGCGCCGACTGCTCTTACAGAGGACCCGGGTTCGATCCCCAGCAACCACATGGCGGCTGAGAACCGTCTGAGAATCCAATTCCAGGAGAACTCCAGTTCCAGGGGAATCCGACACCCTCTTCTGACCTCCGCGGCATTGCACGACATGGTTGCACAAACCTGCATGCAGACAGTACATTCATACACATACAGAAATAAATAAAATAAAAAAAAACAGTAAAAAAATGGTTTAGTGGGTAGAGGCACCTGCATTAAGGCTGATAATGAGTTTAATCTCCAGGACCCAAATGGTGGAAGGAGAGAATGGACTCCTATAAGTTGTCCTACAGGCTCCGCAGGTGCACTGTGGCATGTGAACACACGCACCCAGACACATATGTGTGTGCACACACAAACAAATGTAATGAAAGTTTGAAAGGTAAAAGAAAAAAGATACTGAAATATTATCCTAAGTCCAATATACAATATGTTTCAGTTGTAATATGATCTAGACTTTGTAAAAACAAAAAACCCTAAACTGATGGGTAGATGGACAGATAAGTGGATAGGTGAGTAGATATGTAACTGACTGTCCATCTACAAGATGGACAGGTAGATTGGATGGATGCTGGAAGGATGGTGAGAAGATAAGTGAAATTTTAAAGATTTATTTTTTATTTATTTATTTATATATATATATTTTTTTTATCAAATCTAGACCCATGTCCTCCCCATCCCCCCACCCCACCAGGGCTCATGCATTCTGCCAAACATGCTTTTCATCTCTTTCTCAGTCTTTCTCAATATTCTCCATGAGGAAGTTGACTGTTTTGAGCAGAAGTTCACTGTTTCAGTCAGTTCTTTGATGCAGTCCTTTCTGTTGTTGTTGTTGTTGTTGTTGTTTCCAATATGCATCACTCCCAACTGCTTTGGACAAAAGCTCAAGGGGCCATGCACAAGAAATACTTACAACTAGGTAATTGGCACTAGCATCCACAGATGAGGGATACCATTCGTCGTTTGTTTTTCTGGGACTGTGTTACTTCACTCAGCATGATGTCCTCTAGCTCCAGCCATTTTCCTGCAAAGCTCATGATGTCGTCTTTCTTTACTGCTGCATAGAACTCCATTGTGTAGATGTACCACATTTTCTCTATCCACTCGTCAGTTGAGGGGCATTTAGGTTGGTTCCAGCTCCTTGCTATTGTGAAGAGAGCTGCAATAAACATGGCCGTGCATGTATCTCTGTGGTGGCGTAAGTCTTGAGGGTACATGCCCAGGAGTGGTATGGCTGGGTCGGGTGGCAAGTTCATTCCAAGTCTTCCAAGGGTTCTCCACACTGCTTTCCATAGTGGCTGTACGAGTTTACATTCCCACCAGCAGTGGATGAGTGTTCCCCTTTCCCCACAACCTCTCCAGCACTTGGTATCATTTGTTTTCTTGATCCTAGCCAGTCTTACTGGAGTAAGATGATATCTTAAAGTGGTTTTGATTTGCATTTCCTTAATGATTAGTGATGTTGAGCAGTTCTTGAGGTGTTTCTCAGACATCTCTAATTCCTCGCTTGTGAAGTCTCTGTTCAGTTCTTTGCTCCATCTATTGAGCGGGTCGTTTGTTTTCTTTTTTCTTTGTTTTTTGAGTAGTTTATATATTCTGGAAATCAATGCTTTGTCAGATGTATCTGCAGTGAAGGTTTCCTCCCACTCTGTGGGATTTCTCTTCACTTCCTTGATTGTTTCTTTTGATGTACAGAAGCTTTTGAGTTTGATGAGGTCCCATTTGTCAATTGTCGACCTTAATTCTTGCGCAGCTGCTGTCTGATTTAGGAAGTCTTTTCCTACGCCTATGTCTTGTAGTCTGCTGCCAACTTTTTCTTCTATCACCTTCAGAGTTTGGGGTTTCACGTTGAGGTCTTTGATCCATTTGGAGTTGACTTTTGTACAGGGTGAGAGGTAGGGGTTTAATTTCATTCTTCTACAAGTGGTGATCCAGTTTTGCCAACACCACTTGCTGAAGATGCTGTCTTTTCTCCACTGTGTCTTATTGGCCCCCTTGTCAAATATGAGATGGCTGAAATTGTATGTGCTCAGGTTTCGATCTTCAGTTTTGTTCCATTGGTCAATGGGTCTGTTTTTGTGCCAGTACCAGGCTGTTTTTATGACTATAGCCCTGTAGTATAGTTTGAAGTCTGATAAAGAGATTCCCCCCTTGTGTAGCTCTTTTCGCTCAGGGTTGTTTTGGCTATTCAGGGTTAAAGATTTATTTTTATTTATATGTTATGTATGTGTGTGTGTGTGTGTGTGTGTGTGTGTGTGTGTGTGTGTGCATGTTAGTGCAGGTACCTGTCAAGGCCAGAAGAGGGCATCAGATCCCCTGGAACTGGAGTTACAAATGGTTATTAGTTGCTGTGTGGATGCTGGAACTCAACTTGGGGTCTTTGTAAGAGCAGCCAGTGTTCTTAACTACGGAGTCATCTATCCAGCCCCATCCATTTTTGTTTGTTTGTTTGGGTTTTTTTTTGTATCTTTGAGACAGAGTCTCCCTGCAGTCCCAGCTGACCTGAACTCACTTTGTAGACAAGGCTGGCCTTGAACTCACAGAGAACCTCCAGCCTCTGCCTCCCAAGTGCTGGGATTAAAGGCATGTGCCACCATGTCCAAGTCCATGCTTTTTTTTTTTTTTTAAACAGGGAATCAAGGTCCTATTAGTTTGGCCTCAAACTGATGGGTAGTCCTCCTACCTATGTCTCCCAAGTTCTGGGATTTCAGGCATGTGCCAACTTGCCTAGTCAGATGAGTTCATGGGTGGCTGTGGATAGGTAGATGATAGGTATTGGGTGCACAAGTTGATAGATTGATCTTAGGAACCAAGGAGAAATAGACCCAATCAGATGGTGTCAAACTTTTTAGCACAGCACAGTGAAGCTGTGGTATTGATATGGGTGGTAGTACAGTCCTCAATCATCCTGATTCACCAGTCAGAGCCTGGACAGGACAACTCAGCTCTGGGAAGGAGACTCTGACATCGCCTGGTAGCATGAACCTCTCTGTCTGAGTGAGCATCATTTGGTTAATAACATTCATTTAGTTAGTAACATTCTGAGGGCTCACCATTTGCCTGTCACTATAGTGCTGAGAACACAGACCAGGAAAAACAAGCTTCCCTATTAAAGCCTGATTCATTAGGGACACAGAGGGGACTCTATGCCTGGTCACTTGGTATCATGTGCCACAGGTGAGCCACACCAGACCAGGTCCATGCCACCAATCTCCAAGGAATGGAAAATGAATATAAAAATTCTGAAGAGTAACTTTGGCTTTGTTTGATTTTCAAAAAACAATAACACCAACAAAATTCTGAAGAGTGAAATCCAGCATGGGTTGTTGTTGTTGTTTGTGTTTAGGACATGGTGTATTTGGCATTCAGAGACCTCATATTTTTACAGAATTTAGCCAAAGATCCCAATACTATTTCCAAATCCAAAAGCTTAGGAATTGATTTCAATTTTTTTTCTAATTAAATTAGTTTTTATTGATGCTTTGTGCATTTCATACATTTTTTCCAATTCAGTTCAGGCTTATTTCCCTTTCCCTCTCCCCCCACCCCCACCCCATTCTAGATCATGCATTCTGCCATAACTGTCCTGCACCTTTCTCTCAGTTTTTTTTTTCATTTTTAGCTATAAGTGATAATCCATGAGCACAAGCATCCTTCATGCAAAACCTATCTGCAGGCTGTTGTGCCCAAACACCTACAGCCCCACCATCCAGTGGGGGGTGACAGGTTGTTTGTTCAATCAAGTTGATCAAATGAGTGTCCAGACTACATTGCTGTAGTTTCACCATTCACCCCAATCGCAGCCCTTACATTCTACCACGCCCCCTCTTCCGCAGGTTGTTCCCTAGGCTTAGAAAAGGGGCACAGGTGGATGAGAGGTAAAACAGTCCACTCTCTCTGGAGCTGTTGACTTGGACTCTGGTCAATTCTGGCTGTTTCCTTTCATGGGCTGACAGTTTGTCCAGGAATAACCTTTCGATCCTACTAATGAAGAACAAGCAATTAGATATATAGGTATTTAAGCAGCACTAATAGTTATGGTAGGTTACTTTAGCATAGACACATGTTTGGATATGTTAATCCATGAATTACAATTTTCCCCCCTGTTAAATATGACAGGGTCTTACTGTGGCTTATAACATCTTTATTGATTTTTATTTTTAGTATTTATTTGTATCGAATGTACTGTCTCTGAGGTTTGTGCACCCTATCCTGCAATGGTGTGGAGGTCAGAAGAGGGTGTCGGATTCCTCTGGAACTAGAGTTCTCCTGGAATGGAGTTTACAGACAGTTCTTTAGCGCCATGTGGGTGCTGGGGATCGAACCCGGGTCCTCTGCAAGAGCAGCTGCGTGTTAACCAATAGGCCATCTCCCAGCACAGGATGTTTTTTTGAGACAGGTCTCCCCTGTAGCTCCAGCTGTCCTGGAATAACCCTGTAGACCAGGCCCATGGCTTAAGGTAATCATTCAGGCTACTAATTTCATTATTATGCTTATTCATCAAAGGGGTCTTTGATTCACATTTTGTGCCATTTGCAAATTGATATGTTCTTATAAGCATTTCGTTCAATTTATTTGTTCCTCCTTTCAGCTCCTGTGCTTTCTAACAGAACAGACAGGACTTCTGATTACTCAGCCCACTCTAGCACAGCCAGAAATTCTGTATGTGATGCTAGAGAACCTGGAGTTCTCTGAGCTATTCCAATATTATGTGTAAACAGCAGGGTTTTAACTCAGAATATCAAGATGAAATCCACTTCTTAACAGTATATTTCAAATGACATGCACCAAGCTGACCTTTCTGGTGTCTGCAACTCTGGTTCCAGCTGCTAAGGCCACATGTGATTAGGGATTTGAGGAGTTCCAGGATTTGTTGGGTCTTAGGGACTGCACACATTCACCCCCAGCACAAAATCCTGATTTGGCCTCAAGACATTAAAACAAGGGAACAAAGTTAATCATGACTAGATCCACATCAGTGGAGGTTTGGGTGTTTCCAACCAAATGAATCTTGGCACAAAAATTAAAATCTCCAGGCGTAGTGGTGCACACCTTTATCCCAGCCCTTGGGAGGCAGAGGCAGGGGATCTCTGTGAATTCAAGGCCACCCTGGTCTCCAATATGAGTTCCAGGCCACCAGACTATGAAGGGAGACCCTGTCTCAAAGAGACTCCCCAAAAAATTGAAATCAAAGCTCCTGTATTAATATATATTTTGCCTGAGTGCATAGCCCTAAGGACTTTAGTATTATATTTTGGTTCTGAACAGAGAGTAATCCCTTCCCAGTTCCCATGTCAGTAGTCAATTAAAGAAAGCAGTTTTACCAGTTTTATAAGAATTACCTCACAATAGTTGTCTCCAATTTACAGTTGGGGACGACCTCATCATCGTCATATTTCTCCTTGTTCTATGGGGGGAAGGCAAGGAAAGTCTCTCATATCAGAACCTTTGTGGCACCTAGAAGGTAAGTTTCATTAGGACTCATTATAACTAGTTGTTACATGTAGGGATCCACAGAGGGGTTCGATGTTTATGGCAATCTGAGGCGGGCTATGCACTCAGCAAAATATATTAATACAGGAGCTCTGACATCAGCAATGGATTGTTCTACCAGGTGGATGTTGGCCAGGGGATCCAAGCCCCCAAAAGTAAGGCTCCTTGCCTCTAAGTTGGGATACCTCCAGGAGGAGAGGCAATAAGAACTGCTGCCGAAGACCTGACGTTAACATGGGAGGGATGTATTGAGACCACACATGCAAGTGTACAGATGGCCCCTGGATGGCCAGAGAGTGTTACCAAAGGCCATAAACCAATAAAGCAATATGGGTCTCCCTGAGTCAAGCAAGGACTCCACCGCAGCACAGCTACACCTCACCTGCCTGGAAATACTGTGCAGCAGAGGCAGCCATGTGCCTGTATATCCCAAATCTAATTGGCTATTGGCTCTCCCCTTGGAGAAATAACCCATGGCTGATGCCACAAGCTTACATCCTCAGGTTAGGANGATGTTATAAGCCACAGTAGACCTGTCATATTTAACAGGGGGCAAAAGTGTAATTCTGGATTAACATATCCAAACATGTGTCTATGCTAAAGTAACCTACCATAACTATTATGCTGTTAAATACCTATATATCTAATTGCTTGTTCTTCATTAGTAGGATCGAAAGGTTATTCCTGGACAAACTGTCAGCCCATGAAAGGAAACAGCCAGAATTGACCAGAGTCCAAGTCAACAGCTCCAGAGAGAGTGGACTGTTGTTACCTCTCATCCACCTGTGCCCCTTTTCTAAGCCTAGGGAACAACCTGCGGAAGAGGGGGCGTGGTAGAATGTAAGGGCTGCGATGTGGGGTAATGGTGAAACTACAGCAATGTAATCTGGGACACTCATTTGATCAACTTGATGAACAAACACCTGTCACCCCCCACTGGATGGTGGGGCTGTAGGTGTTTGGGCACAACAGCCTGCAGATAGGTTTTGCATGAAGGATGCCTGTGTCATGGATTATCACTTATAGTAAAAATGAAAAAAAAATCGAGAAAGGGCAGGAACGTTATGGCAGAATGCATGATCCTAGAATGGGGTGGGGTGGGGGAGAGGGAAAGGGAAATAAGCTGGACTGAATTGGAAAAAATGTATGAAATGCACAAAGCTCAATAAAACTAATTTAAAAAAAAAAATTGAAATCAATTCCTAAGCTTTTGGATTTGGAAATAGTATTGGGATCTTTGGCTAAATTCTGTAAAAATATGAGGTCTCTGAATGCCAAATACACCATGCCTAAACACAAACAAAACAACAACCCATGCTGGATTTCACTCTTCAGAATTTTGTTGGTGTTATTGTTTTTTGAAAATCAAACAAAGCCAAAGTTACTCTTCAGAATTTTTTATATTCATTTTCATTCCTTGGAGATTGGTGGCATGGACCTGGTCTGGTGTGGCTCACCTGTGGCACATGATACCAAGTGACCAGGCATAGAGTCCCCTCTGTGTCCCTAATGAATCAGGCTTTAATAGGGAAGCTTGTTTTTCCTGGTCTGTGTTCTCAGCACTATAGTGACAGGCAAATGGTGAGCCCTCAGAATGTTACTAACTAAATGAATGTTATTAACCAAATGATGCTCACTCAGACAGAGAGGTTCATGCTACCAGGCGATGTCAGAGTCTCCTTCCCAGAGCTGAGTTGTCCTGTGTCCAGGCTCTGACTGGTGAATCAGGATGATTGAGGACTGTACTACCACCCATATCAAATACCACAGCTTCACTGTGCTGTGCTAAAAAAGTTTGACACCATCTGATTGGGTCTATTTCTCCTTGGTTCCTAAGATCAATCTATCAACTTGTGCACCCAATACCTATCATCTCACCATCCACAGCCACCCATGAACTCATCTGACTAGGCAAGTTGGCACATTCCTGAAACCAGAACTTGGGAGACATAGGTAGGCAGGACTACCCATCAGTTTGAGGCCAAACTAATAGGACCTTGATTCCCTGTTTAAAAAAAAAAAAAGCATGGACTTGGACTGGTGGCACATGCCTTTAATCCCGCACTTGGGAGGCAGAGGCTGGAGGTTTCTCTGTGAGTTCAGGCAGCAGCCAGCTTTTCTACAAAGTGAGTTCCAGTCAGCTGGGACTGCAGGGAGACTCTGTCTCAAAGATACAAAAAAAAAACCCAAACAACACAAACAAAAATGGATGGGGCTGGATAGATGACTCCGTAGTTAAGAACACTGGCTGCTCTTACAGAAGGATTGGTTTCCAGATCCCACACAGCAATAATACCATTTGTAACTCCAGTTCCAGGGGATCTGAGCCCTCTTCTGGACCTTGACAGGTACCTGCACTAACATGGCACACACACACACACACACACACACACACACACACACACACATAATAACATATAAATAAAAATAAAATCTTTAACCCTGAATAGCCAAACAACCCTGAGCGAAAAAGGAGCACACAGGGGGGATCTCTTTATCAGACTTCAAACTATACTACAGGCTATAGTCATAAAAACAGCCTGTGTACTGGCACAAAAACAGACCCATTGACAATGGAACAAACTGAAGTTCGAAACCTGAGCACATACAATTTCAAGCCATCTCATATTTGACAAGGGGCCAATAAGACACAGTGGAGAAAAGACAGCATCTTCAGCAATTGGTGTTGGCAAAACTGGATCACCACTTGTAGAAAGAATGAAATTAACACCCTACCTCTCACCCTTGTACAAAAGTCAACTCCAATGGATCAAAGACCTCAACGTGAAACCCAAACCTATAAGGTGATAGAAGAAAAAGTTGCAGCAGACTACAAACAGAGGCTAGGAAAAGACTTCCAAATCAGACAACAGCTGTGCAAGAATTAAGGTTGACAATTGAGAAATGGGACCTTATTAAACTGAAAATCTTCTGTACATCAAGGAAGTGAATCAAGGAAGTGAAGAGAAATCCCACAGAGTAGGAGAAAGCTTCACCGCACGAAAATCTGACAAGCATTGATTTCCAGATATATAAACTACTCAAAAAACAAAGAAGAAAGAAAACAATGACCCACTCATAGATGGAGCAAAGAGAGCTGAACAGGAGACTTCACAAGTGGGAATAGAGATGGGCTGAGAAACACCTTAAGAAGTGTTCAACATCACTATCATTAAGGAAATGCAAATCAAAACTACTTAAAGATATCATCTTACTCCAATAAGACTGGCTAGGATCAAGAAAACAAATGATCACCAAGTGCTGGAGAGGTGTTGGGGAAAGGAGGAACACTCATCCACTGCTGGTGGGATGTAAACTCGTACAGCCACTATGGAAAGCAGTGGTGAGAACCCTTGGAAGACTTGGAATGAACTTGCCCCCAACCAAGCCATACCACTCCTGGGCATGTACCCTCAAGACTCACCCACTGCAAGAGATACATGCACGACCATGTTTATTTCAGCTCTCTTCACAATAGCACGGAGCTGGAACCAACCCAAATGCCCCTCAACTGATGAGTGGATAGAGAAAATGTGTGTACATTCACACAATGGAGTTCTATGCAGCAGTAAAGAAAGATGGTAGGGGCTGAGAGATGGCCTAGCGGTTAAGAGCGCCGATGCTCTTGCAGAGGACCCGGGTTCATCCAGCCAGACCCACATGGCGGCCGAGAACCGTCTGAAACTCCAATTCCAGGAGAACTCCGTCCAGGGGAATCCGAGAGACCCTCTTCTGACCTCCGCGGCATTGCAACGACACGGGTGCACAGACCTGCATTGCAGTACAGTACATTGATACACATACGAAATAAATAAATAAAAAAAAAAAAGAAAGATGGCATCATGAGCTATGCAGGAAATGGCTGGAGCTAGGACATATATGCTGAGGTGAGTAACACAGTCCCAGAAAAAACAACGACAAATGGTCCCTCATCTGTGGATGCTAGTGCCAATTACCTAGTTGTAAGTATTTCTTGTGCATAGCCCCTTGAGCTTTTGTCCAAAGCAGTTGGGAGTGATGCATATTGGAAACACAACACAACAACAGAAAGGACTGCATCAAAGAACTGACTGAAACAGTTGAACTTCTGCCCAAAACAGTCAACTTCCACGTGGAGAATGAATGAAAAGAACTGAGAAAGATGAAAAGCATGTTTGGCAGAATGCGGCCCTGGGGGGTGGGGGATGGGGAGGACATGGGTCTAGATTTGATAAAAAAGATATATATATATAAATAAATAAATAAAAAATAAATCTTTAAAATTTCACTTATCTTCTCACCATCCTTCCAGCATCCATCCAATCTACCTGTCCATCTTGTAGATGGACAGTCAGTTACATATCTACTCACCTATCCACTTATCTGTCCATCTACCATCAGTTTAGGGTTTTTGTTTTTACAAGTCTAGATCATATTACAACTGAAAACATATTGTATATTGGACTTAGGATTATATTCAGATCTTTTTTCTTTTACCTTTCAAATTTATTACATGTTGTTTGTGTGTGCACACACATATGTGTCTGGGTGATGTGTTCACATGCCACGTGCACCTGCGGAGCCTGTAGGACAATCTTATAGGAGTCCATTCTCTCTTCCACCTTTGGGTCCTGAGGATTAAATCATTATCAAGCCTTATGCGGTGCCTCTACCCACTAAACCATTTTTTTTACTGTTTTTTTTTATTTTATTTATTTTGTATGTGTATGAATGTACTGTCTGCATGCAGTTTGTGCACCGAGTCGTGCAATGCCGCGGAGGCAGAAGAGGGTGTCGGATCCCTGGAACTGGGTTTCTCTGAATTGGATTCTCAGACGGTTCTCAGCCGCCATGTGGTGCTGGGGATCGAACCCGGGTCCTCTGTAAGCAGTCGGCGCTCTTAACCGCTGGCCATTTCTCCAGTTCGCCAATTTTTTTTACCTGTTTTTAAAATATCTTGGGGCTGGGCTGGAGAGATTGCCTAAGCGGTTAAGAAGTGCCGAATGCTCTTGCAGAGGACCTGGGTTTCGATCCCCATGCCCCAATGGTGGCTGAGAACCACCTGAAAACTCCAATTCCAGGAGAAATCCAGTTCCAAGGGCAACCAACCTCTTTCTACCTCTGCCGGCATTGCATGACCAGGGTGCACAGACCTGCATCAGACAGTACATTCATTACACATAGAAAAAATAAAAAAACATATCTTGGGCTGGAGAGATCGCGTCAGAAGTTAAGACCACTGACTGCTCTTGCAGAGGAATCCAGGTTCAATTCCTAACACCCACATGGTGGGGCTAAGGTAACCGTCTTAGGCCTGGCGTGGTGGCACATGCCTTTAACCTCAGCATCGGGAGGACAGGCAGGGTGATCTCTGTGATTCAAGGCCAATCTGGCTACAGAGTTATTCAGACAGCTGGGGCTAAGAACCTGTCTCTAAAAGACAAAAAAAAATCTCTAATTCTGTTTTTTATTTTATGTATATTAGTGTTTGCCTATACCCATGTTAGGTGATACCCATGTCCTGCAATGGCCAAGACGCCAGAAGAGGGTTGTAAGATCCCTGAAAATAGAGTTTCAGACAGTTGTTAGCTAACACGTGGATGCTAGAATGAAAGCCGGGCACTTAACCACTGAGCCATCTCTCCAGCCCTTTTTTCTTAGTTTCTATATTAATGCTGAATTTCGTGGGGCAGTATCATGCACATGGAGTGCAGTATGCCACAGAGGCCAGAAGTACCAATCCTCCGGAGTTGAATTTACAAGGCATCTGTGAGCTTCATCACAGGCCTGGGAACCAAAGGCAGAACCTCTGCAGGAGAGCTATGCCCCCTTAAAATGCTAAAGCCCTCTCTGCAGCCCTACTTGGTTGTTTTTTGTTTGGTTTTTTTTTTTTGTATTGTGTGTATGACTGTACTGTCTGATGTAGGTTTGTGCACCCGTGTCTAGCAATGCGCAGAGGTCCGAAGAGGGGTGTTGGATTCCCCTGGAACTGGAGTTCTCTGGAATTGGAGTTACAGACAGATTCGAGGCACACCAGTGTGGGTGTGGGGGATTGAAACCCGGTCCTCTGCCAGAGCAGTCGTGCTCTATAACCTAGGCTATCTCCTCCAGCCCAGCCCTACTTGTTTTATTTTTAATAGTTTAAATGTGTATTTGCAAATATGTATCCATTTTCTGGGTCTTTCTGGTCCAGGAACCTCGCTGCACCATCCAGAAGCTAAGTGAGTTCCTGGGGCACCCTCTGGGGCCAGAAGAGCAGGATGTCATCCTAAAGCACTGCAGCTTTCCTTCATGAGTCCAGGAGTGGACATGGTCACCTACAGCTTCTGTCCAAGGGATTATAGACCAGACCCAGGGCAAGTTCCTGCGGAAAGGTACTAGGTCTCCTTCCCGGCATCCATTCAAACACCAGGACCCATCCTGGGGCAGATCACCCGTCATTGTTGGATATGTGACTACAGCCCCTCAGTTGGCCTGGTCTCCTCACATTCAACACCTTCCTCCCCCCACTTCCTCATCTCCATGGTACCATGAGTGTGATGCTGTTCTTACTAAAGGCATCAACAACACAGAATTGTGTAATAGAACAAAAATGCTCAAAGCCCTGTGGCATTCTCCCCTGAGGGCGCTATCATGAGGAGCGTCATCAGCCCAGGCTACCACTCAGTCTCTGACCTTTCCTCCTGGAGTCCTCGACAGCCCCACTCTGCAGTCACCTGTAGGAGAGCCCCAACTCCATCTCTTCCAATTGTTCCACTGAAACTGACCTTCACTGTCATTGAGGGGAGCAGGATCTAGCACTGCCAGAGTGTAGACCTCCCCATCGAAAATCCTGAAGGGTGCACAGAGCCCTCACCATCCCAAAGGCTCTAGAGTGTCCCCTGCTACACATGGTAAAAAAAACGTACCCAGATGTGGTGAGCTCACGATCTGTAATCCCAGCACTTGGAAGACAGGGCAGAAGGATCACAACAAATTTGAGGCACGCCTGGGCTTACTAGTGAGTTAAGGATCCAGGGGGATGGTTATGTACAGAATCTTTATCTACCTAAGTGTCTGTGGGAGCCTTGAACACTGTGGGGCTATCTAAGCTAAACCCATCTGGTCCAATCACCATGGCCTTCCTACTGTCCCTGATGAAACCCCTGGGCATACCAGGACCACTGTCCCGTGTGTGGATTAGGTCCTACCTTTCACAGCAGTTAGAACAATGGGAACTGTCCTCAAAGCCTCCAGCAAATCAAATTCTCAAGACAGGTCCTGGGATACCAGCTCCAGCCTCCACCCTTTGGGAGCCCAGGGTGGCTTCCTGGCTCTTTCGTGGCTCAGGTGTCCCATGGCATCACTCCAGGCTCTGTCCTCATAGTCTCTTTGAAAAACTTTTTTTTTTCTTAGGCTAGGCAGTGGTTCATGCTTTAAATCCAGCACTTGGGATGCAGAGGCAGGCGGATCTCTGTGAGTCTGAAGCCAACCTGGTATACATAGATGAGTTTCCAGGCCACCAACTGGCTTACAGACTTAATGATTTTTTATTTTTGAGGACAGGGTCTGCCTGTTAGCTTAAGGTGGCCTGGAAACTCTACTACGCATGACCAAGCATTCTCTTCAACTGAGTCATCTCCGTAGCTCTACCAGAGCCTATTTTGAGGACACCAGCCACTGGACTAGGCCACCCTCCTGACTTAACTCATTTCCAAATAAATGCATGTTCTAGTCACTTGCTGGATACAGATCAGTGAGTGGTAATGAGGAGACAGTGGCCAGTGTCTTTCCCAGGAACTTCCAGGGATTGGCTATGGTGTACCCCGATGTCCCTCCTTCCTGGCCTGACTCTCTCCCATCTGTCCTCCTTCCCCAGGTGTTATAGGGAACTGGAGGGAGCATTTTACTCCTGAGCTGAAACAAGAAGTTCAATGCTGTCTACCAGACCAAGATGGGTGACTTCAACCTCTGCCTCCCCTGGACCATGGACTGACCCTGCTGACCCACCCACCCCATGGGCCTCCAAACCTTTGCTGTGCTACGCTCCTGGCAATATCTAGCAATAAAAGCCCAGGTTTCTACTGTGAAGACTCCCTCAGCTCCAACTGAAGTATACGCATGCCAATGCCCTTTGTCCTAGGACTTGAGGGAGGCGTAAGACTCCCCCTCCCTGAGACCTTTCTGTATCTAGAGCCTGACTGTCTGCTAGGCTGCAGTCACAAAGCTGTTTCTTCAGGACCCCAGATATGACTTCCCCAGTGGTCACCCTCTACCATGGCCAGAGCAAGGATGTAGGAAAGAGGGAGGAGTCTCTGGAATTCCCTGGGGTACCAAGTCCAGCCCAAAGAAGCTGAAGTGAGGTTTGGGAGCAAACAGTAACCAAAACGAGTAGCAGGAAGAAAAAAAAATCTGCTCACTCACTTAGAACCCAGGTGGTTGGGGGCTGCCTACAGGAATGGCCACCATCCAGCCACATGTCCACATGTGCAAAGCTACAGCTTCTGGGTTAGAAATATTGGGCACCATTGGACTCCACTAAGTGGAGCAGCCTTTCCTTTCAGTCCTTTCCATGTCCGTGTGCCACCCATCTGCCTGCATTCCATGTGACACTGGCAGCAATATGGCAGAAAGTTAGTCTAGCTTATATCAAGTGCCTTAATCCAAGCAGCTGAAGCCAGTACAGTTTGATTCAGAGCTCAGTCCCATTTTCATTCATAGCCATGTGACCTGCAGTCTGCCCGTGCGTTGAAATGAGCTTGGCCCTGCCTGGATCCTTGCCTTGGCTCAGCTATTGGAGAGGACCCCTGGTTTGGGCAGGATAGGCAGTGTGATGATGCTGCCTCTCTACTGCAGAACCACGGCTCAGCCTGGAGGAGTCATGAGACCATGTGAGACTCAGGAATCTGCAGGGTCTAAATGCAGAGCTGTCAGCTGCACCCCTCTGCCTGTCCCAGAATGAAACGCTGAGGCACCCAGATGCCAAGAATTTCTACTCTGGCCACCATGGCATGTGTACCCATTGCTCAACACAGCCACAGCTGACAAGCAGGGAGGTACCAAGTTGCTAGAGTAATGTAACTGACAAACTGCCCCTTCAGTCTGAGTGCCCAAAGCCCTGTCCAGCTGCTGCCTCCTAAGAACACTGGGGCAGGCAGGAGGGCACCCTGGAAATTAAATACAGAAGCAAGAAAAGAGGGCCTTGGGGGACTGGGGAGGCAAGCCCTGTTTCTGTTTCCTTGGGTGAAAATTTAGGTGCAGACCCTGACTAGACCTTCCAGTCCAGCCAAGGAGCCAGAATCACCACACTCCAATGTCTGGGGGTAAAAGGAGCCTGAGGTAGGCATTGAGGCCCCCAGGGAGGGGCCTGCCTATAGAGGGAAGCAAGGCTACCTTGATGCACTGAGAACTGAACTAGGGAAGTCATAATGCTAAGCAAGAGCTCAATCCCCAGCCCGCATTTTGTGGTTTTGTTTTGTTGTGTTGTTATTGTTGCTTGTTTTGTTGAGACGGGGGTCTCCCTGGTTGTCCCAGCTGGTACTGGAAATCTGCCTATATAGACAGGCTGCGCCTGGATTCTTACCGAGATTCACTCTACCTCTGCCTCCTGGGTGCTGGGATAAAGCATGTACCACCCATGCCTGTTCTCAGCCCTCTTTTTGTTTGTTTGTTTTGTTTTTTAATTTTTTTATTTATTTCTGTGATATGTATGAATGTACTGTGCATGCATATGCAAGTGTGTGCACCCGTGTCGTGGCAATGCCGCGGAGGTCAGAAAGAGGGTGTTATCCCCTGGAACTGGGAGGTCTCTGGAATGGAGTCTCGACGGTTTCTTGCCGCCATGTGAAGTGCTGGGGATCGAACCGTGGTCCCTCTGTACAGAGCGGTCGCATCTTTAACTGCTAGGCCATCTCTCCAGGCCCCCCTCTTTTTGTTTTCTATTTTTGAGAGGAGTCTCTGTCGGCAGCGTAGGTTTATCTGGAACTCATCTTATGTATCCTAGGCTAGCCCTCAACATCATGTTCTGCTAGGTCTACCTCAAACGTCATGGCAAGCCATCTTTCAACTCCAAGTGCTGGAATTGCAGGCTGAGCCACCATACCCGGTCTTAGGCCCTTACTTGTTCTGGTTGTAACCTTCATGACTGAAGAACCAGGATTCTCAGGACAATTCGACTTAAAACAAAAAAACAAAACAGATCTTGTTAAAGTCCCACGACTTGAACATCAACATACGTGTGTGTCTCCTGCCAGACCAGGACAGAACGTCATTCTCACCCTGCACTGTTTTGACCTCCCATCTTGGAACTTCACATAGCCAGAATCCCAAATCAGAGCCCCTACTCCTGATTTTGCTAGTATACCCTGCATGTCACCACCCTTACAGAGCGTGTGTGTGGGTGTGTAACATGTGCATATAGAGTGCATTGTGTGTGTATGTATGGTGGAATCCAGAGACTTGATTGACGTGGCTGGTCCTTTATAATCACTCTGTCACTTTTTCTTTTTTTTTTTCTTTATTTTTTTAAATTATTTTTCTGTCTTTTTTTTTTTTTGGCATTAGGTACCCCGTTGAGCTCTAAGCGGGATCTGATCATAGTAGACTAGGCTTGGCTTGTGAACTCACACAGAACCCGCCTGCCTCTACCCCAATTACTGGGATATTAAAAGCATACGCCACACACCAGCTTCTTTTATTCAATTTTTAAAATTAATTTTTTAATTTTTTATTGAGTTGTACATTTATACACAGTTCTTTTTTTTATCTTTCTTTTTTCTTTTCTTTTACTTCTTTACCTTTTTTTTCTTCTTTACAGACAACATTTATTATCAAATTTAGACCCCTTCACCATCTGTGGCACTCAACCTCCCACAGACCTCAGGTATTCTGCTATATATGTTAAGTCCGGCCCAGTGAAGCATTGGTACCGGGATGCCCTTCAGTACAATATCATCCTCTGGAGTCTAGTCAGCCTCGGTATAGAGAGCCTAAGTAAAGCATACTTTCCCAATAGTAATCGGTGTCTGATAGTTCGCAGTCCAGGGCTGCCTGGCCCCTGGACACTTTTCTCTCATCCACTCTGGGCCCTTGTCTGATAGAGTTGGATGGGTCCCTATACTTGATGCCACCAATTGACACAAGTCACATCATAAGCTTCCAGTGGGCTGGAAGCCTCCGATTCCCTGTTTATGAAACCAGCCCTGCTCTTACAATCTTTCTGCATCCCTTCTGCAATAGTCCCTAGACTAGTGGGTGGGTGAGGTTCAAAAGGGTCGATGCCAGGGATACACTCTCTACAGTCTTCTGATTCTTTAAAAGTTCGCCAGGTGTGCTCTGCCATGTGCATCACTCTGCTGTACAAGGAAGCTTCACTGGTGACAGCTGTGGTCTTCCGTGTGCATCACTCTGCTGTACAAGGAAGCTTCACTGGTGACAGCTGTGGTCTTCCGTGTGCATCACTCTGCTGTACAAGGAAGCTTCACTGGTGACAGCTGTGGTCTTCCGTGTGCATCACTCTGCTGTACAAGGAAGCTTCACTGGTGACAGCTGTGGTCTTCCGTGTGCATCACTCTGTTGTATAAGGAAGTTCCACTGGTGACAGCTGTGGTCTTTCGTGTGCATCACTCTTCTGTATAAGGAAGCTCACTGGTGACAGCTGTGGTCTTCCGTGTGCATCACTCTGCTGTATAGGAAGCTCCACTGGTGACAGCTGTGGTCTTCTGTGTGCATCACTCTTGTTTATAAGGAAGCTTCACTGGTGACAGCTGTGGTCTTCCGTGTGCATCACTCTGCTGTAGAAGGAAGCTTCACTGGTGACAGCTGTGGTCTTCCTGTTGCATCACTCTGCTGTACAAGGAAGCTTCATGGTGACAGCTGTGTCTTCCGTGTGCAGCACTCTGCTGTACAAAGGAAGCTTCACTTGTTGACAGCTGGGTCTTCTGTGTGCACCACTCTGCTGTTACAAGGAAGCTTCACTGTGACAGCTGGGGTCCTCACGTCCGTTGCATGCACCGGCTGTTTTACAAGGAAGTTTCACTGGTGAGGACAGCTTGTGGGTATTCCGTGTGCATTGCACTCTGTCTATGTAAGAAGTCTTCACTGTGACAGGCTGTTGGTCTTCGGTGTGGCATGCGACTCTGTCTGTGATGAAGGAAGCTTCAATGGTGACAGCTGTCGGTGCTTTGCTTGCATCACTGCTGTTTTGTACAAGGAAGTTTCACTGGTGACAGCTGTGGTCTTCTGTGTGCATCACTCTGCTGTATAAGGAAGCTTCACTGGTGACAGCTGTGGTCTTCTGCTTGCATCACTCTGTTGTACATGGAAGCTTCACCTGGCCGCAGTGGTCTTCCGTTGCACTCACTCTGCTGTACAAGGAAGCTTCACTGGTGACAGCTGTGGTCTTCCGTGTGCATCACTCTGCTGTATAGGAAGTTTCACTGGTGACAGCTGTGGTCTTCCATGTGCATCACTCTGTAGGACACAGGAAGCTCCCCTGTACAGCTGTGGTTTTTCCGTGTGCATTCACTCTGCGGTATAGGGAAGTGTCATTGGTGACGCTGTCTGTCTTCCATGTGCAATACTTGCCTGTACAAGGAAGCTTCACTGGTGTACAGCCGTGGTCTTCCGTGTGCATACTCTGTCTGTACAAGGAAGCTCACTGGGTGACAGCTTGGTCATCGATGTGACAGCACTCTGTCTGTATAGGAGGTTTCACTGGTGACAGGCTGTGGTTTTCGTGTGCATCAACTCTGTCTGTACAAGGAAGCTTCACTGGTGACAGCTTGGTCTTCGTAGTGTGCATCACAGCTGCTGTAATAGGAAGTTTCACTGGTGACCAGCTGTGGGCTTACGTGGGCATCAGTTTTGGTTTGTCTAAGGAAGCTTATAGATATAATCCATTGCTGATATCAGTCAGCCCTGTATTAATATATTTTGGCTAAGTGCATAGCTTAAGGAGACTTTATCATTATATTTGGTTCGAATAGAGATAAAATCCTTGTTCACAGTTTCATGTCCATTAGTCAATTAGAAGGCAGTTTTAAGATTTTAAACTAGGGATACTCTATAACGCTGGCTTCCAATCTACAGCTTGGAGAACGAACCTCATCATCAACATATTTCTCCTCATTCTATGGGGGGGGGGAGTTGAAGAAATCTCTTGTATTAAACACCTTTGCGGCACCCTAGAAGGTAAGTTTCATTAGGATTCATTAAAAATAGTTGTTTACTAGTAGAAGACCCAGAGGAGGCCTGAGTCTGCAGCAATCTGAGCATTTCATTCCTTTCTTCAATGCCGAGAGGAGTCATCCTTCTGCTGTGCAACTTGTCTGTACATCATAACACTGCAAAGCTGTATGCTTTTCTTTCTCAGCCATTAAGTTGGTGGTGATCTTTGGCCGTTGAAACATACAATATCCTTTCCTGTAGTTAGTTTTAAGATTTGGATTGCAAGGTTTTTTGACTTGGCCAGGGGATCCAAGCCCCCACAAAGGTAACAGGCTCCTTGGCCTCCAAACTGGGATATCTGGCAGAAAGTAGAGCTGATAAGGCCCTGCTTGTGAAAGACCTGATATTAAACATGGGAAAGATGTATGGCGACCACACTTGCAAGCATACAATGGTCCTCTGGAATGCCAGAGGAGTGTTTACCAAAGCCACTAAACCAAAAAAGCAAATACAGGTCTCCTTGAGCAGGCAAGACTCCTCCTAGCACAGCCTACACCTCATCTGCCTGGAACATACTGTGCAGCAGTGGCAGCCCATATGTCTGTATACCCAAATCTAATTGGCTATTAGCTCTCCTTCTTGGAGGAGTAACCCACGGCGTGTGCCACAAGCTTCATCCTCTATGGTTAGGAGATGTTATAGCCACGTGAAGACCCCCTGTCAACTTAAACAGAAGAAAACTGTTAAATTATGGATTAACATCCATCCAAACATCTGGTCTCATACCCAAAGGTTATGCTGACAAAGCGGCGCCCATGAAAGAACACAGCCAGAATTGACTAGTAGACCAAGACAACAGTTCTCAGAGAAAGTAGATGTTTGCTTACTCTCCACCTAGCGCCCCTCTTTCTAAGCCAGGGAACCAAGCTTGCAAGAGGGGGTTGCGTGGCACTAGAATGTAAGGCTGCGCATGGGGTGAATGGTGAAACTACAAACTATAGAACTGGACACTCATTTGATCAATTATCACTTGATTGAACATACAAGCCCCCCCCCCGTTGGATGTGGGACCATGAAGCTGTATGGGCTTTGGGCAACACGGCTTGCAAATTGTTTTACTGAAGATGCTTGTACTCACAAATTTCACTTTATTGTAAAAAAATGAAAACAAAACAAACAAAAAACAGAGAAACAACAAAAATTATAATGAGTCCTAATGAAACTTACCTTCTAGGTGCCACAAAGGTTCTGATATGAGAGACTTTCTTGCCTTCCCCCCCATAGAACAAGGAGAAATATGACGATGATGAGGTCGTTCCCCAACTGTAAATTGGAGACAACTATTGTAGAGGTAATCTCTTATAAAACTGGTAAAACTGCTTTCTTTAATTGACTACTAGACATGGGAACTGTGGAAGGGATTACTCTCTGTTCAGAACCAAATATAATACTAAAGTCCTTAGGGCTATGCACTCAGGCAAAATATATTAATACAGGAGCTTTGATTTCAATTTTTTGGGGAGTCTCTTTGAGACAGGGTCTCCCTCTAGTCCCAGGTGGCCTGGAACTCACTATGTAGACCAGGGTGGCCTTGAATTCACAGAGATCCACCTGCCTCTGCCTCCCAAGGGCTGGGATTAAAGGTGTGCACCACTACGCCTGGAGATTTTAATTTTTGTGCCAAGATTCATTTGGTTGGAAACACCCAAACCTCCACTGATGTGGATCTAGTCATGATTAACTTTGTTCCCTTGTTTTAATGTCTTGAGGCCAAATCAGGATTTTGTGCTGGGGGTGAATGTGTGCAGTCCCTAAGACCCAACAAATCCTGGAACTCCTCAAATCCCTAATCACATGTGGCCTTAGCAGCTGGAACCAGAGTTGCAGACACCAGAAAGGTCAGCTTGGTGCATGTCATTTGAAATATACTGTTAAGAAGTGGATTTCATCTTGATATTCTGAGTTAAAACCCTGCTGTTTACACATAATATTGGAATAGCTCAGAGAACTCCAGGTTCTCTAGCATCACATACAGAATTTCTGGCTGTGCTAGAGTGGGCTGAGTAATCAGAAGTCCTGTCTGTTCTGTTAGAAAGCACAGGAGCTGAAAGGAGGAACAAATAAATTGAACGAAATGCTTATAAGAACATATCAATTTGCAAATGGCACAAAATGTGAATCAAAGACCCCTTTGATGAATAAGCATAATAATGAAATTAGTAGCCTGAATGATTACCTTAAGCCATATGCCTGGTCTACATAGTGAGTTCCAGGACAGCTGGAGCTACAGGGAGACCCTGTCTCAAAAAAATAATCCTAGTGCTGGAGAGATGGCCTAGTGGTTAACAGCGCCAGCTGCTCTTGCAGAGGACCCGGGTTCGATCCCCAGCACCCACATGGCGGCTGAGAACCGTCTGTAACTCCAATTCCAGGAGAACTCTAGTTCCAGAGGAATCCGACACCCTCTTCTGACCTCCACACCATTGCAGGATACGGGTGCACAAACCTACATGCAGACAGTACATTCATACAAATAAATAACTAAAAATAAATAAATAACTAAAAATAAATAAATAAAATTTAAAAAAGAACATTAAAGATATATATATATTAAAAAAAATAATCTTAACAAGGGGGTTGGAAGGATGGTTCAGCAGTTAAGAGCACTGAATATTCTTGCATAAGACCTGGGTTTGATTCTCAGAATCCACATGGTAGCTGATAGCCATCAGTAACTCCATTTCCCAGGGATCTGACACCCTCTTCTGTCCTCCACTGGCATTGTACAACATGGGTGTACTTACATGCATGAATGCAATACACTCATACAAATAAAATTAAAATAATAAATAAAATATTTAGAGAATGTCTTGGGCATGTGATTACACATTTAGGGGTGTGTGTTACACCTGCATGTACATGAAGAGGACAGAGACAACCTCAGGCGTCCTTCCTCATGGCAGTCCACTTTGTTTTTGAGACAGTGTCTTTTACTGGCCTGAAACTTAGAAAACAGGCTAGAGTGTTTGGCCAGTAAGCTCCAGAGTCTCTGCCTACTCAGCACTGGGATTGCAGACATGTGCCACTGAAACAAACTCAGGTTTTCATGTATGTTCAGGAAATACTTCACTGACTTAGCTATCTCTCAAGCCTCCAATATTAAATTATAAAAAGTACATTAAGCCCAGTGTGGTGGTGCATGTCTTTAATCCTAGCACTTGGGAGGCAGAGGCAGGAGGATCTCTATGAGTTCAAGGCCAGCCTGGTCCACATAACAAGTTCCAGGACAGCCAGAGCTATAGGGAGACCCTGTCTCAAAAAGACCCCCCCAAAAAAAAAGGTACATTAAAAAAATTCTTGAAATTTCTTTGAAAAAATCTCATATTGTTCCTTTTGGAAAGCTGCAGGCTTTGCTGTCTGAATGAGGAGTAGCCAGAGAGTTTAAAAATTTCACTGTCCAGGAGCTGGAGAGATAGCCTAGCGGTTAAGAGCTCCGACTTATGGCCTAGCGGTTAAGAGTGCCGACCGCTCTTGCAGAGGATCCGGGTTCGATCCCCAGCACCCACATGGTGGCTGAGAACCGTCTGTAACTCCAATTCCAGGAGAACTCCAGTTCCAGGGGAATCCAACGCCTGCTTCTGACCTCCGCGGCATTGCACGACACGGGTGCACAGACTTGCATGCAGACAGTACATTCATACACATACAGAAATAAATAAAATTAATAAAAAAATTTTTTAAAAAGTTAAAAAAAAAAACTTCACTGTCCTGTTCTAGAAAAATGTGCTTCACAGAGTGTTGTGAAGTGCTGAGTGCCCAGGCCTTTGCAGAGGAGGACTTGGCTACAGGCAGCCTGTGGCCTGTGTGGAAGGAGCTCACCTGGTGCAGCTCCTCATAGGTGACAAAAAACAAATCCAGGTCTTTCTGGAGGCCCAGCCACCCCTTCATGTGGTTGAACCAGGAGCCGAAGAAGCCTGAGGAAGGAAGGGAAGGGAAGGTGTCACAATCCTAGCTGCATGGGGCTAGGGCTCAGGAGTAGCAGGTGACCTCAGGGTTGTCTGTAACAAGGAAGCTGTCCACCAGGTAGGTGACAAGAAGTGGGCAGCGAGAGACATCTCAGTCTCTGAGACTTACCTGTGCCCTTGAGAAACTTGTTCACAAAGTCCTCAAAGGAGCTGGGGTTGGGCAGGAAGCCAGCTATTCGGTGGAAGCGGTAGAAGGAAACCAGCAGGTCCTTGGGGCTCCGTGCCATGTACCCCACCTGGCGGATAGAGTCCTCAATCCCAGTGCTCTAGAGTTCAGGACTTTCCTAGCTGCTCTGATCCACAGTAACTGAACCCTGGTCCACAGCTCCCTTCTAGGAGAGGTATGGGAAGAACTGCATAGTGCTGGCCTGGGGCCCAAACTCTGCAATGTCGAGGTGAGCACCTGGCTCATTGAGCAGCAGAAGGCACAGCTCTGTGTGGCTGTTGAAAGTGTGCCCCCTAGAATTTTTCGTTGTTTTGTTTTGCTTTTACATTTAAAAAAATTATTTATTGTGAGGGGACAGATGCACCACGGTGCACATGTGGAGATCAGACGACAACCTGCAGGTCCTAGGGATTAAATTCAGGTCATCAGGCCTGGTGGCAAGTGCCTTTAGCTTGCCATTCCTCAAGAGCAGGTTTAACAAGCAGCAGAAGAAAGGCTCTGCTCTGAGCTGCCTGGGGCAGGAAGGCCAGGCCAAGGCCTGTGGAAGGGTCATCATTCATTGCCTCAGGTTCCTGGAAGTCCATGGCTGCCATGAAACCACAGGGTGGGTGAGTAGGCCCTGTGTGTCCAGCGTCCACCGATGGCTTGGACATGGCTGGGGGAGTGGCGTGGACCTGTCTCTGTGAGGTGAATTAGTGTTTTTTCAGCTCCTTCCCTCTCAGGTAAGAAGGGATCTCTCTTCCCCAGAGCTGACTTCCCCAGGACAAGATGGGGTGATTCTGACTTTGACTTCTGGAAAATGGACTGACCTTACCCACCCACCTTGTTCTGGCTTGGCTGCACTCCTGGCTTGGCAGAGGCTTCCTTCTGTGTAGATAGTGCCTCAACTCTAGCTGAGGTCTGATGTTACTAGGATTTCTGCCCACCCAGGACTTGAAGATGGAGCCAGACCCTTGGGACCCCTTTGACCCTCGCCCCCAAGCCTGACTGTAGCTTGGTTCTGATTCTGAAATGTTTTTGAGCAAAAGGGGCCTGTCTGCTACCTTGGCTTTGGACTTCATCAGAGCTGGGGCCAGGACCCTGGCATACAAGTGGGAGGTGAGCAGGCGAGGCCAGGAGGTGTTGAGCTGGGGGAGGAGGCTGCTGAAGGAGGTGTGCTCCATCCAAGGCATTTGAGCCCAGTTGGGAAGGTGGTAGATAGGCCACAAATGGCCCTCACAGAAGACGAGACTCAGGACTTGCTGCATCCATGTGGTACCTGCAGGAGGAGAGCAGGAGTTGGAATGGAGCAGTGAGAGGGAAATGAGGGGGAGCATGGTTTCCTGCCTATGATATTCATTTTATTTCCCATTAGGGTAACAGATTTATTAAGAGAGTTATTAACACAATAAACAAGGTGACAAAGGATTCTGAACTGAGTTCGATCCTCAACACTCAGTGTTCCACCTTCCACAGACCACAGAATGCAAATCTGCTCAGCCACTTTATAACCAGGCTCACCTGTCTTTCTGGTAACAATAATTTATTTTCCATATTTTTGCCAACATTCTGTCCATAAGCACTGGGGAGTTTTCTGAAGAGTTTTCTGCTTTCTGTACAGCACCTCTCTCTTCTCCTCTCCTCCTCCCTCCTTCTTCATTTTTTTGGGGGTTCCTATGAGTGAAACCCAGGGCTTTTTATATACTAAGCAAGTACTCTACCACTGAGCCACACCCAAGCTTCCTCCTCTCTTCTTTCTTTCTTTTTTTTTGGTCTTTTCGAGACAGGGTCTCCCTGTAGCCCCAGCTGTCCTGGAACTCACTTTGTAGACCAGGCTGGCCTTGAACTCACAAAGATCCGCCTACCTCTACCTCCCAAGTGCTAGGATTAAAGATGTGCGCCACCACGCCCGGCAGTCCTCCTCTCTTCTTTCTAAGCTCTCACCAGAACTACCTGCTCACAACAATGTAAGATTTTTCTAGCATACACCTCAGAAGCTTCCACCACCCACCCTTTCCCACTTTAAGTATTTGTTGTACGAGAATCTCTATTTCTTAATATCATATTAATTTCTGTCTTACAATCCTAGCATGTTGTTAAAAAGGGTGTTTTAGGGAGATCTCCCAAGACCACCTGAAGCACAGGTAAGAGGTGGGGGGGTCCACCAACTGGGATTAGGAAGGCATCTGAAGGAGGCAAGCAAAGCAAGCCTTCAACACAATGAAGAGGCATTTGGGACTCACATTGGAATACAGGCAAGGAGAAGCCCATATGCCAGGAACTTGAAGAAGAGACAACATGGGAAAGGTGCAGGATAATCCCACACCAAGCTCTACCAACCCTGTGGAAGATTCCTACAGTGGGATCCACCTGGGGATGGCCCAGGACACAGATATCAGAAACACAATTGGGAACATATTTAAAGAACTACAAGATTATAAAGAGCAAATCAAAGAACTAAGAAAAGAGATTGAAGAATTCAAGAAGGACCTAGAGAGAGAGAGAATGATAAACTCTGGAAGGAAGTGGAAACAATGAAAAGATCCCATGCTGAAAAAGATAAGGAAACCAACTAGCGAAGCAAAGAGCTACAGGAAGAGATTGAGAAGCTCAAAAGGAAATAGAAATACTAAAAAAATCAGAAGAGGAAATGAAAAAGGAAATCAAACACTCACCCAATCAAGAGGAAAGGAATGGAGAAAGCCTCAGAAGCAGAATAGAGGAAGCAGAACAAAGAATATCAGACCTGGACGATAACACAGAACAACTAAAAACCTCAAGTAAAGATTATGAAAAATTTAAAAATACACAAAAGTGGAACAACCAGGAACTGTGGGACACTATGAAAAGATCAAACCTCCGCATCATAGGAATAGAGGAAGGAGAAGAATCCCAAGAGAATGGTATTGATCAGATCTTCAACAGAATAATAGATGAAAACTTCCCCAAACTAAAAAAGGACAAACCAATACCAATACAAGAAGCACATAGAACTCCAAACAGACAAGATCAGAAAAGAAATTCTCCACGCCACATCATAGTTAAAATGCTAGACACCCAAAACAAAGACAAAATCCTTAAAGCCACAAGAGAAAAACAACAAGTGACCTATAAGGGGAAACCTATCAGAATTACAACTGACTTCTCAATGCAAACTATGAAAGCAAGAAGAACCTGGAGCAAAGCATTCCCAGTGTTAAAGGACAATAGATGCCAACCCAGGTTACTATACCCAGCAAAAATGTCAATTATAGTTGAAGGAGAGAGAAAAATCTTCCATGACATAAACAACTTGAAAGAATACATGTCCGGAAAACCAACCCTTCAGAGAATACTTGAAGCAATTCAAAGAACAGAAGAAAGGAGCAACCAACCCCAGGCACCTAGAAGGAGAAATCAATAAAAGCATAACTGCAGAAGTAGAAACCTAAATCAAAACCGCAGATGGATAATAAGGCAAAAGGAAGCAACACAAACCTATCAGTCATAACCTTAAATATTAATGGACTAAATTCCCCAATCAAAAGACATAGACTGGGAGACTGGATTAGGAAACAGAATCCATCGATATGCTGTCTACAAGAAACACATCTTACCTTCAAGGACAGGCACCACCTTAAAGTGAAGGGATGGAAAAAAATATTCCAAGCAAATGGTACCAAAAAGAAAGCAGGTGTTGCTATTTTAATATCGGATAAAATAGACTTCAAAGTAAAAGAAATCAGAAGAGACAAAGAAGGCCATTACATTTTCATCAAAGGAACAATCCACCAAGAAGATTTCACAATTATGAATATATATGCCCCAAATTCTGGTGCACCAAACTTTATAAAGACAATTCTCCAGGACCACAAGTCACAGACTAACCCCAGCACACTCATAGTGGGAGATTTCAATACCCCACTGAGTCCTTTGGATAGGTCAACAGGACAAAAAATAAACAGAGAGACATCTGAACTGAACGATATGATACACCAAATGGACCTCATAGACCTCTACCGAACATTCCATCCTAATACCAGAGAATACACTTTCTACTCAGCACCCCACGGAACATTCTCCAAAATCGACCACATCCTGGGACACAGAAGAAACCTCTACAAATACAAAAAGATTGAAATAATTTCATGCATCCTGTCAGACCACAGTGCAATGAAGCTCAACATCAACACCAGGACAAGCCCTCCTGCCTACAAGAACACATGGAGACTAAACAACACACTCTTGAATAATGAATGGGTCAAGGAAGAGATAAAGAAAGAAATAAAAACATTCCTGGAACTGAATGACAATGACAATACAACACAACAAAACTTATGGGATACCTTAAAAGCAGTCCTAAGAGGGAAATTTATAGCCCTGGGTGCCTACATTAGAAAAACAGAAAGAGCACAAGTGAATGATCTAACACTACAGCTAAAAGCACTTGAGAGGCAACAACAGATGAACCCTAAACGCAACAGACAGGAAGAAATAACAAAAATCAGAGCAGAAATCAATGAAATAGAAACAAAGAAAACAATACAAAAAATCAATGAAGCCAAAAGTTGGTTCTTTGAAAGAATAAACAAGATAGACAGACCTCTAGCCCAGTTAACAAAAAGAAAGAAGGAACAACTCCAAATCAATACAATCTGTGATGAAAAGGGAAATATCACAACGGACAAGGAAAAGATCAAGAAAATTATATGGGAATATTACAAGAACCTATATTCTACCAAGTTTGAAAATCTAGAAGAAATGGATGAATATCTGAAATCTTGGGAATCACCAAAGCTTGGCCAAGAGGAGACCAGCAGCTTAAACAGACCCATAACATATGAAGAAATAGAGGATGTAGTAAGAAGCCTCCCAACTAAAAAAAGCCCAGGCCCAGACGGTTTCACAGCAGAATTCTATAAAACATTTCAAAAAGACCTACAACCATTATTTCTGAAACTGTTTAGAAGTATACAATCAGAGGGAACTCTCCCAAATTCCTTCTATGAAGCCAACATCACTCTATTACCAAAACCAGGCAAAGATACAACCAAAAAGGAGAATTATAGACCCATCTCCCTCATGAACACAGATGCCAAAATTCTAAACAGAATACTGGCAAATCGCATACAGACCCACATCAAGAAGATCATCCATCATGACCAAGTTGGATTCATACCAGAGATGCAGGGATGGTTCAACATACGAAAATCAATAAACATCATCAAACACATAAACGGAATCAAAGACAAAAACCACACCATCATCTCAATTGATGCTGAAAAAGCCTTTGACAAAATCCAGCATCCCTTCATGCTTAAAGTCCTAGAAGGAATTGGATTGGAGGGATCATTCCTCAATGTAATCAAAGCCATATACAGGAAACCCACAGCCAATATCATCCTAAATGGGGAAATGACAGAAACATTCCCTTTAAAGGTAGGAACTCGGCAAGGCTGCCCCCTATCACCACTCCTCTTCAATATAGTGCTTGAAACACTTGCTAGAGCAATAAGGCAAGAAAAGGATATTAAAGGAGTACTAATTGGAAAAGAGGAAGTCAAACTATCCCTATTTGCTGATGATATGATTGTTTACTTAAGGGATGCAAAAAACTCCACCAGAAAACTCCTAGAAACGATTAACAGCTTCAGCAAAGTGGCAGGATACAAAATTAACCTTAGAAAATCAATGGCCTTTCTTTACACCAAGAACAAGCAACTGGAGAAAGAATTCAAAGAGACCTTCCCACTCACAATAGCCTCAAAAACAATAAGATACCTAGGAACAAACCTAACCAAAGACACCAAAGACCTCTACAACAAAAATTTTAAACCCTTAAAGAAAGAAATTGAAGAAGACCTCAGAAGATGGAAAAACCTCCCATGCTCATGGATTGGGAAAATTAACATTGTAAAAATGTCCATTTTACCAAAACTCTTGTATAGATTTAATGCAATCCCAATCAAAATCCCCAAGAGTTTCTTCACAGGCTTGGAAACAAAAGTTCTTAAATTCATTTGGAAAAACAAAAGACCCCGAATAGCCAAATCAATCCTGAGTGAAAAGAGCTACACAGGAGGGATCTCTATACCAGATTTTAAACTATACTACAGGGCTATAGTCATAAAAACAGCCTGGTACTGGCACAAAAACAGACCTGTTGACCAATGGAACAAAACCGAAGATCCAAATCTGAGCACATACAATTTCAGCCATCTCATATTTGACAAGGGGGCCAAGAAACCACAATGGAGAAAAGACAGCATCTTCAGCAAGTGGTGTTGGCAAAACTGGATCACCACTTGTAGAAGAATGAAATTAAACCCCTACCTCTCACCCTGTACAAAAGTCAACTCCAGATGGATTAAAGACCTCAACGTGAAACCCCAAACTCTGAAGGTGATAGAAGAAAAAGTTGGCAGCAGACTACAAGACATAGGCGTAGGAAAAGACTTCCTAAATCAGACAGCAGCTGCACAAGAATTAAGGTCGACAATTGACAAATGGGACCTCATCAAACTCAAAAGCTTCTGTACATCAAAAGAAACAATCAAGGAAGTGAAGAGAAATCCCACAGAGTGGGAGGAAACCTTCACTGCAGATACATCTGACAAAGCATTGATTTCCAGAATATATAAACTACTCAAAAAACAAAGAAAAAAGAAAACAAACGACCCGCTCAATAGATGGAGCAAAGAACTGAACAGAGACTTCACAAGCGAGGAATTAGAGATGTCTGAGAAACACCTCAAGAACTGCTCAACATCACTAATCATTAAGGAAATGCAAATCAAAACCACTTTAAGATATCATCTTACTCCAGTAAGACTGGCTAGGATCAAGAAAACAAATGATACCAAGTGCTGGAGAGGTTGTGGGGAAAGGGGAACACTCATCCACTGCTGGTGGGAATGTAAACTCGTACAGCCACTATGGAAAGCAGTGTGGAGAACCCTTGGAAGACTTGGAATGAACTTGCCACCCGACCCAGCCATACCACTCCTGGGCATGTACCCTCAAGACTTACGCCACCACAGAGATACATGCACGGCCATGTTTATTTCAGCTCTCTTCACAATAGCAAAGAGCTGGAACCAACCTAAATGCCCCTCAACTGACGAATGGATAGAGAAAATGTGGTACATCTACACAATGGAGTTCTATGCAGCAGTAAAGAAAGACGACATCATGAGCTTTGCAGGAAAATGGCTGGAGCTAGAGGACATCATGCTGAGTGAAGTAACACAGTCCCAGAAAAACAAACGATGAATGGTATCCCTCATCTGTGGATGCTAGTGCCAATTACCTAGTTGTAAGTATTTCTTGTGCATGGCCCCTTGAGCTTTTGTCCAAAGCAGTTGGGAGTGATGCATATTGGAAACAACAACAGAAAGGACTGAAACAGTGAACTTCTGCTCAAAACAGTCAACTTCCACATGGAGAATTTTGAGAAAGACTGAGAAAAAGATGAAAAGCATGTTTGGCAGAATACATGAGCTCTGGTGTGGTGGGGGGATAGGGTGTGGGACACGGTTCTAGATTTGATAATCTTGTATGAAATATATATAAAAAAATAAAAAGAAAAAAGTGTGTTTTAGGCTGGATGCAATGGCACTTGTCTTTAATCCCAGCATTTGGGAGACAGAGGCATGTGGATATCTCTGAGTTTGAGGCTAACCTGCTCTACATAGTACACAATGAGTTTCAGGCCAGGCAGGGCTACGTAGTGAGACTGTGTATCCAAAAAAAAGTATGTTTTGGGGCTAGGGATATTGTTCACTGGTAGAACCCTTGCTTAATATCACAATGGCCTAGGTTTTATCTCTAGCACCATAGGAAGAAAGCAAGCAAGCAAGAAAGAGAGAGGGAGGAAGGGAAGAAGGGAGGTCAGTAGTTGTCATATGTCCTACATATGTTTGAGGTATAAAGTGGAGAAAACCCTACTTTCAGTAGTGATAGAGGCCCTGAGGAAGGAACATGTAAAAGCTTTGTGGGAAAACTGTACCCACCTCTGTGAAGACATGGGGAGTAGGGTGGAGAGATGGAGAGAATTCTCTGTCCTTAACCAGCACGACTATCTAAATAAATAGACCAAATCTCCTTGACAATTTGTAGATCAAACAATTAGAATAAAAATACCCTCAGGTCTTCACAGAGCTAGACAATTTGGTGTGAAATCACTCTGAGAAACAAAGACATGTCAGCCAGGCCTCAGAGCACAATGGAATTCAGGGATCGTAACACTTGGCTCAGGCAAGAAGCCTAGTGACACAGAGGAACACAACAGAGGGCAGCTTGGAGCTGTGGTGAACAGAGCCCCTCTGGGATGACAGAGTAGCCATTGGCCAAAGGGAACTCTAAAGTCCTATTCACAGGACCAATGTGAGCATGGACTGTTTCTAAGTATAACAAAATATTATTGATCCCACTCAAATTCAGAGGGAAGCAAGTTAAAGTATGACAGAACTTTACTAGTTTGGGTCCAGAATGTCTCTGAAATGCTCTTGTGTTAGAGGCACTGGAAGTTGGTGAAACTTCACGAGGTGGGGCCTGGTGTGTGTGGGGGTACACTGGGGATCTGTCTGCCTCTTCTCTTCTCCTTTTCTAACTTTTTTCTCTCTCTATCCTTCCCACCTCTCCACACATCTGTCTTTTGAGATAAGCTCTCACATTACTTTTGCTTGTCTTGCCTCCACTGTCTATATGTTGGGATTAAGGACATGTGCTGTTAAGTGTTTATGTGCTGCTGGGCATCAAACCCAGGGCCTTGACCATATTCAGAAAGTGTTCTACCAACTTAGCTAGATACCTAGTGTCTTTCTCTTATTTTTTTGATACTTGGGATGGATTCCAGGGCCCTGTGCATTTGAGGTGAATGCTCTATCACTAACCTACTCTCTTTCATATCCCTTACTTTCTTTTTTTAAAAAGTTCTCAACCATAAGGTGAGACATTATCATGTGCCAAGTCCTAAGATGTGCCATCATAGGGTCAAAGGAGTGGCATCTATGGGTCATGGCTTGGCACTGGCACCTCCAGAACTGTGCATCAAAGTAAATTTCAGCGACCTGACCTGAGGTGAGAAACAGGCCATGAGGGCCAGGTTAATGTCCCAGTCTGCAGGCCAAGGTAGCCATGTCATTTCCCTCCCTCCTAGCACCCTCCCCCAGCGATATGTGGTGTGGACACCCCAGTGGGAACAGCAGTAGTGACTCCATGTCACAAGGTAACAGAAGAGACAGCAAACCTGCCACTCCATAGCCAACCTAGAGGAACAGGCCAGCAGGAAGCATCTGGAGCGAGCCTAGTGAGCATGCTTATCAACTAGCTGACCTGATTTGTTACCTGTTTGTATCTCTGGGGAAGCTTCAGACCAGAAAGAGAAGTGGTAGCTGGACCTTCCAATAAACAACCAAAAGAGAAAACCTGAAACCTAGGCCAGCCAGTCCTTTATAAACAAGAAGAAAACAATGGAGGCATCTGATAAAAACAAGTAAATTAAGCCTTCAACGAAGCAAAGAAATACTTGAATTTCACATCAGATTACAATAAAACAAATCCACATGCCCAAAGCACAAGGAAAAAACAACATGGGAAAAGCAAATAATAAATCCCCACTGACTCCAACGATGATATCTCCCTGGAGGTAGCCCATTACATAGATCTTAAAAGAACAATCATAGACATACTCAAAGAAATCAAAGAATACAAAGAAAAAATCAAGGAACTAAAAGGAGAGAATGGCAAACTCCAGAAAAACCTAGAGGGACAGAATGATAAATTCTGAAAAGAACTAGAGGGAGAGAATGACAAATTCCAGAAGGAAGTGGAAATACTAAAGAAATCATGGAAAAAAAAAGAAATCATGGGATGAAATGAAAAAGGAAATTGAACACTCATCCAATCAGCAGGAAAGGATGGGAGGAATCCTCAGTAACATATTGGATGAAGCAGAAAATAGAATGTAAAAACATATAACATCAACACTGGAAGATAATGTGGAAGAACTAAGGCTCCAGAAAAGAGCATAAAAAACAAAACAAAACAACAACAAAAAACTCAAGAGTGGAACTGTTGGGTCCTGGCCCCCAGGGGATCTGCTGACCAGCTTGTTGATCAAGCACTTATCTTTCTGGAGCATCTTGTTACCCTCCTTCCGAGAAGGCCTGACCCACCCTTGCCAGAGAACCACCTGTGCCTGGGAGCGTGAACTTCTGACCTTGGTTTTTTCACTTGTGCTGTAAGCCTGTATATAAGGCTCCCCTGTCTTTTCAATAAATGGCATTCGGCATTATCTCAGCATGAATGACCCACTGTCTTTTCTTCCTTTAAATCCTCAGCCCCTCACCCGACCCTTTGGTTAATGCAGTAGCGCAGGTACTACTAGTGGAGGTCCCACTGAGATTGGGAAAGAAGGGAAGACTGCTGAAGGATTGCCCAAGAAGGCTGGTCAGCACTTTGGATAAGGTAAGAAGCAGGCATATTGAAAATGGGTGCCACTAGTTCTCATTCTCTTTTGGTGGAGCAACCAGTTGAACTTTTAAAGAAACAAGGCACAGGAATTAAACATAAGACAGCTAAAGATTTCATTAAAACCTTACAAAAAACTAGTCCCTGATTCTCTTTATCTGGTGGCCTTAATATTCCCGACTGGGGACAGGTGAAGGGAGACTTACAAAGGGAATTAAAGAAAGAGGGACCTGATAGTATCCCGGCGGCGATCCCACAAATGGCGACACCAACGTGGGGTGTGGAGACCAGTTTGGTAAGCTAGAATCTCTGCAAGATGGGAAATAACACTTTCAAGGAAGCTATGTTCCAGGAGGAATTGTTTTGTGATGTATGGCATGTGTTTGTTGACTGTGTGCTGTGGTTTGCTGTGGCTGTTGTGTTTCAAGTTGTGGCATGGAGAAAGTTTAGCATCTCCAAATCAGTGAAGGCATGGGCTAAGGAAGAACACAGAGGGAATTCTCCTATTGACTCTGCTGGTGAGCCTGTGGATGGCACTGATGGAGATTTGGCCTGTGTGCTGGAGACCCTTTCTCTGATAGGCTTTGAGAAGCTTGCATTCTCTTGTGGGTTTTCACCCACTTGGCAGGACACGATTATGCAGCCTGTGGGTGCCGATTTGGCTTCCCTGGATTGGGGGCATCTGTTGCTTCCCCAGCCTTCCCAGGTGGCAGGTATTCAGAGAAATTGTGAGAGGAGCCTTTCCTCTCCCGTCCATTTGCCTTCTAGAGGTTTTGAAATGTGCTTGGAACCTGCCCTGCAGCCTGGCGTCCTGGTTTCTGCCTTCTGGCCACAGTTCAGTTGGTGAAGGTCACAGAGGCTGGAAGGACAGGCATGCCCGTGGAGCATTTTGCAGCGAGCCTTCCATAGAGGTGTTCATTTGCACCTTTGCACAGACAGGCTTGGGTTGTAGAGGCAACCACCCAGGAATTAATCTACCAACACTGGCTTGCATGGAAGCTTGTGAAAAGCCAGCTACAGTCTAAATGTGTTTTTAAAAAGTGTCCTCCTTAAAAATTTTTCTGTAGATAGTGTAAAGTAGTGCTTAATTCTGCTCAAGTTTCCTTTTGTCTGCTAAAATTCCCCCAGGATCTCATCTAGAGGTCAGTCTTCTAGGATGCAAATTGAGCTTGTAAATTCCTGGCTTGGTGGTGGCCCACACCTTTAATCCAAATAGATATCTGTGAGTTCAGGGCCGGCCGAGTCTACAGAGTGACCTCCCAGCCAGCTCTGACTGTAAGAAAGCCCTGCCTTGAGTTTTGCAGGAAAATGGTTGGAGCTAGAGGACATCATGCTGAGTGAAGTAACACAGTCCCAGAGAAACAAACGATGAATGGTATCCCTCATCTGTGGATGCTAATGCCAATTACCTAGTTGACTGACAGTATTGGTGGAATCTGACTCAAAATCCAGCACTGGATTAATCATGGGCTCAGTAATAGTTTCTGGAATAACTATTTTATCTTCATTACTAGGAAGGCCATTGGACTCCTCTACTAAATTCACTGTTTTACAAAGTTGAGATCTTTCTCTTTGTCTATTCTTTACTGTCCTTAGCAAGCTCTGGATAAATAACTAGTTATCTTTATACAAATAAAATTCAATTTTTCAATGCGCTTAAAAAAAAAAGAAAAAACTAAAGGCAAAATATGAAGTTGTTACATTTTTCAGTTTGTAGCTGTTTGTAGATACTCTGGTTAATTTAGTCCAATGTTTGTTCTGTGCCCCTCTCCTGCTCAGGAAACAGTGGATGGCTAGTGGGGGAAGGACTGGCTTTACAGTATTCTGTGTTTCACTGGGAAGCATAAAGTCTCTGGCAAGAGCCTGGGGCAGTGTTCATTGTGTTTTTTTTTTTTAATTTTTTTTTAATTTTATTTATTTCTATATGTGTATCAATGCACTGTCTGCATGCAGGTCCGTGCACCCGTGTCGTGCAGCGCCGCGGAGGTCAGAAGAGGGCGTCAGATTCCCCTGGAACTGGAGTTCTCCTGGAATTGGAGTTTCAGACGGTTCTCGGCCGCCATGTGGGTGCTGGGGATCGAACCCGGGTCCTTTGTAAGAGCGGACGGCGCCCTTAACCGCTAGGCCATCTCTCCAGCCCTGTTCATTGTGTTTTAAAGGTGCAGCTTTGATTCCAATACTCAGGAGACAGACCGTGGACCTCCACCCTACCAAGTTGTATCACTTAAGTAATTCGAGTCCATCTCGGCATGTTTAACTTAAAGTCTAGGAGAATTTACAGGCCTTGAAGTTCTAACAAAACAAACTTGCTCCAATAAATTGTCTTTTTTAAAAGAACATTGGTAAAAGTCTCTTTAACAACATAAATTGATATTTTAGTTCAATTTAAATAAGAAATTTTTTGAATAATACTGTTTTATGTTTCTTTAAGCCCATTTTCAACATGTGTGTATGTGTGAGTGAATGTGAGTTCCCGCTTTTGATTCATTATAGTCCTACAGGTTTAAATCTATTTAGCTGCTATAAACAAAAATAGATTCAATTCATAGAAAATGTTTGTTTTGTACCCCTTAGTGTTAACAATTTTTAATTGGGTTTATAGTATGCATATTATTCAGTGTAATGATAGATTGTTGTTAATTATTATTAGTAATTGTTTTTTGTTTTTTGTTTTTTGTTTTTTTTGGTATTTTCGAGACAGGGTTTCCCTGTAGCCCCAGCTGTCCTGGAACTCGCTCTGTATACCAGGCTGGCCTTGAACTCACCAAGATCCGCCTGCCTCTGCCTCCCAAGTGCTAGTATTAAAGGTGTGTGCCACCACACCCGGCTATTATTAGTAATTGTTATTAATAGTTATAGTTATTGTTATTGAATATAATTATTGATAAGAATTAATAAGAATTCAGTCTAATGGTAAATTGTTCATTGTTGGCTATTATTATTGACAATTATTCATAATAATTATTAATGATTGTTGTGACTAATAATGGTTAACAGTAATTATTGATAATTAATAATAATTAATAATGGTTATAATTGTTGTGATTATGAATAATTATTATTCTTCCAAAGTCTTTAATAGCAAGACAAGATGGATCATTCCAAGACTACAAACAACTTTGGCCTGTCTACTTTTGGGAATGCTCAATCTTTAGATTTGTAAATAATATAGGGACAGTTAGGCTTAGCAGAGGGACAGCTTAGGAGTAATTAACCAGAAGGGACAGGATAGGGAAAGAATAGTAAACTTTAGAGATAGTTCATTAAAGGCAAATGGTTGGGAATGGGCCCAAGAGGTGGCATATGGATCTCAGCTGTTTTATGAGTTACTAGGACATTTACTCTAATTATGTAAAAATAACCGTATAACAAATTATAAAATTTTCATGTTTTTCATTGAACATCAAACAATAATATAGCTTTCTTCTCTTACAGGTCAACCTAACAAATCTTTATTATGTATGTATGTATGTATGTATGTATGTATGTGTGTATGTATGTGCGTGCACACGTGTGTATGGATGTGTGTACTTGTGTTCTAAGTATATTATAATGTTAACAGCCAGGATACCAGTAAAAATATTGCCTCTGAGTTGGAATGTGGCCCTTCCTTCTCAAGATGCAAATTTATATTAAACAGCCCAAACAATTCAATTTCGACAAATGTTATGGGTTATCTATTAAAATTTTTATTTTTTTTAATTATTTATTTATTTATTTATGTGTATGAATGTACTGTCTGCATGTAGGTCTGTGCACCCATGTCATGCAATGCCTTGGAGGTCAGAAGACGGTGTTGGATTCCCCTGGAACTGGAGTTCTCCTGGAATTGGAGTTACAGATGGTTCTCAGCTGCCATGTGGGTGCTGGGGATCGAACCCGGGTCCTCTGTAAGAGCAGTCGGCGTTCTTAACTGCTAGGCCATCTCTCAGCCTTATTAAAAAATTTAAAATAATGGATCTACACTGCCACCTACTGGTTATGCCCTTTCAACATCTAAAACAAAGATGCAACCAGGGTTTCATTGTATTAAAGTGTTAATAAGTTTTTGGGTATTTGGGAATAAAAAATAAAAGGTATAAAAATTTTTTAAATGAAAAAAAATTGAATTCCGATTAACATCATTGTGGAATTTGCAGCCGCCATTTTTCTTTTTAAATTTTTTGTGCACATACAGGCTAAGCCTGCATTTTATTCAGATGACCAGTGGGTAGCTGGTGTTGAGGTCTGCATTTCATTTGGGTGACCAGTTGGTTTGGAAAAAGGCTCCCTTTGCGGACCACCAACCTGGGAAGCTGGTGTGTGCCCCTGCCCGCGGGGTCTTCAAGAAGGACCTGAGGGGAGAATGACCTGAATGAGAGACAAACCCAGAAACAAGAAGGAGACCAAGACAAAGATCTGATCAAGGTCTCAAAGTTTATATTTTGTAAGGCAGATTACATAGAAGCAGGCAGGAGGAAACATCCCCAGCTGGCAGGTCTGAGGCGTCAGGTCGCTAGGACGCCCGACTGCCCATTGTCCTCTGGGGAAGGTTATGGCCGAGTGAACCCCCAAGAAGAAGCAGGGTGCTCCAGCCAAACGAGGCATGGCGTCCTAATAAGTAAACTATAAGCTTGGGCAGTTGCCTAGTGCTAGATAGATGAGGCTTGGGGAAACAGAAACCTAAGTTAACCCTAGAAGCTGTGGCAAGACCGTTGCCTGCTGGCCATGGCTCCCAACATCTCCTCCCTTCTTTTATACAAAAAGAGGAGGAGCTCCACTTGTAGTGGTGGGCTTTAACCAACTGGGGGAGAAGGGACCTGGCTCCTCCAAGATAATATCGTCGGCCCTTGATACCTTTTGTGGGGGGGGCGTTTTTGTAATTTATTTATTTTTTGATATCAACCTCCATGCAAGCCAGGTATTCTCTCAGGGAATTCAGAAGTGGTTCATGGACCTTCCCTTGCGGTGCTTAGCCTCGGACCCACATTGGTGCCCATATGGCACTCTGTTGTGGGAGTAGATATGCATAGGTCTGAATCCTATGCAGCTCCTAAAGGAGAGGAGTCATTTGGCCTCACTAATGTTGGTCTGCTGAATTTAAGCTGAAAGATAAGGCCTGGGTGGGAACTCAGGTAAGGGGAAAAAGTCATAAGATTGACAGCCTCTGGAGGAAGTGGACACCTGTGTGTCCCTTGGAATTTTGGGAAACTCAGACCTAACATTCCAGTCTTTTGATTATAGGGGAATGGGACATTGTTCTCTCTTCTGTATCTGCTTCAGAGCTGAGGAGGGACGAAGTCTTGAGGGAACAGGTGTCAGGCTGGAGGGTTAGAATCTGGTCTCCCATCTTGGCTGTTTTAGTTGTCAGGTATTTTGGTCCAGATCGGTAGTGGCCAGTAGTTAGTGTACAGTTTTTTCTGTAACTGAAAAAGACAAGCTGGTTAAGTCTTATGTGAGTGTACCAGTGTACAGACTTCACAGTACCAACAGGAGGCCTAGCGGGTTTACTAGTGATTGGAGGGTCCCTGTCCAGAACTTCCAGAGGAAGAGAGGACCTATACTCTATTAACATTCAGCGCTCCAAAATGAGAGCTAAACCATGACCTGTTTTTGAGTTATTTTTTAGCATGGCACAGTAGATCTTTTATCTATTTTTATGGTATTTCTTTGATCATAGTATCCTGTTGGGGTGTTTAAAACCATATAGTTAGCTCATATAAATTAAATTAGTTTTGGTGTTAAGGTCAGTTGAGGTTTTGGTCCTTAAGGGTCATTTAGGCCTTGTGCCTGGCTCTTTTTACCAGTTCCATCTATGTGAGGACAAAGTCAGGTCTTGCGTGACCAGAGCTTTCCTTTGAAGCATGAGGAGCTTCTCCTTTATACTGACTTTTCTCCTTTGAGTGGACACTGGCCAGAAGAAGTCCACTTAAGTGAATCTCCAAGACCTCCCTGGCTCAGGATGACTGGTGACTCACTGTCACAGGACATGTACAAAAGTGCCAATGCAGGACCCTAGGACTTAAGTTGACCTTAGAGGGTAAGGGCCAAAATATTGTCCCTTTAATTTCCTCTTGCCAAATCAGATTAGAGCTCCAAGTATGGTTGTTAAAACTTCAAGAGGGTTAGTTGAATGTTTTTTTTTTAATATAACACATAAATAAAGCTTGAACATTGGCTTAAACATTTTTTTATAAATTTTTAATTGTTGTTGTACAACATTCTGACTAATAGTGAAAGCTAATGACAGGAGCCTGAAGGTAGTAACTGCAGTAAAGGCTGGGAACGGATGCTGCTTACTGGCTTGTGTTGTTGGCTCATGTCCAACCCATTGTATACTCTATAGAAATATCTGGCCAAGGATGGCATTGCCCACAATGGGCTCAGACCAGTCTAACGAAGGCAATTATTGAGGTTTCTTAGCTCAGGTGTGTCAAGTTGGCATTAAACCTATCCACTAAAGCACACAATCTATTCTTCAACGTAGTCCAGGAAACAAACTCAAGATATTAAAGAGGCTAAAAACAATACCTTCTAGGACTATTTTAAATGATGGCTATGTTACTTGTCCCCAGATTTTGAATTACAGCTTTGAGAAGAAAAAGGAGGGGAGGGCAATATCACATACCTACAGAAGGCAGGGAATGCTTAAATCAAACTCTCCAGAATTGGTTTTATTCAGACTGTTCTCATGTGGTCCCCAGAAATGAAACCTAATATTTCTTAAAAATGTTAAAAGTAACATGTGCCAAATATAACAGTTATATAGCAGAGTTATAGAAGTTAATGTACCAACAGGAAGTCATAATAAACATACAAGAAGCCGGGCGTGGTGGCGCACGCCTTTAATCCTAGCACTTGGGAGGCAGAGGCAGGCGGATCTTTGTGAGTTCAAGGCCAGCCTGGTCTACAGAGTGAGTTCCAGGCCAGCTGGGGCTACAGGGAGACCC
>VZQC01000812.1:614612-642980 GCA_009823505.1 Rhizomys pruinosus | reverse complement strand
CCATGATGTCATTGATGCTTTACACCTTTAGTTTTGTTTGTTTTTTTTTTTTTTTTTGGTCTTTTCGAAACAGGGTCTCGTTGTAGCCTAAGCTGTCCTGGAACTCACTCTGTAGACCAGGCTGGCCTTGAACTCACAAAGATCCGCCTGCCTCTGCCTCCCAAGTGCTAGGATTAAAGGCGTGCGCCACCACGCCCGGCTCACACCTTTAGTTTTAAACTATGAACTTATTGAAATATTTTAACAAGTGATGAAAAATAGAATTATATGTCCATTTTGTACTGAAGGCTAGCCATAACTAAAGTCACAATACAATAACTAAAGACAATTTAACCAAGAAAGAAGCTAAAGAATAAAGTGTCCGGGGCTGGAGAGATGGCCTAGCGGTTAAGAGCACCGACCACTCTTGCAGAGGACCCGGGTTCGATCCCCAGCATCCACATGGCGGCCGAGAGCCGTCTGAAACTCCAGTTCCAGGAGAACTCCAGTTCCAGGGGAATCCGAGACCCTCTTCTGACCTCCGCGGCATTGCACGACACGGGTGCACAAACCTGCATGCAGACAGTACATTGATACACATACTGAAATAAATAAAATAAAATAAAAATAAAAAAATTAAAAAAAAAAAAGAATAAAGTGTCCGAAAACATTCATTCCTACCAAGGCAGTACAAAACCAAGACAATTAAGCAATGAACAATACCAAAAAACATTTTAGACTGTTTCATTGGAGGGAAGAATTTACAGTTCACAAATATCCAGGGGAAGCCATGTGTCACTGTTTATGGCGGCACAGCTGTCAAAAACCTGGCTAAGTAGAAGAAAAGAAAACAGGCATTTGTTTCAACCATAAGGGTTAAAAATCAGGTCTTCAGAGGTTTGGAAAACAAGCTGAAAGGAAACTGAAGTTAGAATACCTGCAAGTTTAAAATAGTTTAATTTGGAGGTCAAATCCAGTCTTAACAGATAACAAATAAAATCTTTAGATAACCAGTTTAGAATTTTTTTTTGTAGGAACTTAGGAACCCAGGTTCAAATTAGGCCTTTGAAAAAGTTTAAGAGGCATGCCAAAAATAAAGTTAATTTATGTGCACAATACAGAATAAAAGAATTTTGAAGTGGCCACTTTTAACAGAAATCAACACAGAAGAACACACATGACACGAATCTTAGACACACGAGAGAACAGTTAACACAGCTTGTACAGACATATGACTTGATATAATGAGAGATTTTTTTTTTGTTTTTTAAATCTCATACAATAACTTGATGTCAAGGTACAGAAAGTTTTCAGTTTTCTGGTCTACTGCACACCTTTGCTGTGTAGTGCTGTGGAACCATTAATTTTTCATTGTCACATTTACACACAATCATTTAGAGTTTAAGACATTTTTTAGTTAACTCTATTAAAACACTTTTGTACTCAAAGCCACCAAATGTTGGATTGATTCACTAAATGCCTGTTCCACCTTAACTAACAGTCATGTAAGGAAGGCCAGCTGCCTGGCATCTTACTATGTGGATTTTGTATTTCCAGGGGAGTGGAGTAGTAACAGCTCTAGCTGCTTGGAGCTTGCAGCATGGGCCCTTTTTGTGCATGCTTGCCTGCACAGGAGAGAGGGGAGTCTCTTCCAAGTCTTAAGGGCAGTGTGTTGAATTTGTGTGAGTAGTCCAGGAGAAAATTTTGCCTATTTTTCATTTGTGTCATAAGGATTGTTGCCCAATAATTTGTCTAAGGTCCAGGCTTTAGAAGGGCCAGCGGCAGCCAAATTATGGCAGGCAGCATCCTGGCACCTTTCAGTATAGTCAGCTTTCCATAGGAGAAAATCTCCTCTTGTTAAAGTAGCTTTAGCCAACAAATTCCAATCATTAACTGTAAGCCAGTCTTCACTGAGAGATTCTAATAAGGAAATAGTAAAAGGAGTGACAGGACCATAGGAAGAGACCACATTTTTAAATTCTTCTACATGCTTAAATTTAAGACGGTGGTACCGTTGAATTTTGGTAATTAGAATTTTTTCATCTCCTTCTTCTCCTGTGGCTTCCGACTCCCCCGATAACTTCGCCTCCATCTCCCCCTCTGCCTCCATCTCTCCTTCATCAGAGTTTGGAGGCATAGTCTCATTAATATCTTTCTCGGTGGTTTTGGAATGGGATAGGGTTACTGGGAAAGCATGAAGGGTTTTCTTTTTGGCTTTGTTTTTAGAGGAATGTTTTCAAGCAGGAGGAATGGGGGTAACTAATTTTTAAATCAAGCAGCCGCCTGAGTAATTGTGACTTTTTCTTTTTGACTTGGAGCAATGTTTTAAGGGACTGTGCTTCTCGGGAAAGCTTAACAGTGGCTGGTCTAGTTATTGTTTCTAAGTCAGATTGAGTGTTGAGTGCTGGGGTGCAAAAAGGGTGGGATGTTTTATAGGATGGAGGAAATGGATCCGAAGGTGCCTGAGGGGGCCAGTCTGAATTATGATACCTAGCAGCCTCCTCCTCGAGGTCAATCTTTTCCTCGGGGGAGAAGGAATCATCATGGGGGACTTGAGATTTAAATTCCAATAGCACAGGGTAAAGAGATTTAGAAGTGGGGAGTTGAGGTGGGAGATCACTTTTAGGCTCTGGTATGGGGATTGAGACAGAAGGGCATTTAGAGGTGGGGGGAAGGACTATGGCCTTTAGGGGAGACTTTTGAACAAGGAGAGATTTGACTAGCCTTAAAATCTTTGTTAAGATAATTTTCACTATCTTGTACTATTTTTGAAACCTCTGGCTAAAAGTGAACAACTTGTAGAACATCATTTATGAGATTCCAATAAGAGAATGCCTGTACAGGGACTTTTTAAGGGCCAAAGGCTTGATAATAATCTTTTAGGCAGTCGCCAACACGGCTCCACCGTTTTTCATCTATGGTTCCTTCTTGGGGAAACCAAGGGCAGACACCCTCTAGAAAAATGAAGAAACCAACTAGATCCTTTTCTTAACCCTATTTCCTCATGTCTTAAGGGAATTCTTTAACCCTTGTATAAACAATTCATGCTTACTAAGTGTTTGTCAAATGGTTCCTTCTATCTTGAGGAACTTAACTAAATTCTTATTCTTAATCCTTTCCTTGTGCCTTGAGGGTTCATTAACCCTTTTATAACTACGATAGTTTGTCCTATGCCCTCATACCCAGCTATGTTTCAAGCTGTCTTACCTGAGCTTCTGCCGCTCCACTTACCTCTTGTGATCTGTATTACAGGCGGGTACTCCTGTAGTGATCACCAATTCGGATCTGACTCACCTGATGGGTGGTGATCCATATGAAGTTAGGACATCCTCTCTGTGATGAGCGGCATTCAGGTCAGCTCTCGTACCCCGAGCCCCACGTTGGGCGCCACTTGCCCCCACCCACGGGATCTTCAAGAAGGACCCAAGGGGAGAATGACCTGAATGAGAGACAAACCCAGACACAAGAAGAAGACCAAGACAAAGATTGATCAAGGTCTCAAAGTTTATTTTTTGTAAGGCAGATTATATAGAAGCAGGAGGAGGAAACAGCCCCAGCTGGCGTAGTTCGAGGCCATCAGGTTGCTAGGACGCCCGACTGCCCATTGTCCTCTGGGGAAAGTTATGGCCGAGTGAACCCCCAGGAAGAAGCAGGGTGCTCCAGCCAAACGGGGCATGAAGTTCTAATAAGTAAACTATAAGCTTGGTCAGTTGCCTAGTGCTAAATAAATGAGCCTTGGAGAAACAGAAACCTAAGTTAACCCTAGATAGCTGTGGCAAGACTGTTGCCTGCTGGCCACGGCTCTCAACATCTTTTTTTTGTTTTGTTTTGTTTTAAAGATCCGATTTATTTGGAGAAAAACAAAAACCCCACAACCCAAAGGATGGGATTTTACATTTCAAGACATCTCCCAAGTAATGTCTACAGATTACAAATCATTTTCATAGAAGATATTTTTATACAAATTTTACATGTATTCAGGACCAGGACATAAGTCAACCCCTGCTTTTATTTTAACAGAGGAGCAAAGTAGGAGAGTGGGACAAAACAGCTTTCTTTTCTTTTGATGCAACTATTTGTAGGGAAAATAGACATGAAGAGGGCGAGCTACCTTCTCATTGTCTGCTGACCCTCGGGTGTGTCTCTAAAAGCCCACTTCCTAGCTCCTAGCCAGTCAGTCACGCCCACTGGGTAAGCCACCTGCCATGCCCCCGCTGCAGCCCACCACAACACCTCTGCACGGAGGGCAAGACCTAGATTAGGGCCTGCAAGTAAGACCAAATTGTCTGCAGGAACCCCGACTGCCACATGTGGCATCGGGGAGGACACTTGCCATCTGCAGAGCTGACCCTAACAGGTGCACATCAAAACAGACAAGCCAAGCAACCATTCTTGAGAAAGCAGGACTGTGGTAAACAGTTCTTTCATTAGCCTTTATTCTCAAGGGAAGCCAAGAAACCAACCCTTATAAGCAGAAACCCCCACACAGGCTAGGTCACATAAGTCCAAGCACTGGCAAGGGACTTCAGTGAAGTAACTTATAAAAACCTTACAAAGCACCCCAGTCAAGGTTGTAGATAGGCCTCTAATTCAGCCGTCCCTATTCACCACCCAAGTCCTTCAATTGAAATAAGTCTGATCTACACGGGGTCAGAGCAGCAGGAGCAGGGATGGAGGGAGGGGGGGGAGCAGGAATCGACCAAGGTCGTGTGGCTCCTTTGAGAGCAGTGAACGACTCCTCAGGCCACAATTTCTGGTGGTTGAGATCAAAGGCCTTTGAAGGCAGGTGCGGGACACTGCTGAGGGAAGGTTGATGGCAGTACCAAGAACATGAGATGCCCAGAATGACAAGGTTTCAAAAGAATGTGGATGTAACTGAAGGTTTAGAAAGGACAGTGTTCAGAAGGTAAAACCAGGACGCCCGAGCCTGGAACTGTTAGACCCCTCCTCCAGGAAACCAGTGTCCACCACGTGTGTCTACTGTAGGCTACGCCACTTCCTCTAGTTAGCACCTGGTGTAGAAGAATCTACCTCCCCACAAAGCTTTTTCAAACCACTATTGAGTTTCCCATTCACTTTGGTCCCAAGTAGTACTATTATTGGCCTGTAGACTCACTTCCAACTACCCCCTTGGGGGGTAAAAAAAAAAATTTTTAATTAAAATTAAAAAAAAAGGAAAAAAAAAAAAGAAAAAGAAAAAGTATTCCCCCTAGGCTGGCTCCAGTTAAGTCAGAATTAAAATGGGTTGGCAGCCTCCTGGAGACTAAATCTACCTTTTCAAAGATGAGAAATGTATTCAGATGTTTGGGAATTCATATACACCACCGCGGATAAGAATTAAAGGTAGAAACTTCAGTCTTCTTTGCACCTCCTCATACTGTCCAACTGATCCAACCCAGTCTCACTGCCACTGCCATTTCTGCTAAATGGAGCCCCTAGGCGCTAGTCACAACAGGCAACTGCTTGGTATTAGAACACATCACATCTTTCCCATTCAAAAGCTAAAGCCACTGTCTCTCTGGCTACAATGGTGAGTCTCCAGTTCAATAGTTTAAAAGGCTGCAGCAGCATGCAAAACAATTTCATTTCATTTAAAAAAAAGTTAAGAAAGGTCTTCAGGAGATGGTGAGTTTTATTTTGTCTTGTCTGGATAGAGGTTTGATTTGCTCTTGAATGTTCCAGGGTGGAGAGACCAGGAGACAGCAGAGGCTGTGGTGTCTACTCAGTGTAGTCTTCTCCCTCATTCTTGTCCTCACCATCCACGGAGAGAGCAGCATACTTGCTCGCAGAGCTGAACTTAGAGGCTGGATTTTCTTCAGGTTTCTTTGGCTCAGGCGCAGATCTGGAGTCTTGATCCTTTTTGCCATCTTTCCTCTCCGACTCCTTCCAGTGGTCTTTGTTCCCTCCATCTCCAGGACCACGGCTGGTCCCGGTTTGGCCTTTGGGGATACTCACCCCATCCACTTTATTTTCATCTTTCCTTGCTGGTCCCTCCTCAGATGCCTGAGCTGTAGCTACTTTCCCTCCACCACTTGTAGGGGACTGCTGCTCTGTGTCTGAGCTCTGCGATTGAGCAGGAGGGTTAGAACTCCGCTTCACCCATGCATTCTCCTTTGGTGGAGGGGCTGGCATTACCTTTAGAGGCTGATCAGGTTTGGGAGGCTTAGAAGTTGGAGAATGACAGTCGTCTTCTTTACTGAGTGTTTCGTTTTCTAGAGACTTCTCACTCTCTCTCCTTCGTGTATTTCTGCCAGATGTGGCTGAGGTCCCAGTCTGTGATGACTCGCTTCCTGTCCTCGACCGTTCTCGTTCCTGAGTTTCTTCACTTCGCCATCTTGGGTGTCTCTCCCAGCCGCCGGTCTAACTTTGGCTCGCCCAGCTGGCGCTGTAGTTTCTCCTGCTCCTTCTGTAGCCTCTCTTCAACTTCTCTTTCTCTAGCAGCCGTGTCAACAGGCTTTGCCCTTCAAAGATAGAAGCCGCTGGACTGGACTGGGAGGTGCTAGCAGAGGAATCATCTTCTTTAGGAGTACTCCGAGGCTTTAGATTCAGTTTGGGTCTTTGGGGGGGACCTCTATCATCTCTCCTGTAGTCATCCCGAGAGTAATCATCTCTGGAGCTCCAGGACCGGTCGTCCCGTCTGTCATAGCGGTCTTCATAGCGGTCCCCGCCTCCTCTGTAGTCATCGTCTCTACGGCACCCACTACCAAAGGCTCTTCTGCCACTGCCTATCCTGGAGTCATAGCCTCTGTCAGAATCTCTGCTGCCTCGGTCATCATAGCGGTCCCGTCCCCCATAGTGATCCATATCCCGGCGTGGACCATCCCGATACCCGTCTCGATATCCATCTCGATATCTGTCTGAATCGTAACGATCTCGATACTTATCTCCAAAGCTATCATCCCCTCTTCTCGGCGGGTAGTCATCAAAGCTGTCTGTGGCAGGACAGGCTCTCCAGTCTGTATCTGTTTTGTCAGAATCTCGATTTCTATCTTGGCCAAAAGAGCAATCATCTCTGTCTTTATCCTGTGCTTGATCAGCAACGTCCACTCGAATTCTCCTGTTACCTAGAGACTCTTCATTGAGACTCAGGGCACTGAGCATCCGGGTCTTCAAACTCAGCATGACCAAACCCTTTCAACCTGTCCGGATTGCTGGGTTCACGTGGTAAGCGCACTGCACTGATATTTAATCCTCTGAAGAATTCCTTAACGGAGTCTTCTGTCACATCATAGGGCAGGTTCCCCAGGAAAGCAGTGTAGGGTGGAGATTTGGGAAGATGGCTCCGGTCGATATTGGGTTCCTGAGCAGCCCATGGAGCAGTGGGAAGGATGGAACGATCAATTGGAGGTGCCCTGTACACATCATCATCATTACTGTGCCATGTCGTTGACACATCTCCTTCCAGGTCGTCTGTTTCATCAGCCCAGCTGACTGGTTTGGGAACATAGGTGCTTCCTCCACCAGTTCCCCCATCCTCAGTCAGAAAGTCTGTTAGGGAGATGGTCTTCCCCTTCTTATTCTTCTTTTTTGCTGAGGCTGCCATGTTGGGAGAGGGAGAGAGAACACAAAGGCCCAATATCTTTCTGCCTTAGACTTATGACCATCCACAGTGCTGCAATACGTAGATGACTTACTCCTTTGCTCTCCCTCCCTTGCCTTCTCTAAAACCCACACTTCTCTCCTCCTCACCTTCCTTGGTGAGAAAGGATACCCGGTCTCTCCTTCCAAAGCCCAGCTCTCCTTTCCCCAAGTTAAGTACCTTGGGTTCCTGCTCACTCCCACCTCCTACACTCTAATCATTGATCGTAAAAACCATCTCTACAGCGCCCCCCCCCACCCCCCCGCACAACTAAGGAAGCAATCCTTTCTTCCTGGGTATAGTGGGATATCTAAGGACTTGGATTCCTAATTTTGCTCTCGCTCTTTCAGACCTCACTGCCCCCTTTCTCCTCTATGCCTGTGAGAACAAGCAACTGGGTTTAGGAGTCTTAGGCCAGATGAAGGGACCTACATTTGCTCCCGTGGCTTACTTATCTAAGCAACTGGACTCCACTGTCCATGGGTGGCAGCCTTGCCTCCGAGCACTGGCTGCTGTAGTCCTTTCAGCCCAAGAAGGACTTCAGCTGACTCTAGGGCAGCCCATCACTGTTCTCTCCTCACCGCCTTCAAGATCTGCTCACTCACTCTTCTCTGGCTATTCTGCCACCATCTAAACTCCAACTGTTCCATGCTACTTTCCTCGAGAACTCATCTCTCAGCCTTGATTCATGCTCTCCCCTTAATCCTGCCACCCTCCTGCCCTTGCCTGGACCCCTTACTCATTCCTGTTCAGAAGTACTTCAGGAACTTGCTTACCAGGAACCCCGGATCTCCCTTAATCCCTTGCCTGATTCTAAGTTTACTTGGTTTGTGGACGGAAGCTCCACTTTGACCCCTATAGTGTCCCATAGATATGCCATTGTCTCTCCGCCAGACATCACTGAGAGCGGACCCTTCCCCAGGAACCACCTCTCAGAAGGCAGAACTAGTGGCTCTTACAAGAGCACTGACTCTTGCTCGGGGACAGACAGCGACCATATACACTGATTCTAAATGTGCCCACTATATCCTCCACTCTAGGTATTCTTTTAGCACAAAGCACTTAAGAGCAGTTACCCCTGCTGTTTTCCTCACAGACCTGTGCTGCCTGGACTGTCCTTTGGTCTCTCAGGAAAGAACTTTGATCTGGATTGTAGCCTGAGGTTCCCTTGTCCCAATTACCTGCCCCAGCCTCCAATTGTGTGTATGTGTCTGGCCCATGCCTAGGTTAGTATAAAAGCCTTGAGTTCCAACATTAAAGTTGAGTCTATTCCCTCTGGCTTTCTCTGAGTCCATGTCTGTATGTCTTTCTTTGTCTTCTGTTGGGTAACTGCCCCCATGGTCCTCCTCCCCTCTCCTTGCCAGGAGCTAAGTCCAGAGACTGTCAGCCTGCAGGCTGGAGACAGCCTTGAAGCTCACAGTCCTGTGGGATTGCCAGGCCTGGTTCAAGGAGGAAAGAAAATCATGTGAACTGCAGCCACGCATGTTAAAGGAAGATCAGATGATTAGAAACTACCAACACTCCACCAACATGCAGACATTTGGAAAGAGAGGGGACTCTTAACCACAAGGGGTACCCCCATCACCAATGGCCCCCTCATTCTCAAGCTTTTAGAGGCTTCTTTTATTATTATTATTATTTATATGTATGTTGGTTGGTGCACCCCTGTTGTGCAATGCTGCGGAGGTCAGAAGAGGGCATCAGATTCCCCTGGAACTGGAGTTAAAGATGGTTCTTAGTTGCCATGTGGGTGCTGGGAATTGAACCTGGGTCCTCTGCAAGAGCAGTCTGTGCTCTTAACCGCTGAGCCATCTCTCCAGCCCCTAGAGGCTTTTTTTTTTTTTTGGTCTTTTCGAGACAGGGTCTCCCTGTAGCCCCAGCTGTCCTGGAACTTACTCTGTAGACCAGGCTGGCCTTGCCTTGAACTCACAAAGATTCGCCTGCCTCTGCCTCCCAAATGCTAGGATTAAAGGCGTGCACCACCACGCCCGGCCCTAGAGGCTTCTTATCTCCCTTCCAAAGCAGCTGTTTTTCTCTGCAGAGGTCATCAGCATACAGCTGATCCCACAGCACTGGGTAATGATCTGGCAGACTGTGTAGCCAGAGAAACTAGCCAAACCCCTTTTAGAGCCTCTAATATCTCTTTCCTGACCTCTGCTGCCTTCTCTCCTTCTTATCCCCCTAAGCAGTACTCCCACCTCTCTGTTCTGGGTGCCACGCAGATGGCTGGCTAACCCTTAGGGACAGATACTGTCTCCCTGAGGACCAAGCCCTCCCTATTTTGACTAGATTGCACCAGATTTTTCACATTGGGCTACGTGCACTCTACAAGTTTCTGGACCCCCTCCTCTATCGATCCAAACTTTTCCAAATTATCACTGATGTCTCTCGCTCTTGCTCCATCTGTGCCTCCGTTTCTCCCCAAGGGGGTGGGCAACCCCCTCTCTCCTTCAAGCCTCATCAGCACCAAGGCATTCTCCCAGGGGTTGACTGGCAGATTGACAGCCTCTGGAGGAAGTGGGTGTCTATGTGCCCCTTGGGATTCTGGGAAGCCCAGACCTAAGACTAACCAGATTCATTAAAAAAAATTATATATATATATATATCCATTAATATATATATATATATTTATATATTATATATAATATATATATATATATATGTATATCCAATTAATATGGCTGAGAGACACTCTCAGACTGGCCAAGCTGCCCAGAAGAGGCTGAGATCAACTGAGGCACCTGGAAAAGACTTTCCACACTGTTGAGCTGCAAATTGTGTGGTAAGTTCTAGGCATTACGCTTTCATGAATAACACCCATGCTGGGGTGGGCTTTTAGTGATACAGCTGTCTTTAAGTCATTTCTACTCCTGGAAGTAGCCTCTCACCTATAACTTTAAGTAGCTCCAATAAAACTTACTGATTCACCAAGTTGGACTTGGCAGTGTTCTTACTTGGGTCTGTTCCTTACCTGGGGTAAATGTAAATTTGCAGTGGAGAGACCACTCACTTAACCACGTGGAGTTTTGTTTGTTTATATTTATTTATTTATTTATTTATTTATTTATTTATTTATTTATTTTTGCTATTAAACTTTTCCGGGACTGGAGAGATGGCCTAGCGGTTAAGAGCGCCGACTGCTCTTACAGAGGACCCAGATTCTATCGCCAGCACCCACATGGCGGCTGAGAACCGTCTTTAACTCCAGTTCCAGGGGAACCCAACACCCGCTTCTGACCTCCGCAGCATTGCACGACATGGGTGCACAGACCTGCATACAGACAGTACACGCATACACATAAAAATAAATAAAAATAAAAAATTTAAACTTTTCCATACGTCATACAACATTTCTCAATCGAATCTGGAGTCGCTTCCTTTTCCATGCCTCCCACCCCACCTGAATCCCTGCACTCTGCCATACTTATCCTGCATCTTTTTCTGAGTCTTTCCAGAGTTTTTTTTTTTTTCCAGTTCTTTTGTTGTGGAGTTTTAAAGGAGGGTTAAGCTTTTTCTTTTTCTTTTTAAAACAGGGTCTCCCTGTAGCCCCAGCTGTCCTCACCTCACTCTGTAGACAGGAGGGTTTAATTTAATTACTATGCTGGGCCAACATGCAACTCAGGAGGAGTGTGGCCATGAGGTGCGGGTTACAGGGTAATTTATAACAGCCAATCAGAGTTTTTAACACCACAGTTAAAGTTACCAATCAAGGGGAAATGAACGAAACAAGCAAACCAATCATTCCTAGAATGACTAAGGAAAAATGGCTTAATGGTATCTGAGAATATTATCTCCTGTGTTTTTATAATCCTCTATCCCTTATTTATTTATTTATTTTTAATCCTTTATCTCAATAATCCTCTATCTCAGTAAATAGACATCTGTTCACATCTCCCCAGGAATTTTGTCACATAATGCTCTTACATAACAACACTCAGATACCAGAAGTCCATAGCATGATCTGACAATAAGATATGAAAAATGTCTGCATGGAGTACTACTGATGAATCAGCACAAGACACAAGTATTAGGTTCATTTCAAGGTGAGACTCTGGCACACAAAAGTATTCAAGCCTCCAATAAAAATAACTCGGGTTTTATTTTAGGGTGCGGCGATCTGGTGTCTGATGGTCTGGTGTCTGACTTGGGATCATGACAGCCAGCAGCCACATGGCTGCTTTGCCAGACTTTTTAAGAGGAATGTGGGCAATACTTACCTGGCAGGGGAGATACCATGATCAAGAAGGTGGTTTTCCCAGGGTGAGGCTCATCCATTGCACTTGGGATGTGTTGACCCCTGCGATTTCCCCAAATGCGAGAAACTCGACTGCATAATTTGTGGTAGTGAAATTCGACTGCATTCGTGCTCTCCCCTGCAATAGGGTGTGGGTACTTTGTGGTCGGTCTCAAGACAAACAGCTTGAGAAAAACAGGGCTTTGCTCTTTCTCACAGCAGCCAAGCAAAGTTACTGTGACTCCCCCAACCCTGGTCCCCACAGGAGTATATGATGGTGATCAAGGACGAACACTTCTCGGGGGTCCCAGGACCAAGTTGACTGCAGTCTTACAAGGAACTGGGTGGCTGTCCTAGTTTGCTTCCTGTTGCTCTGATAAACACCATGACCAAAAGCAACCTGGGGTGGAAAGCTTCGGGCCTACAGTCCATCACTGAGAGAAGCCAGGCTGCAGCTGAAGCAGACACCGAGGAATGCTGCTTACCTATCTATCCTCTCTCTTGCTCTTTGGCTGGTACTCAGATTGCTTTTTTTTAAATTCTTTTTGTTTGTTTGTTTGTTTGTTTTTGTCTTTTTGAGACAGGGTCTCCTTTTAGTCCCAGCTGGCCTGGAGCTCACTTTGTAGACCAGGTGGGCCTTGAACTCACAGAGATCCATCTGCCTCTGCCTCCCAAGTGCTAGGATTAAAGGCGTGCGCCACCACGCCTGGCTATTTTATTTATTCTTTACGTGTTTGAATGTATTGTCTGCATGCAGGTCTGTGCATCCGTGTTGTGCAATGCCGAGGAGGTCAGAAGAGGGCGTCGGATTCCGCTGGAACTGGAGTTAAAGACGGTTTTCAGCTGCCCTGTGGGTGCTTGGGGATCGAACCCGGGTCCTCTGCAAGAGCAGTCGGTGCTCTTAAATGCTAGGCCATCTCTCCAGCCCCAGATTGCTTTTTTTTTTAAATTTTTTTTATTATTAATTTTATTTCTTTTTTTTAATTTTTTAATTTTTATTTATTTCTGTATGTGTATGAATGTACTGTCTGCTTGCAAGTTTGTGCACCCATGTCATGCAATGCCACGGAGGTCAGAAGAGGGTCTCGGATTCCCCTGGAATTGGAGTTCTCCTGGAATGGGAGTTTCAGACGGTTCTCAGCCGCCATGTGGGTGCTGGGGATCGAACCCGGGTCCTCTGTAAGAGTCGGTGTTCTTAACCGCTAGGCCATCTCTCCAGCCCCAATTTTATTTATTCCTGTATGTGTTTGAATGTACTGTCTGCATGCAAGTCTGTGCACCTGTGTCGTGCAATGCTGCGGAGGTTAGAAGAGGGTCTCAGATTCCCCTGGAACTGGAGTTCTCCTGGAATTGGAGTCTCAGATGGTTCTTGGCTGCCATGTGGGTGCTGAGGATCAAACCCGGGTCCTCTGTAAGAGCGGTCCTCTTAACTGCTAGACCATCTCTCCAGCCCCCAGATTGCTTTTTTTATATACAGTTGGGGCCCACCTGTCATACCAATCAAGAAAATGCCCTCATGGGAATGTCAACAAGGAACACTGATGGAGGCCAACCCTCAGTTGAGATGCCCTTAGGTAACTCAGGGATGTGTCTTGCTGAGTTGAAGCTACTAGGAGATGTCTGTGTATATGAAAATGTAGAGCAAATAAATGTAATTAGATTGGAAGCCAGGTGTAGTGGCACAGGAACAGTGTTACTATAAATGTGTGAACAAATTTCTGTGTGGATCTACACACACACAAGTCTTAAGTATTCCAGTGAATATGTTGTATTTTCACAATGAAAAACATTTTTTTTTTTGTATTTTCGAGACAGGGTTTCCCTCTAGCCCCAGCTGTTCTGGAACTCACTCTGTAGACCAGGCAGGCCTTGAACTCACAGAGATCCATCTGCCCTTGCCTCCCAAGTGCTGGGATTAAAGGCATGTGCCACCACACACAGCTGAAAAAAATTTTTTTTTTTAAAGAATGAGTAAGGCTTACCTGTTCCAATATGGCTGAGACTCTAAGAGCTGACTGACAAAGTTCTACAAGATGGCAGACCAAGGCTCAAATGCCGAGGAGGGAAATGGAATGTGTATTCTCATCTGAGAAACCATCTCATAAATTCTCACTGGAACCTGCTGAAAGGAAATTCCATTCTGGGGAGCTGACTGGTATTCTGGCAAGTGGGACTCAGAAAAGAGGGGAGAAAGTACCCCAGCACCAAGTTTCTTCCCTCTCTCCTGACATGTCTTCTTTCTTCCTGTCCTTCATCCCTTCTCTCTAAGCCCTGTACCCCAGTCAAAGATCACAGGGATAGGAGAGGTCTGGGAGGAAAGGCAGGTGGAGTGGCGTAGCCAGCACCCATAAGGGTTAGGAAGCTGCCTAGGCCAGAAGGACCTGGGTGGGACAAGGCTGTGTGTTGCTGGGGAGAGTAGGGTGGGGGTCTGAGGGCAGGTGAGGCATCAGAGGATGGTATCCTAGACAGTTGCTGTCTGGAGGGAAAAGATGTCCCTGGGAGCCCAGGATCACCAGGGCACCACTGGAGCCTGGGGACAGATGTGCAGAGAAGGGTCACCCACTAGTTCTAGAGTGATGGAGCTGTTCTAGAAGTCCTGTGACAGCCTGGGTGTCTTTGTGTCAGTCAGCTCTCTCCACACTGCAGTCTCTTGCTTTTTTCCTGCTCTTCTGCTATGCTCTGCCTGGAGTGTTTCTTCTTTCCTTTCTTTTATTTTTATTTTTATTTTTTGGTGTTTTGAGATGGGGTCCCCCTGTAGTCCCAGCTGTCCTGGAACTTGCCCTGTAGACCAGGCTGGCCTTGAACTCACAAAGATCCGCCTGCCTCTGCCTCCCAAGTGCTAGGATTAAAGGTGTGCACCACCACGCCTGGCTCCTTTCTGTGAGATTCTAACTCGTCCCTTCTTCCAGGGAGACTTCCTGGGGGTAGGGTGAGAGCTAATGGCAGTTCTTACTCCTGTTCTGGAACTTTCTACATACTCATCTTTATTCTTTTTTTTTTTTTTGGTCTTTTCGAGACAGGGTCTCCCTGTAGCCCCAGCTGTCCTGGAACTCACTCTGTAGACCAGGCTGGCCTTGAACTCACAAAGTCTTTTGAGACAGGGTCTCCCTGTAGCCCCAGCTGTCCTGGAACTCACTCTGTAGACCAGGCTGGCCTTGAAACTCACAAGATCCGCCTGCCTCTGCCCCCAAGTGCTAGGATTAAAGCGTGGCCACCACGCCCGGCAAAGACAGTTCTTAGCTACCATGCAGGTGCTGGGAATCAAACCCAGGTCCTCTGCAACAGCAGTTGGTGCTCTTAACTGCTGAGCCATCTCTCCAGCCCCAATGGCTGTATCCTTCTAACGGGGCTGGGAGATCTAAAGATCTTAAATCTTGACTTAAGACCAAATCTAAGTCACTGGTTAATATCAAGTCTAAGACGTGAATTGCACCAGGGCTTGTGACACAACAGAAGGCTTGTGACACAACAGAAGGCTTGTGACACACACAGAAGGCTTGTGACACAACAGAAGGCTTGTGACACAACAGAAGGCTTGTGACACAACAGAAGGCTTGTGACACAACAGAAGGCTTGTGACACAACAGAAGGCTTGTGACACAACAGAAGGCTTGTGACAGACACAACAGAAGGCTTGTGACACAACAGAGGGCTTGTGACACAACAGAGGGCTTGTGACACAACAGAAGGCTTGTGACACAACAGAAGGCTTGTGACACGACACAACAGAAGGGCTTGTGAAACAGAGCGACACCAGAAGGGCTTGTGACACAACAGAAGGGCTTGTGACAAACAGAAGGCTGTGTGACACAACAGAAGGCTTGTGACAAAAGCTGTAAAGAAGCTTGTGACACAACAGAAGGCTTGTGACACAACAGAAGGCTTGTGACAAACAGAGGCTTGTGACACAACAGAGGGCTTGTGACACAACAGAGGGCTTGTGACACAACAGAGGGCTTGTGACACAACAGAAGGCTTGTGACAACACAACAGAAGGCTTGTGACACAACAGAAGGCTTGTGACACAACAGAAGGCTGTGTGACACAACAGAAGGCTGGTGAACACAACAGAAGGCTTGGGACACAACGAGGCTTGGAACAAGAGCTTGTGACACACGACTTGACAACAGAAGGCTTGTGGACACAACCAGAAGGTTGTCACAGCGCTTGTGACACAAACAGGAGGGTACACATTGTGACACAACAAACGAAGGCTGTGAACAACCAAGTGTACACAACAGAGGTGACACAGGGCTTGTGAAAAGAGCTTGTACACAACAGAAGGCTTGGACAAGGTGTACACAGACTGTGACACAGAAGGCTTGTGACAAAACAGAAGGCTTGTGACACAACAGGCTTGAACAAGAAGGCTTGTGACAGACACAACAGAAGGCTTGTGACACAACAGAAGGCTTGTGACACAACAGAAGGCTTGTGAAGACACACAGAAGGCTTGTGACACAACAGAAGGCTTGTGACACAACAGAAGGCTTGTGACAGCAACAGAAGGCTTGTGAACAACAGAGGCTTGTGACACAACAGAAGGCTTGTGACACAACGAAGGCTTGTGACACACACAAGAAGGCTTGTGACAAACAGAAGGCTTGTGACACAACAGAAGGCTTGTGACAAACACAGAAGGCTTGTGACACAACAGAAGGCTTGTGACACAACAGAGGGCTTGTGACACAACAGAAGAGGCTTGTGACACAACAGAGGCGTGACCAGAAGGCTTGTGACACAACAGAAGAGCTTGTGACCCAACAGAAGGCTTGTGACACAACAGAAGAGCTTGTGACACACCAGAAGGCTTGTGACACAACAGAGGGCTTGTGAAGCACAACAGAGGGCTGTGACACAACAGAGGGCTTGTGACACAACAGAGGGCTTGTGACACAACAGAGGGCTTGTGACACAACAGACTGGACACACGAAGCTTGTGACACAACAGAAGGCTTGGACGACACAACAGAAGGCTTGTGACAAACAGAAGGGCTTGTGACACACACAAGAGGCTTGTGACACAACAGAGGGCTTGTGACACAACAGAAGGCTTGTGACACAACAGAAGGCTTGTGACACAACAGAAGGCTTGTGACACACACAAAGAAGGCTTGTGACAAACAGAAGGGCTTGTGACACAACAGAAGGCTTGTGACACAACAGAAGGCTTGTGACACAACAACAGAAGGCTTGTGACACAACAGAAGGCTTGTGACACAACAGAAGGCTTGTGACACAACAGAAGGCTTGTGACACAACAGAGGGCTTGTGACACAACAGAGGGCTTGTGACACAACAGAAGGCTTGTGACACAACAGAAGGCTTGTGACACAACAGAAGGCTTGTGACACAACAGAAGGCTTGTGACACAACAGAAGGCTTGTGACACAACAGAGGGCTTGTGAAACACAAGCTGACCCAGAGGGCTTGTGACACAACAGAGGGCTTGTGAACAACAGAGAGGCTTGTGACACAACAGAAGAGCTTGTGAACAACAGAAGAGGCTTGTGACACAACAGAAGAGCTTGTGACACAACAGAAGAGCTTGTGACACGACACAGACAGAAGGGCTTGTGACACAACAGAGGGCTTGTGACACAACAGAGGGCTTGTGAAACAACAGAGGGCTTGTGACACAACAGAGGGCTTGGTGACACAACAGAGGGCTTGTGACCACAACAGAAGGCTTGTGACAGAACAGAAGGCTTGTGACACACACAACGAAGGCTTGTGACAAAACAGAAGGCTTGTGACACAACAGAAGGCTGTGACCGGTGACACACACAGATGGCTGTACCAAGAGCTTGTGACACAACAGANTGGATTCCCCTTGAATATGAGTACGTTCTCCTGGATTGGAGTTTAGACGGTTCTCAAGCCACGCCATGTGGGTGCTGGGGTAATCGAACCCGGAGTCCTCCGTAGAGATCGGTCCAGTGGCTCTTAACCGCTCTAGGCATCTCTCCAGCTCGGGGCATGCCTTTAATCCCAGCACTCCAGAGGCAAAAAAAAAAAATGAAAGTCCACAGAACAAGGAGACTGATAAAAAAAAAAAACAAAGAAATAATAAAAATGAAAAAAGAGAGATCCTCTCCTGACAAAGGCCTACTCATGCTCTCTGAAGTCCAGCCTCCACACTCCGTGCTGGAAAACAAAAGTCAGAGTCAGGGCAGAAAGAAGACTAAGGGAGGGGCTCCTCCTCCTCCTAGATTCCAGGACCCAGTACTGTGGAACGGGGAGGACAAATCTCTAGGTTTGAAAGAAACAAAACACTTCATACTCCCTCGGGTCTCAGCATCCTGTCTGAGAGCCTGCGGCTGGTGAGCATCAGGAGCGAGGTCAAGAACTTGGGGCCAGCTTGAGATAGGTTTCCCCAATCCCGCACCTCCCTGAAGGCTACCTGTTCTTAGTCTTGCTTTCCAGACAAGGTGACAGTCCTGCCCACACACCTGTTGTCCCCACACCTACTGTGACCAGCCATCTACCTGAACATTGCAGCTGCTGCCCTCTGGTGGTCATGTCGGCACCAGCCTCCCATGAGGACCCATGATCAGGCCTTAGCGGATCCTGTCTGTTTGCCTCTGGGAAGTCACATCACTCAGGGAAGCTGCTTTGAATTCCTCATGGTGAGCTCAGTTCACAGACTCTGAGGACATTCCAGGGCTTTCAGGGTCTTGATCAAGCAGTGCCCTGCATGGTCTTCCCCCCTCCAAGGTCTGACTTCTTAACTCACATTCTTCCTCCCTGAGAACAAGTCCTGCTGTTATCCTCCTTATTCAATTCTGTAAACTGAGGAGTGCAGGCACGGAGCCATAGGAGGAGCCATGATTCACACCCAGGCTGCAGAGTCAGGTGGATTCTGGATCCTCGCCTGGGTCAAGGTGATTGCTCTCATGACCTGAAACTCTCAGGACTCTGAGGGAGAAGGGAACCCAGCCTTAGAAGCCCTGGGCCCTCCTAAAGCCTCTTCTCTTGACTCATACCAAGCTGGGAAAGTGAGCTCTCAGAAGGCCTTGCTGCTGCTTCCCTGTGGGCACTGTGGTCAGCATCCATCTGCCACCCTCACCTGGGACTGAGGGGTCTCCCACTGCTACTCCTTTGTCCTCAGTCTTCAGAGCTGACCTACTCAGGAAGACTCTCAGTGAGAGATGCTCTTTCAGAGACAGGAGCCTGAGGACCAGAGAGCACATGACAAGGTGGTATTTCCATATTAGGGGACTGCCTACTACCCTTCCTGCCCAAGAGGCAAAGCCATACCTCCATTGGGTCCTACACCAACAAGGAGCAATTTGTCCCATCTCATCAGAGATGCCCTGGACTCCTTCACACTGAAATTTCTCCATTGTATGAAATAACTAGGTTCTGGTGCTTTGGCAGGATCTGCTGCAAAACCTAATTTGGACTTGAAACTTTCTCTCTAGAATGTTCTACGATAACTATGGAACCTGCCCTCCATCTTCCCTTTAGCATATGTTATGATATATCTTTTTTTTTTTTTTTCGGTCATTTGTGAGACAGGGTCCTCCTGTAGGTGCCCCAAACCTGGCCTGGAACGTACTCTGTAGGGCAGCTGCCTCTCCCTCCCACGCCCGGCTTAAAGACAGTTTTTTTTTTTTTTTGTTTTTTTTGTTTTTTTTTTTTGGTTCTTTTGAGACAGGGTCTTCCCCTGTACCCCAGCTGTCCTGGAAACTCACTCTGTAACCAGGGCTGGCCTTGAACTCACAAAGATCCGCCCTTGCCTCTGCCCCAAGTGCTAGGATTAAAGCGTGTGCCACCACGTGCCTCGGCAAGGACAGTTTCTTTAGCTACCATGGCACGCGTGCTGGGAAATCAAACCCAGGTCCCTGCAACATGAATTGGTGCTCTTTAACTGCTGAGGGCCATCTCTCCGCCCCAATGGCTGTTCCTTCTAACGGGGCTGGGAGATCTAAAGATCTTAAATCTTGACTTAAGACCAAATCTAAGTCACTGGTTAATATCAAGTCTAAGACGTGAATTGCACCAGGGCTTGTGACACAACAGAAGGCTTGTGACACAACAGAAGGCTTGTGACACAACAGAAGGCTTGTGACACAACAGAAGGCTTGTGACACAACAGAAGGCTTGTGACACAACAGAAGGCTTGTGACACAACAGAAGGCTTGTGACAAAACAGAAGGCTTGCTGACACAAACAGCAACGGCTTGTGACAGACACAACAGAAGGCTTGTGACACAACAGAGGGCTTTGTGACACAACAGAGGGCTGTGACACAACAGAGGCTTGGACACAACAGAAGGCTTGTGACAACACAACAGAAGGCTTGTGAAACAACAGAGGGCTTGTGACACAACAGAGGCTTGTGACACAACAGAAGGCTTGTGACAAAACAGAAGGCTTGTAAACGAGGCTTAAAACAGAAGGCTTGTGACACAACAGAAGGCTTGTGACACAACAGAAGGCTTGTGAACAACAGGCTTGACAGACAGGGCTTGTGACACAACAGAGGGCTTGGTGACACAACAGAAGGGCTTGTGACACAACAGAGGGCTTGTGACACAACAGAAGGCTTGTGCACAAAACAGAAGGCTTGTGACACAACAGAAGGCTACAAAGTGGTACAAGAAGCTTGAAGACACAAACGAACGTGAAAAAGGCTTGTGACACAACATTGTGACACAACAGAGCTGTGAAGAGGCTTGTGACACAACCAGAAGGCTTGACGCGGGTGACACAACAGAAGCTGTGCACAATTGTGAACCAACGAAGGGACACACACACAGAAGGCTTGTGACACAACAGAGGGCTTGTGACACAACAGAGGGCTTGTGACACAACAGAGAGGCTTGTGACACAACAGAAGGCTTGGTGACACAACAGAAGGCTTGTGACCAACAGAAGGCTTGGTGACAAAACAGAAGGCTTGTGAACAACAGAAGAAGGCTTGTGACACACACAACAGAAGGCTTGTGACAGCACACAACAGAAGGCTTGTGACACAACAGAAGGCTTGTGACACAACAGAAGGCTTGTGACACAACAGAGGGCTTGTGACAACAACAGAAGGCTTGTGACACAACAGAAGGCTTGTCGACACAACAGAAGGGCTTGTGAACAACGAGAGGCTTGTGACACAACAGAAGGCTTGTGACACAACCAGAAGGCTTGTGCACACAACAGAAGGCTTGTGACAGAACAGAAGGCTTGTGACACAACAGAAGGCTTGTGACGACAAACAGAAGGCTTGTGACACACCAGAAGGCTTGTGACACAACAGAGGGCTTGTGACACAACAGAAGGCTTGTGACACAACAGAAGAGGCTTGTGACACAACAAGAAGGCTTGTGACACAACAGAAGGCTTGTGACCAACAGAAGAAGGCTTGTGACCAAGAAGGCTGGACACACCAGAAGGCTTGTGACACAACAGAGGGCTTGTGAAGCACAACAGAGGGCGTGTGACACAACAGAAGAAGGCTTGTGACACAACAGAGAGGCTTGTGACACAACAGAGGGCTTGTACACAGAGGCTTAACACACAGAAGGCTTGTGACACAACAGAAGGCTTGTGAGACACAACAGAGGGCTTGTGACAAAACAGAAGGGCTTGTGCACACAACAGAAGGGCTTGTGACACAACAGAAGGCTTGTGACACAACAGAAGGCTGTGACGACAACAGAAGGCTTGTGACAACAACAGAAGGCTTGTGACACACAACAGAAGGCTTGTGACAACAACAGAGGCTTGTGACACAACAGAAGGCTTGTGACACAACAGAAGGCTTGTGCACACAACAGAAGGCTTGTGACACAACAGAAGGCTTGTGACACAACAGAAGGCTTGTGACACAACAGAAGGGCTTGTGACACAACAGAGGGCTTGTGACACAACAGAGGGCTTGTGACACAACAGAAGGCTTGTGACACAACAGAAGGCTTGTGACACAACAGAAGGCTTGTGACACAACAGAAGGCTTGTGCACACACAACAGAAGGCTTGTGACACAACAGAGGGCTTGTGACACAACAGAGGGCTTGTGACACAACAGAAGGGCTTGTGAACAACAGAGGGCTTGTGACACAACAAGAAGGCTTGTGAGACAACAAGAAGGCTTGTGACACAACAGAAGAAGGCTTGTGACACAACAAAGAAGGCTTGTGCACGAAGCGACACAACAGAGAGGCTTGTGACACAACAGAGAGGCTTGTGACACAACAGAGGGCTTGTGAAACAACAGAGGGCTTGTGACACAACAGAGGCTTGGTGAAACAACAGAAGGCTTGTGACCACAACAGAAGGCTTGTGACACGAACAGAAGGCTTGTGACACACAACAGAAGGCTTGTGACACAACAGAAGGCTTGTGACACAACAGAAGGCTTGTGACACAACAGAAGGCTTGTGACACAACAGAAGGCTTGTGACACAACAGAAGAAGGCTTGTGACACAACAGAAGCCTCATGCTGCGTTTTCTTTCCAGAGCCTTATGCAGGCGAGGCATGCACTCTTCACTGTCCTACACCCTTGTCCTGAATAATCATAACCTTGCTGAGTAACTTCTACCTAAAGAAGACAGAAGCTCATGACCAGACAGAGGCACCTAGAGACCCAGTTGAGGCCAAAACTGGACCCAGAACAGCTTCGAGCAGCAGTGCCCAAGTCTTTAGGCTCTGGAAACGAAGAGAAGACATAGCTGAGCACATGCCTTTGCATTTCATACAGAGAATGTTCCCTGAACATGCCTGGTGCTGTTTTGTGTCACTGTTGTTGCAGGACAACTGCTGCCAGAAGGACAGAACGTTCCAGGCTCTGAGACAATCATCACAGCCCCCGTCCGACTGTCACGAATGCTTTGATTTTCTTTCTCCACCCACCCTCACATCTACAAACCTTTCCTCATGGGGAAATTGAAGTGGCAGGGTGAGGGTCCATCTTTTAGCTGCATAAGATTAAAGATGAGTAGCCGGGCGTGGTGGCGCACGCTTTAATCCTAGCACTTGGGAGGCAGAGGCGGCGTCTCTTCAAAAAAAAAAAAAAAAAAAAAACAAAAACAAAAAAACTGTCTTTAAGCCGGGCGTGGTGAGGGAGAGGCAAGCTTGCCCTACAGAGTAAGTTCCAGGCCAGTTGGGGCTACAGGGAGACCCTGTCTCAAAAATGACCGAAAAAAAAAAAAAAAGGATATAGCCATAACATATGCTAAAGGGAAGATGGAGGGCAGGTTCCATAGTTATCGTAGAACATTCTAGAGAGAAAGTTTCAAGTCCAAATTAGGTTTTGCAGCAGATCCTGCCAAAGCACCAGAACCTAGTTATTTCATACAATGGAGAAATTTCAGTGTGAAGGAGTCCAGGGCATCTCTGATGAGATGGGACAAATTGCTCCTTGTTGGTGTAGGACCCAATGGAGGTATGGCTTTGCCTCTTGGGCAGGAAGGGTAGTAGGCAGTCCCCTAATATGGAAATACCACCTTGTCATGTGCTCTCTGGTCCTCAGGCTCCTGTCTCTGAAAGAGCATCTCTCACTGAGAGATCTTCCTGAGTAGGTCAGCTCTGAAGACTGAGGACAAAGGAGTAGCAGTGGGAGACCCCTCAGTCCCAGGTGAGGGTGGCAGATGGATGCTGACCACAGTGCCCACAGGGAAGCAGCAGCAAGGCCTTCTGAGAGCTCACTTTCCCAGCTTGGTATGAGTCAAGAGAAGAGGCTTTAGGAGGGCCCAGGGCTTCTAAGGCTGGGTTCCCTTCTCCCTCAGAGTCCTGAGAGTTTCAGGTCATGAGAGCAATCACCTTGACCCAGGCGAGGATCCAGAATCCACCTGACTCTGCAGCCTGGGTGTGAATCATGGCTCCTCCTATGGCTCCGTGCCTGCACTCCTCAGTTTACAGAATTGAATAAGGAGGATAACAGCAGGACTTGTTCTCAGGGAGGAAGAATGTGAGTTAAGAAGTCAGACCTTGGAGGGGGGAAGACCATGCAGGGCACTGCTTGATTCAAGACCCTGAAAGCCCTGGAATGTCCTCAGAGTCTGTGAACTGAGCTCACCATGAGGAATTCAAAGCAGCTTCCCTGAGTGATGTGACTTCCCAGAGGCAAACAGACAGGATCCGCTAAGGCCTGATCATGGGTCCTCATGGGAGGCTGGTGCCGACATGACCACCAGAGGGCAGCAGCTGCAATGTTCAGGTAGATGGCTGGTCACAGTAGGTGTGGGGACAACAGGTGTGTGGGCAGGACTGTCACCTTGTCTGGAAAGCAAGACTAAGAACAGGTAGCCTTCAGGGAGGTGCGGGATTGGGGAAACCTATCTCAAGCTGGCCCCAAGTTCTTGACCTCGCTCCTGATGCTCACCAGCCGCAGGCTCTCAGACAGGATGCTGAGACCCGAGGGAGTATGAAGTGTTTTGTTTCTTTCAAACCTAGAGATTTGTCCTCCCCGTTCCACAGTACTGGGTCCTGGAATCTAGGAGGAGGAGGAGCCCCTCCCTTAGTCTTCTTTCTGCCCTGACTCTGACTTTTGTTTTCCAGCACGGAGTGTGGAGGCTGGACTTCAGAGAGCATGAGTAGGCCTTTGTCAGGAGAGGATCTCTCTTTTTTCATTTTTATTTATTTATTTGTTTGTTGATCTTAGCTGGATTCATTTTCACAGAGATCTGCCTGCCTCTGTCTCTGGAGTGCTGGGATTAAAGGCATGCCCCCGAGGCTGGAGAGATGGCCTAGCGGTTAAGAGCACTGACCGCTCTTACGGAGGACCCGGGTTCGATCCCCAGCACCCACATGGTGGCTGAGAACCGTCTGAAACTCCAATTCCAGGAGAACTCCAGTTCCAGGGGAATCCAACACCCTCTTCTGAGGCATTGCACGACACGGGTGCACAAACCTACATGCAGACAGTACATTCATACACATACAGAAATAAATAAAATTAAAAATTAAAAGCATGCCCCGTATTGGAAGAGGATGCCAGCCTCAGACCTGTCCCACTCAGCCTCCATTACAATGATCCTAAAATAGCTGGGCATGGTGGCCCACGCCTTTAATCGTAGCACTTGGGAGGCAGAGGCAGGCGGATTTTTGTGAGTTCAAGGCCAGCCTGGTCTACAAAGTGAGGTCCAGGACAGCTGGGACCACAGGGAGACCCTGTCTGGAAAAGACCAAAAAACAAAACAAAACAAAACAAAAAAACCCAAAAAACAAAAAAACAATGATCCTAAAATAGCCAGCCTCGGAATAATACAAAGGAATAATACAAATAATACTCAGAATCCTGTCAGGACCCATGGGAGTGCTCCAAATGAACCAACAGATGTCTCATGTACTCAGATGCCCCAAACCCAACAGATGAACTTCATATTGATGGGAAACACCTGAGTGCCCACACAGGGATTTGGTTCAGAAGCTGAAGGTGTGGCCAGAGCTGGCCACCAGGAGCAGTAGAGCACCACAGAGACAAGCCTGGGCATGAGCCACCCTTCTCCCCTCCCACAAGCTGCTCCATCTGTCTGGAAGCAAACTGGAGCTTCCACACATGGCTGAGGACCCTAGGCAAGCATGGAGGTCGATTGTGGAGGCAGTGGCAGGGTCAGTTTGGCTGGACTGGCTTTGGAAAGGTTGAATCTGCACTTCCCTCCTTGACACTCCCACTCTTGATGGAACAAGTCAGAATGTATAAATCAGACCCCTGTGGTCACAGAGCTCCCCCTAATGGTCTGTGGGGTATTGAAAAATAAGCAACGAGCAATCTGCAGCTGCAGGAAGCCGAGGAGGCCAGGGAAGCTGGAGGAAGTGCTGAGGGAAGCTGGAGGAAGTGCTGAGGGAAGCTGGAGGAAGTGCTGAGGGAAGCTGGGGAAGTGCTGAGGGAAGCTGGAGGAAGTGCTGAGGGAAGCTGGGGAAGTGCTGAGGGAAGCAGGAGGAAGTGCTGAGGGAAGCTGGGGAAGTGCTGAGGGAAGCTGGGAAGTGCTGAGGGAAGCAGGAGGAAAGGCTGAGGGAAGCTGAGGAAGTGCTGAGGGAAGCTGGGGAAGTGCAGAGGGAAGCAGGAGGAAATGCAGAGGGAAGCTGAAGAAGTGTTGAGGGAAGCTGGAGGAAGTGCTGAGGGAAGCTGGAGGAAGTGCTGAGGGAAGCTGGGGAAGTGCTGAGGGAAGCAGGAGGAAAGGCTGAGGGAAGCTGAAGAAGTGTTGAGGGAAGCTGGAGGAAGTGCTGAGGGAAGCTGAGGAAGTGCTGAGGGAAGCTGGAGGAAGTGCTGAGGGAAGCTGGGGAAGTGCCAAGGGAAGCAGGAGGAAGTGCTGAGGGAAGCTCGGAAGTGCTGAGGGAAGCTGAGGAAGTGCTGAGGGAAGCTGAGGAAGTGCTGAGGGAAGCAGGAGGAAATGCTGAGGGAAGCTGGGGAAGTGCTGAGGGAAGCTGGGGAAGTGCTGAGGGAAGCTGAGGAAGTGCTGAGGGAAGCAGGAGGAAGTGCTGAGGGAAGCTGGGGAAGTGCCAAGGGAAGCAGGAGGAAGTGCGGAGGGAAGCTCGGAAGTGCTGAGGGAAGCTGAGGAAGTGCTGAGGGAAGCTGAGGAAGTGCTGAGGGAAGCAGGAGGAAATGCTGAGGGAAGCTGGGGAAGTGCTGAGGGAAGCTGGGGAAGTGCTGAGGGAAGCTGGGGAAGTGCTGAGTGAAGCTGGAGGAAGTGCTGAGGGAAGCTGAGGAAGTTCTGAGGGAAGCTGGAGGAAGTGCTGAGGGAAGATGGGGAAGTGCTGAGGGAAGCTGAGGAAGTTCTGAGGGAAGCTGGAGGAAGTGCTGAGGGAAGCTGAGGAAGTGCTGAGAGAAGCTGGGGAAGTGCTGAGGGAAGCTAGGGAAGTGCTGAGGGAAGCTGGAGGAAATGCTGAGGGAAGCTGAGGAAGTTCTGAGGGAAGCTGGAGGAAGTGCTGAGGGAAGCTGAGGAAGTGCTGAGGGAAGCTGGGGAAGTGCTGAGGGAAGCTGGGGAAGTGCTGAGGGAAGCTGGGGAAGTGCTGAGGGAAGATCCAGCGGCACAAATCATCAGAGGTGGACCGGAAATTAATCACTCATTTAACTTTTTCCTTGTAGTTTCTTTTAATGATACTATTTACATCTTAACTAATATTACTAACAATTGCATGCAATTACTAATGCTACTAACAATAGCCTAGAGACCAAGAATATTTATACCAATAGTGAGCCAATCAGCAGCTTCACGTCTATAGATACAATTCCTTATGTAAGAAGCTTTGTGTTCATAGATACAATTCCCCATGCAACACATCCTACCCATGAGCTTAACAAAGTATCATGAACAGAGCATGATGCATAAGAAACGGCACTCATATCATCTTGAAATTACTGAAGCATGTGCACTGTGTTCTTCAGCCAGTGCCCTTTGGCCACGGACCAAACGCCATGGCTACAGACCAAGCGCCATTTCTCTTCAGCTTGTCACTCAGGCACTCTTTGTCTCCCACAGTTCCCCCTTTTTGTTTTACACAAGGTAGTGAGTCGTGGGGCTACCACACACTCAAGATAGACCATGCCTGTCTTAGGTGTCTCTACATCTCAGGACTGTCTTACCCGTCATCGGAGTCCTGACTCTAAGCGTCAGGGTCCTGTCTTAGGTTGATCAGTCTGGGATGTGGACTTACCCGTCTTTGACTACCGGACATCTAGTTGAATGAGTCATTTTTTTTAGCAAAAGCTAAACTGTAAGAGCAACCGGTGCACGGGCCTCTTCCACAGCTCAGCTCATGCTCCAGCAGAGCATGAATGACCAGTCCATTGTTTTAGTTGTAGTATAATCCATAGTTTTTCCAATTTTAATATAATTCAGTCCATAGTTGAGTAGTATTGTTTCAAATTAGTGATAGGTACTTAGCTCCTGGGCCTGTCAGGCACCAGAACCTGCCCAAGAGCCAGCTCCCATAGGAACATCCTGTAGGTAAATACAGAAAAACAGTGCAGGAGGCATGTCCTCTGCCACGCCTCACTCAAGCCATGTCTGAGTTTCCACAAGTTTTTCCCTTATTAGTTTTCAATGTAAGAAGTTTCATCCAAATTAAATTTAGATTTTTTGATTTGGCTTAATACAACAAAGATATAACAATCCAAATAGACTAATTACAATGGCTAGAACTCCAAACATGCCTCCAGCAGTATGAGTTATACTTTGTAACATTCCTTTTGGATCGAATCCTGTAAGTTTATCAGCAAATATTTGTGCAACAGTAGCAGCATCCTCATTAAACATACATTTAGCAAAAGTATCCTCAATTTCTCTTTTAAGTTTTATAATTTTTGCCTTCATTTATGCATTACCATGTAAATAAGCTTGAAACTCTTTCCATTCTATAACAGTTTCATTGTATTGTAATTCAGTAATACAGAAAGTAGTTGAGTTCCAATCACATCTAAGATGCAATTGTTCCTGCAATGACATCTTTTTTCCTAACCACCCTACCATTTGTTTTAACACATCTATTTCAGTTTCTAAATGGGAGTCAATTTCAACTTGATGGGACCACATAGTATAAGAATCTTGATGCCATTGTTCTACAAAATGCTTAGTTTGAATAGTAGTATGTAAAGCAATACCAGATACAGCAGCAGTTGTAGTAACTGC